>JAFBJU010026074.1:1369009-1666641 GCA_016785305.1 Colistium nudipinnis | reverse complement strand
GATAATTACAATATGTCCCACATTGTGTGGCAGGATGTCTTTGTCCCGGAGTCAGAGCCTCAGACTTGCAGCTGTACTGGAGGACTGTGCAGACCAGCTTGACATTCTGGGACACACACTGGCTGTGCAGATATGCAACAAGGGAGGCACAGCAGCAACACAGGTGAGCCTCACCGTGTGTGTGTGTGTGTGTGTGTGTGTTGATGAACATCTGTCAAACATCTGTCTGCTGTTGTGTAATAATGTGTGTGTGTATGCGCGCGCGTGTGTGTGTGTGTGTGTGTGTATTTGTGTTTAGGAGAGAGCCAGGCTGACAAAGCTGCGAAAAGACTGGTGAGTAGACAAACAAACTTGACATGGTGCTTACTCTGCCTCCCCCCCAACTTAAGTGGTCTTTCGCTCTCTGTGCAGTCACTACATCTGGCAGCAGGTTTTCACGTTGCATTCAGAGCTCGAGGGAAAGCAGAGTTTCAACTCAGTGCTGCAGGCAGTGGATGAAGAGGAGCGGAAGAGGAAGGCTGACAGCATGCAAAGGTTGTCAGTCCTATTTGTGTGAATAAATTACAACAAAAAGTTGTAATAAGGCGTTTTTGTGCGAGATGTGGTGTGGATGATAATGTGGATAATTTAGGGGAGGTGAGAATAAAGGAAGGAGTCTGTGTCTCTAAACCCAGAGACGCCAAGAGGGAGCTGGAGCAGCGAAAACAAACTCTACACAGACATCAAGATGAGCTTCAAGAGAAAACGGAGGATCTGCAGGTGAGTCAATCAAAAGCAAAACCCCAATCTTTCTGCATGAATGGCTGCCAGGGCCGAATCTGAAAGAAGTCCAACAGGTCCACAACTTTAAATCGCTTTTCTCCTCAGGACTTGTGCCAGCTCACCAAAGACCTGCAGCGCCAGCTGAAGGAGCAGTCATTGCAGGTTTCCCACTGGAAGACGATTGTGGTGAAGGACACTGAGCTGCAGATCCAACTGGCACAAAAGCAGAGCAGCCAGGCTGAGAAGCTGCTGGAGGACCAGCTGGAGGTGGGTCTGATTGTCCACATGTAATAATAGTAATATTAATAAATGTAGTTTATATTGTGATTTCTCAAAGACACCGTCATCGATCACCTCACTCTCATTTTCTGGGCACATGTAACTCTCTGACCTAAATTAGGCTTTTCTGTTATGTTTTTCCTACTGTAGACCTGACTCCAGGTATGACTGTTGCCTTTCTTTCGCAGCTGCTGCAGAAACAGATTATCGAGGAGGCGAGGGTTCACGAGGAATCAGAGAAATACCTCCAAAATCAACAAGAGGTAACATCACCCATGATGGTGAGATAAGCGAATCATTTAGTGTCCCACAGTGGGGAAATTTGCGGTGTAATCTACTGTGTAATCGTGCTTCTGTCCTCAGTCTAGCTGCAGTGCATGGTTGAAGATGAGCTTAGCTCATCTCGTTGTCTGAGATAAAATTCACATAAACACCTCCACCAAGTGTTGAGGTGTTAAACATAGTTTTATAAAAACTTCACAATCTCACCATTGTCTTACCGTGTCCTGTATGGCATCCCATACCAATATTGTATTTATATGTGGCACTATCTTATGTATTTATTTAAATTTTAACTTCAGTTCAGTTCAGTGTGGAATAATTCTGATAATCCATCCAGTCATGGCAACCACCAATTCCAAAAGACCTGAGCATCTGTTAGTAGCACTGATAGTCACAGTCAAAAAATATCAAATATTGTTAATATTTATCTACTGACCAGGACTTGCAACAGCAGCTGCAGCAGTGGCAGCAGCGGACAGAGCGGATTCTGCAGGAGAAGGTGGAGCAGCTCAACAGTGTGTGCCGCAGAAGAACACTGAACTTGGACAGACTGTCAGAGATGAGGAGGAAGGTGAGTAACTCCCAGTGCTGAACAGGACACGGTCATTGTCTGCTGACGATTATTAATTAGAGGCCGATTTGTACTCAGTTCACGGAGATGGAGGAAGTGGTGAAGGAGGACAGGGAGGAGAGGGAGGAACTCCGCCAACAGCAGGCAAAGATAAAAGCTGCTACCAAGGTAACCACATCCTATCCCAACTCCAGTCTGTGAGCCAAACCACCATGGGTGATCAAATCCTGTGTCCTGCTTTGAGTTGAGTTCCCTGACTCCTAATTCTAAGGCAATGGTCCATGAACTTTGACCCTGCAGCTGCAGGCCTGGTGGAGAGGCTGTGTGGTCCGCAGAGGCATCGGCAGTTTCAAAAAGGCAGAGGAAAAGAAGAAAGGCAAGAAGAGCAAAGACGGAAAGAAAAAAAAGAAAAAATGAAATTTCTCATACACAGCTTCTTAAATGATTGAGCATTTTATTTGTCATTCCAGACATTCAATTAAATGCAAGTACAAAATCAAAACTAATAAAAACATGTATTAAACACATATAAACATGGAGCATATCAGCATCATATCATCATCCGACAGTACCTGAACATAACGGTACACACAACTTTGAATTTGGTATATCCTTTTTGAGAAATGATATACTATAATGTCAAACTCTTAACAAAAAATATAAGAAATCAGAATGACTTCAGACAAAGAAAACTACTACGTAGTCTGCTGTAAATGACCATAGGCCTTACATTTTAGCATCAAAACCTTAATCATAACATGATGAGGATCGAATTCACACATTTTCTGCATGAATTCCACAACCAATAAGATAATAAGTTAATAAAAAAATACAAAAACACTTCACAAGATAAACTGGTCACAGAGCGAAGACTCCTTTCAAAGTCACATCTATGTAGGAAATCACTCAGGTAAAATGTCTCATTCCTCCACTCCACTCCTCCGGTCCTCAAGAGCAGATCAAACAGGAAGATAATTATTTTGTAATAAGGCTTGGTGAGCTGACCTCTGTGGATTATGAGGCCTTGCAACTGTGATAACCTGGGGCCCCATTTTTAAATACACTCTCTAGTCATATCAAAACCAGAGCAAAGAAGCCCTATTACAGGTATGACTCTCTAAATGTAAAACCAAAGTCTGAAACAGATCATCCACTAATCTAATAAACAGAAAACTTAATAAGCAATAAATAATTCATAATATAAATATAAAATTATATTTATATAATATAATTTTTTCAATAAAAAAAATCTTAACATTCTATTGTTCCAGCTTCTCTCATTTAATAGCTGCTGCTTTTGGTGGGTTTTCTGCAGACAAAAACAAGCTGTTTAAATATTTCTACCTGGGCCACAGGGAAACGGTGTTGCTTTGTGGGCCTTTGTTAATACATCGTTTTTATAGATTGAGTTGAGAATACAGCCAATTGAGCTGTAAGGACAATAGCTGTTAGTTCATTGTTAGAACATAAGTTGTGGGTCATTTGTGTGTATAATACTTCCATCTGTTTCTCCTCATACTGAGTAGAAGTTGCTTTTAGGAGTGTGTAGTCACTACATTATAGTGTGTATGTGTGTGTGTGTGTGTCTCAGCTCTGTAGGGCCAAAGCCTCATGCGTGGGTATTTCCTCTGCGCTCATGTAGTTGTTGTCACCGATGATGACACAGTTGAGATGGGAGTTTTGGATAGTGATGCTGGGAGGCTCCTCTGGTGGAGGAGAACAGAGCGGAGGAGGCAGAGGAGCTGGAGCCGTGCGTGCTGTCTCCTGCTGTCCGTGACTGTAGCTGCACTTCATCTCATCTAGAACACAAACAAATGAGAGGTTTTACATTCTCGCGGGCGAGTACAGTTTAAAAGCTGTGATGTGTTTGAGGCTACTACTGCAGGTATGCAAATAACACAAAATGGTATTCATTGCAGCTGGAAAGTGGGAAAGGGTCCACAGAAGGGACCCACCGTCCATGGGGAGCCCCGGTTCCTGCATTAGAGGCTGGCTCTCTTGCACTGCAGACGGGTAGTTGTCATTGCCAATGACGCAATGGACCAGGGTGGAGTTGCTGATGTTCACAATCAGAATGGTTGATGGTTGACTCTGGAGCCCCACTGTGTTTTATTAGTAGGCGAGGGGAGAAAAAGGGGAAGAGAATATGAGAAATGGGAAGCTGTTGTTCCAGACTGACGTAATAACAGTCACCACAGAGTTCCTGAAGATATTGAAAAAGTTTACAACTACAACGGAAGTGTTCAAGCTCACTCTACGCCTCATGTGCTGCTGATGAATGCTCTTATGTTTCATCTTATCCTTATTCAAATGTTCAAAGTATGTTGGACCAGGCTGCTGCATAAAATGATGGAAGAGCTAATGCATGTTTTTTAGGAATGCACTAGGACTAAATGAGACCAACAGAGGGTTTAACAAAAAGGATGGGAGGACTCAATAAAGACCCTGAACGTGTCATCAGTTGGAACAGAATCTAACAGGAACAGTGGACGTTACCTTGTGCAGTTTTATCCTCTGTGACTTGATGGGTTTGAGCTTTGAAAAAAGAAAAATATAAGAAAGAAAGACATGACTTTACTCATACGTACAATCTAACACTAAAATATCTGTGTGCTTTTGAGGAACATGAGACCCGTCCGTCAGCCACACCACTGACCTACGGACACAGAAGCTGTTTTACTGTTCTAAATACAAAGAGCACTGTCCCACCTGGACAGCAGGCGATCTGCTCAGTCAGCCTTTTGTATAATGGACAGCAGAACAGCTCAAGGGCTCTCGTGCAGCTCCTGGCTGCCACCATCTGCACCACCTGGAAGACCTTTTGCATGTTGGAGCGTGTGGCAGCCATCACCTAGAGGACAGAAAGGGACACTGCACTGCCCGGAACATTCTACTGACAGGAACTGTGTCAAACCAGTATCTGTAGCCTGTGGTGGGTGCTTTTTAAACCGCAACTCAACAACAATATACGGAAATTAGAGGTGTGTGTGTGTGTGTGTGTGTGTGAGGGGGGTATCAAGGTGTTTGTCGCGAAATCAAATGATATACATCTCTCATCCATAACACATTTAATGTTTATTCATCTTCTACACATTCAGAGCAGACACTTTGCCATAGTACAGTAGCAGGTGTAAAACCACGAAGGCAATCGAAGTGTGATCAAGTTTCCCGCCGTGAAGGGTAAACACGCCTGCTGTCCCGCCAAGGGCAAAATAGCCAGAACACAAACGACTACGTAAAATAAACTGAACGGGCAACACGGAGGGCCAGTGTCCTCGTGTGACATGAGGAAGAAAGAAGAACAACAATCTCACCTCAGAGGCGCTCATTCGTTCTCTCATTGGAGTGAAGTGGCTGTGGTTTAAACGCGCTCGCGATCGGAGATCTTCGTCGTTCGTGTTGCAGAGATGTTTTCCTCCCGGAGTGTCTGACAGACAATTATAAAGGTTCAGAAGTTTTTTCGGAAAACCCCCTGAGCGCACGCGCACTGGAATCACGGCTGTCTCATCCCACCGCCGCTCAACCGTGCGACCAATGTTATGTCTATGGGAGTTCAGAGACTGGCTTGTCTTTTTCGCAGTGTGAAGATTGTTGTATGATGTCCACTTGATGTAAATCACACATCTGCTAATAAACATCCACACTCTTCATTTAACTCATAGTCATAGTCATATTTATTGCACCACACGGATGCGATAAATATGACGCGGGTCTCTCTCTTCCTCAACCTTTTGGGAGTTACATGCAGAGGATGTTGCAGGCTGCACATAGTGTAAAGCCCAACGAGGGAAGTTGTTATTTGTGTCAAGGGCTATATAAACAAACGTTTATTAATGGAGTTGTGTTGGTCGGTATTACATCTTAAGTCTAAACGTAAGTCCAACAAGTGCAATTACACGATGTCATACACTTTCCACAGACTAAAATCAGTCAAAAGCATTGCATATGACATAATGAAGTCTGTGTATCGATATACTGTATAGCTCTATCAATCATCTATATAAAATGCAATACCAAAACCCATTCGCATATCGTCCTCATAAAATGTAAATGATATTGGGTATTCGCTTTATTGTGTAAAGTAAGTGACGTTTTGAGTGTACAACACCTGAAGGCAGAGGGCGCCTGAAAGTTGTGCGGCACCAATTTTTCCGACTGCCCCTGAAGGCAACGTGAGTTTAGCGAAATGACCAGCAGGAGCAGTGAAGGCAGCAGACGCAGCTTCCTGGATGGAAACAAAACGCACACACACAAACACACACACGCAGTAACACAGAAAAACGCACACACACACACACGCGAGGCGGACAGACAGCAGCGAGCAGGATGTTGAAACATGGTTGGATTGTGTTGTGTTGTTAGGTGCTGCTGACAACGGAGGTTCCTCAAACAGCACGTCGCGTCTACACATGGGCCAGAGCGCAGGGAGCACTGCGGCTGTGAATCTGCTCTCACGAAGCTCCTACACCCAGTGGTCCACAGACAAGGTAGGTGCCCCCCTTCTCTCCTCTCCTCAGCTGGCTTTGTCTGCAGCCCACTTCTCACCGAAGCCCCCCACATGAGAGGAGCGACATGCACGCGAATGCGTCACTCTTTCAGTTTTTGACCTGTGGGAGGGATGCAGATGTGTCAGATGTAATGCATGGTCCGCGTACATGCACAACAACAGATGACATTATATTTCAACTGTTACTTTTGCCACATTTACTAACCTTGGGGCAAATCAAAAATAAATAAAACATATAACAGCCGTTCACAACTTTTGAGATACCTCAAAAATAAGATGTGTCTGACTCAGTGTCTACCTCAGTGATTCTGGTTAAACTGATTGACAGCACATGAAGCTCTGCATCTTCACACTGCATTATTTTATTATTTTCTCCTGACTGCTTGTGTCTCAGCTCCTGTTTCACGCCGATTCCCAAATCACATGCAGGTTATTTTTATAAAAAAAGAGTGTGATTACAAGCCGTGCAAATGATGCCTCACAATTACTAGCCACACACTCCCTGAGTGCACTATCCTGCATTTTCACCAAGCAGCCGGACCCGGATCCGTGGAGCCTGCTCACTGAATGGTCAGCTCCACACATAAGAGGGGCGGTTTCACATACAAGATAGTTTTGATTGAGGAATGGCTCCTTACAGGGAAGACTTAAGTTTCATTAAAGGCTTGTAGTATTATTATCAGCTTGACTGCTTTTAAGGGACAGGGACCACAGTCAGGATGAGTGTGGTGAGGCCTTTCAGATTAAGTTAATATACCAGGTAAAAGCACTCATCACTCTGACCTACTGATAGGCCCCAGTCCTCCAACAGATGACGAGTGACCAGATTGGCAGGGCTTTCCCGTCTCAAAGCAGCGCAGGATACACCATGACTGTGCAGAAATGCCAACGGGATCTGCATGTGTGCCACCATGGATCGATAGTGCACAACAATGGAGCGCTCACGGAAACAAATTTAGGACACTGGTAGCGAGGGTGACTGTATTGACTGCGCTGCTCCAAAGTTTTTCAGCCACCGACTTTACCAGTCCGCAGTAATCGAGAACATTGTGTGTTGGATAATGTGTGATTTCAACAGCGTCCAAAGGCTGCGGAGTGTGTTTTTAACACCAGCGTTTCCTGTGTGACCCTGTTCTTGGCACAACCACTGTTATCCACGGGATTGGTCACAAATCCGAGATTATTATTTCTCATGCTTTTTTTTTGAGATTGGACGGCCAGATGGAGCTAACGGATGATATTTTGGTTTTGTGGGTCCCAGATATTTTGTATCTGTATTTGGTATCCTAAATGTGACCTATCCTTTCCTTTATAATCAGACAACTGCAAAACGAATATTGCTATCCTTATTCACAGTCAGAGTTAGTGCCTCCCCTCAGATAGTGAACATGGTCAACATTAATTGGCATGAATCTAAAAACCTGTATTTTAGAGTGTTGTCAGAGTGATCAAGGAGCTGGTCAATAGCTGTAAGCTTGGGAAACACAGACCTTGGACTTTGGCCTTAAAACAGGCTTCCATTCATTTAGTACAGCCATGTTGAGTAATCAATATTGCTGCAATAACTACCCATAATTATATTTTGCTTCCTGCACCGCACAGCTTTAAATGGTGACTAATTCATACCTGAGGCAACTAGACGATGACAGTGTATTGCTCCAGAGAGAGGTGAAGTCATCACAGTTGGCACACCGGTTACCAGACGCAATGACAGGTTCCAGGACAGGGTGCAGTGTTCGAGTCTGAGGACCGCACACACATGGCCGAATCGACGCAGCGCTACACCTGATGTAATTTCTGCTTTCAGGAATATGGACACTGTAGCAACCGTCCGTCCCCAGCAGAAGCGCTAGGAGCGGCCTTATTCCTTCGTGCTTCCCTCCCCGCCTTACTCGCCCCCTAAATGGCCAGCAGGAGTCCCACCCTGAGCCAGGATGCCAGGGATTCAGGACCCGGGGCCCCCGAGGCTAGTGCCGACCTCCAGCCGGGGCCTGGGGTCTTCTGCAAGCTGTGCCTCTGTGAGCAGCCGTCTGCATCCATCATCAAGCTGCAAAGCTGCGACTGCAGCTTCTGCACAGCCGTAAGTAGAGACATACATATTCAGAGGAGATAATGCTCAATTCCATTGGCCACATTAGTTACGTCACTCAAACATGTGAACCTTTGTTTGTGAAACAGAATAGGGGGCCTCCAGACTATTTTTAGATATAATCAACATTTTAAGAAATCCTTTATCCTCTGCTTGCATTACTCATGTTTAAGTCACTGAGTGTGGGCGGTGGAGATTTTACAAAAGTGATCCAACAACAGATTTTTTAGGGGGGGATTTAAATTGCTTGGATTGTGATGCACCTTTTTATTGCGGCACCAGTTCCTGCTTTAGAATCCGGAAATTGATCATTTTGTTGGTACATTTTGCACATTACGGCTGTAGTGAAATTAAGCTGTTACAACATAGGACTGACCTTATCCCCACATTTACTTTCTTTGAATTGTCCCTGGAATTTTTTGTGATTCAAAGCTATTGACATCACCAACTAGTTAAAACTCACAAATACATTTTGTAAGTGGAAAAACATTTACAAGATAATTTTTACAATAAGATTTATTACTTGATATCATTATTGATTAAATAATTATAGAGATCTGCCAGTACACTGTTTTTGCCTAGTATTTGGCTGCTTGCTATATAGAAACTGAGATGTTGGTGTTATGCCCTGACATCGAAAGCTTGTCAAATAGTGGCAGGTGTTAATCTGTGTCCGTGCTAGCTAAACTGTGAGTGTTGCACGCACAAGGTCACTCAGATAGAACACACAAACACAGTGTCACAAGGGACGAAGGAGGGAAATGGATACTGTAAACGGTGCTTATCAGCTGGACTGCATTGTATAAACCTGAAATAGCTCCCTTCAGTTCGGGTCAGCAGCACAGACTGTTGCTTGTGCATTGTTTTGTTTTTTCTCCTTAAAACCAGCTCACTTTTTGGAAGAAAAGTAAATCTTGTTTTATGGGAAAGCACATGATGAGCACAAGTTAGCGTTTACAAATGGGTTCACAGATACATTCCAGAGCTCTGCCATGGCTCTGTTTTTCCATCATCCACAGAAAAGTGACATTTAAATGTTTTTAATTTCTGTTCCTCCAAACTGTCTGCTTTTGCGCAATTTTCCCATACTTCCTCCCACTCTTCCAGATTTCATTGTAGAGGAACATGACCTATCACGCAAGACTGCAGATAAGAAATCCTTGATTAGGTGCCATATAGTTGACACAACAGCTCATTTTCATTTTATTTTATTTTCAATTTTTCATTATCAACTTGCATAGTTTTGATGTGTATTTTTCATTCAGGAGGGATAGTTATGTGTGACAATGATGGATTGTCAGATATGTTGCCTTTTGCAAGGGCAAGACATGGGCCACATTAAAATAACATTGTTCCCGTTGTTTTCCTCACTCTCCAGTGTTTGCAGCAGTATGTTCAGCTGGCCATCATGGAGGGTGGAGGGGCGTCCATCACCTGCCCAGATATGGCCTGCCGTAAGACGGGCATGCTATTAGAGGCTGAGGTATGTCCTGTTTAAAACACATTATATGTTGGCCACGAGGAAGAGACCTTAGGTATCATAGAGTATAACATTTATTAAAAGAATTATGAATATACAAAAATGATCTGATTTACCTTGAATGTCTAACTTCCCACCATTACCAGCTTGTCTCCAGCCCAGAGTGCTGCAAGAAAACATGTTTTCGTGTGGGCTGGATTAACTATGATCAAGGGCAGTGAAAAAACCCTAAACTGTTTCTGTGAGGGAATTCTTGTTTCTTTTTGGATGTGGAGAGTGAAATGGGGCGATGTGTGTGAGCATTCAGACAGAAAGTGAAACTCTGTGACCCGCTGGACATCATAGATTCCACACGGTCAGCCCCGTCAGAAAAGAAGCTGATTCACCAACACATGGAAATTTTGCCCCTCACTTCCTCATCTGCAGCATTTTTCTTGCTTAAAAACAAAAGAAGACGTGGCTGTGCAGAAGTGAAATGTGTTAGACATACAGAAGGTATCGCTGGAAGCAGATAGCACCCGCACTGCAGGGTGTTTAAAGGCATTGAAAATCTACTCAATCTTGAGAATGTACAATGTTGTAATCTACTCTTTTTCCTCTGAGCTGTCTTTGAAATAATGCAGCAATTTGAAAAAACAAAAAAGCAAAAAAACGGAGAAAACTGAAAATGTGCCCCCTTTTAATCTTGATAACAGTCCTTCTTTTCACATGATTTGAATGCCGCTGTAAGAAAGTGACCACTGTGCTTTCTTTATCAGTGCACACACAAACACACGCACACACAAAATTCTCCTCCAGAGCTGTGCCTGGATAAATACAAATGTGAAGTCTCTCTCTGTGCGTTGTGCTTGCAGATAGCCGGCCTGGCTGCAGCTGATCAGGTGGAGCTGTACCAGCGGCTGAAGTTTGAGAGGGGTATGTTTTGTTGCATTCGTGTACTGGTAGTGGGTGACAGGCATCAGGCTATTTCAGGTCACACCACAGCTTGGGGCATTACGCCATGCCCACAGCATGCTGGGCTTTTACATGTCCGGGATATTGTGGGACCTCCAGTATTATCTGGGTGGTTACTGAAACTGGGGCTTTAAAACCTTGGGGGAACTCAATAAACACAACTCTAAGAGATCCATGGAGCTGATACATGCAACGTATTGAGCTTTTAATGGTAAATACCATGTAAATGATGCTGTCCCTAATGTTATGGTTTTGTGAACGGTTTTCTGTGAGCAGAAGAGAGTCGGTTCTAACACGTCTCTGTTGACTTTCACATATCGGAAACTGAGATTGGTTTGCCTTGCTGCTATATTGGACATTTCCCACTGCACAGCAACAATCTGCTGTGAAGCCAATGATAGTTATTGTTTACTCAGACCATAAATCATAGCACTGATACCATTTGAAGTATAAAATAAGTGCAAAGTACATGCTGTTTTTGTGTGTTTTCCCCAGTGGTATGACTCACAAAATGAGCTGACGAGGCAGATTGGACTCAACCCATTAAAGCACCAACGCATGAACAAGCTAAACTAGGAATGTGGACAACATAGACATTACAAAAGTGGTCCATTAGCATTTCAAGTTGTACAACTTTATAATTAAGTGGAAATGTTCACATGCTTCACATTGTCAGCGTTTTAGCTGTGACTTGAGCTCAAATTGCTGCTGCCCTCGAGCACAACGCAAAGCCACCAGACTCCGTCTATACAAAGAATAGAATACTAAATCTAAACAACGCGTTCAGTGTTATTAGTTGACACCTCGCTATTGGGCCACAATCAAATTATGATTATTTTTTCATTGCACATTCATCTGATCATTTGATTTCTACGCTGACAGACCAAAACCAGACATACACAATTTAAAGTGAAATAAAAGAGAAAAAAAGAGACGAGTTGAAACAGGTTGTAACCAAGGTTACAGGTTTTGTTTATTCATTTCTGTCTAGCCGCAAAAATGACTAATTATCTGCTCACTCCTAACCATTCATGACCACAAAAAAACAGTCAGATCACGATTAGCATGTATTATATTGGCTATAACATTACTTAATTCAAAATGTAACATTTCCGCTTACTGCCTCTTTAATTGACTTTAATTGCCTGTGGTCGTTGCCCTCTGCAGGAGTGAAGCTGGACCCCAGTAAAGCCTGGTGCCCCGTACTGGAATGCCAGGCGGTGTGCAGTGTGCAGCCGGGCACCGAGGGCCGGCCCGGCGCCGTGCCCTGCCCGGCCTGCCACACTATCTTCTGCTCGGGCTGCAGAGGGCCCTGGCAGGACGACCACACCTGCCCCGAGCGCCAACCCATGATGTCACCCTCACCCTCTCATGAAAGCAGGTCAGTCAGCTCGCTGTTTGTGTCTGCAGCCGCACAGTCTGTGCCGAGGAGGGTGTGAAATTGGATCGCTAGAACATACAGGAAACTGAATCTCGCTGCCGATAGTTAGTTTCAATAAAATCTCATTTTATTCAAGTTTTATAAAAATCCCAGTTTTTTATTTGGTGAGGAAAATGTAATTCCTCCGTTTAATCAAAAAAAATGGCAGATACACTTGATGGATCATATAAGTGATGAGTTCCTCATCTGCCAGTAGAGTCCATGAGCTGAATACAAGCAGTATTTCCGAATGAATAGCCTTGTGTTCCTTGGCAGTGCCCTCTGCCTTGTCCCTGCTGTACGGTTGTGTTACTGGGCTGCTTTGCCACACTGACTGATGTCATAGAGGTGTGTTGGAATTCCATTGTCTCTGTGCCAAAGGGAGGTGAAGGATGGGCCCTGTGCCCGTTAGTCCACTACACAGAGGGAGGCTGTGCTCTGTAGTGGGCCCAGTGGGCCGCAAATGCAGTCAATATTTCTGCACTAATCCTGTAGCTATGATTTTACGATTACTCTGCTTAGGAGTCACCAGCTACTCAAATTGATATCATCCTTAAATACATTTTGTAAGGTTTGTAGTATGTAGGTCACTCCAAATTACTATTTTGGCATCAGTAGATTTTTCCATCAGTCACTTTCTATGTAAGTAAACTAATGAAATGTTCCCTGTGGCATGTCATGTATGTTCCACCCATATTATTTTCAGGCAACAATTAGAATTATCCATTAGACCATTAGAATGTATTGTGATGCTACGCATATGCCTGGGCCTTGAAGTCATATTATTCAGACATGCTTTTGAGTGAGGCACACTGAAATGAACAGAAGTCTCATTTATCGCTGCTCTAATCAGTGCTATTATGTAAGCAGAGGATCCGAAAAACCACATGCAGTTTAAAAGGTCACAGCTAGTAACATCCAACATAAAATTATGACCTTACATTTAAGCATGTTTCTGCTCATAGTTTGCTTTTCATGGCCTCCACTGGGATGGTTGGGTCAGAACAAAAAAGAGCTCAAGGGAGAGTGACTATTGGATTTACATTTAATGATTTGAGCTCATTAAGGTTTATTGATGTGTCATAAGATTTTTTTTATTTTGTGATAATAGAATGAAAAGTCCTCAGGCAGGTTGTCAATTACAGTGTTGTGTGTGTCTATATATATATACTGTATACATATATATATATATATGTGTGTGTGTGTGTGTCAGTATGTATATATTTGGTATATAGGAATATTTCCCTAATACTTTTGCCTCCCAAAATAAGTTCAGTTCAGAGTAAGTGCACACCCTTTACGCTGCTGCTCAGTTCAGGTCTTTCTTTCCATCCACAGGGCCCGCTCCGACAGTCAATCTGACATGCCCATCAAACAGTGTCCTATGTGTGGTATCTACATCGAGAGGAACCAAGGCTGTGCACAGATGTTGTGTAAGAGCTGCAAGCACACCTTCTGCTGGTACTGTCTGCAGAATCTGGACGTGAGTTCCCGCTGCAAACCTAGAGCTCAAACATGATGCACCTACTTCAAAACATCTCAGCCTCTGTTTCAGCGCCTCGATTGAACGTGGTCTGTTGTTGATGGTCAGTTAACTTCTCGTAAATGCAGGGTGACATCTTCCTGAGGCACTATGACAAGGGGCCGTGCAGAAACAAGCTGGGACACTCCAGGGCCTCAGTGATGTGGAACAGAACACAGGTGAGGCGGGAGCAGACACACCCCCAAAATGTTAAACTCATATAAGATGGCCAGGTTTACGGAGGATATTGTGTTCATGTCATCAGCCCTTACTGTTGCATCGTTAACTACTTTAGTTTGCTGCTCACCCTGAAGCTCAGTCTCCCATAGCTAGTTAACTTCACTAATGTCACTTTAAAATGGATGTTTTCTTCAGACTAATGTTTTTTTTAGTGTATGCCACCAGATTCTCTCTTTTTTTAAACAGGTCCTAAACAATGAATGCAATGAATAAGTATAGATGGAGATACACCTCCAATGTCTGATTGGATAAAACTGCTGAACCACCCATCCATAAGTGACAGGGTATTCCATCTATGGGTTTCATTTTACTAAAACTGTTGCATGGCATCGCCACGATTGGATTTGAAAGATTTTGGATTTCATCCCAGCTGCACTGTTGTGACTTTCATTTGATTCTGTTCCTGTTGAACACCCCCACGGTGAGGAAAGCAGAGGAACCAAGCAGGGCAATAAAACGTTGAATTTGCCATGTTCAACTTTGTGTAAAGCTTTAAAAGGGTGTGTTCAAAACCCAGTCTGTTTAAGGATTTAAACTATACTTAATCTCTCATTCACCATCTGATTTAGGAATCATTTATCAGCTCTATTAAACTCTTCGGCTGCTACAATTGTGAATGAATTTCCCCTTAAAAGGCCTGTACATTTTGCTTTTGCTTGTTGTCAATGGTTTGTTGTTTTCCACTCGTTTGTCCAAATAATCCTTTATCAGATTACGCTGAACTAATCCCCACTAATCTCAAATTCCTGACTTTGCCCACTTTCTTTCTACTTTTCCCTGTGCTGATGTAATTCTCTCATGATTAGCATTTAGTTTGCACTGAACCTCTGGATTGTGTGTTGTGTGCCTGCTTTTCTAAGTGTTTGGAGAGTCAAAGCACAGCAGCGCGGTTGTCCCCTGGGAAACAGGTCATGGCATACTTGGTTACACCCTTGATTGGCAGGTCTTTTAAGTTTTACTGGTTGCTCGTTACAAATTCCTTTTGCGAGACAAGCAGAGGTCACAATATATATTAAGTTCCTCCTTAGCGGCCTACAAACACTGCTGTTGTGAAGGTACATCAGCACTATACTTTAAATAGTGTTTGTCTGTATTCTGTTGGAATTACATTTCTCGTTGATAAATATATACATACATACATAGATTATGCTTTCTACCAGTATATATGACGAGGCCAATAGCATTTGGTAAGCCTATTCCGCCACACCCGTGTGTGTAGGTTCAGTCATTATTGGGTTTGGGCAATGAGGCCTGGCTCACAGGTAATGTGATAGTTTATTGTACGGATGTTGAGTGCATTGAGATCAGTGTGTTGTGCAGTTTACATGTTTAAACTTTGGAAAACCATATATTTTCTATAAGACGGTGTCAAGTTGGATAAGGAAAGATCTTTCCTCCAAACTGCTGCCACAAAGTTGGAAGCACATTGAGAATGTTGTTGCAACGTGCGGCTTCAAACCTTATAAAACAGTCATTAACATTTAGTGCCATAAGGCAACTTTCCTCTGATACGTATTATAATTTTGTTAAATTCTATGTCGATTTGAATGTGGCCAGTCTTCTCATCGTTGTGCTTATTTTTTCTTTGCAGTAATAACACAAAAAAAATCACTACGGATATTGAAATGCTGTAACGGTGTTAAAGTGAAAGTGGACCAAATATAAAATAACAGGGCTCAGTACAGCTTATGGAAATTGTTGACTTATCTGATAATTTCCTGTGGAATTCCCTGTAAACGATGTCATTTGACCCACTGTTAACATAAAAATCGTTGATTCAATTGATAATTGCTTGATTGATGTTGTTCTCAGGTTGTCGGTATCCTGGTGGGGGTCAGCATCATCGTGCTGGTGACCTCTCCACTCCTCCTGCTCGCCTCACCCTGCATCCTGTGCTGTGTTTGCAAACCCTGCCGAGGAAAGAAGAAGAGGAAGAGGGACATCAGCCAGCCAGACTCGTCCACGTCATAGCAACGCCCTCTCTTATTGGCCCAGTCCAGGATTGCTCATGAAGCCTGAGGAAAACAACAAAGTGCAAATGGCGGCAATGAATAAACTAATGGAACAATGGAGAACATTTTCCTGGCTCGACAGACTCAAAGTCTTTTCCAGGAATGGTGGAAATGTCTCTATGGGGAGAATCAACAAAGGAACAGAACTCATTCAGCTTAGTTGTTTTCAGATGCACAACAGATTGCAAGGAGAAGGAAACCGTTTTCCAATATCTCTGTCACTCTATCTCTCTCTCTCTCATGAGCACACACACACACACACACGCACACACACACACACACACACACACACACACACACTTTCAGTTAATGCAACCCTCATGTGCCAAATGTCATGATGCCAAACCAGAGGTGTTAGGTGCTCAAGTGCCTCACTCTACAGTGCCTGGTGCTTGGTTGTATTTGCTTTGCCTTCCATCCTATACTTATCTTATGCAAAGTGTTTAGCATTATGAGAATGGACAAGCATTTGGATTCAACAGGGTTGTAAATCCAGAGGAAAAAAAATGCAAAACATTCTCTTATAATGGGAGAAGGCAAATGGCGTCCTGTGCACTGTGTTTCTGTAATGATATAAGATATGATAGGGCTCCATTGGTGCACATAGAATTTTCTTCTGCAAGTTTCCACCTGGTGTATGTTCCAGACCAAAGGCTGTAAAGGATAATGTGTTCTTTTCTAAAGTGTGTTGATATGTATTTATGGGTTATGTGTGTATGGTATTCAGTTATAACTTCTACGTTTCTGTTGATGTTTCTGCATCAGATATTTTATAAAGGCGCCATTGTAAGGATAATAAACATACGTTACTGTACATATATTCAAAGTTTCTGTGCTTGCTGGTGACATTTATCATGTCATGGCTCATTTATTCAACTTTTTGTGAGAAAAGAGTATACAGAAGTTGAAAGAGCAGGGATGGACATTTATTGTTTTCACTGTGGATGATGTTTATAGTGATGTTGATGCTGCTGTAGGGATAGAGCCAGCTATTTATGAAAACAGCAATGTATAAAAATCGAAGAAGAATCAAGTACAACACTAATTATTGGACACACATAGCTTTAAATTACAAAAAATGTTGAATACATTAGATATATAAAAATAATTATCTCTAGAATTTATTAACACCTTGTGAAATCAGGATTTTGTGATTGAAGTCCATTGAAGATACATACAGTATTTGCAATGTTAAAAAAAAAATGTTTTTACATTTTCAGATATATTTGCATATGTACATAAAGTGAATGTATGTAGCTTTTTTAAATAAGAGAAGATTCAAAAACCTATTTAGGCATATCTATAATAACATACCTCTAATTGATTTAACGTTAATGGTCAGATTGGTAATTATAACACAGTATTTACCAGGGACTGCTTTGTCCTCAGATTTATCCACATCCGGCTGAGCCGCGGGGTTTGGTGGGGATTTGGTGCCGCCTTGTGGGGGAGGAGGGCATTGAACTCTGTTTTGACGCAAGGACGTGGACTGGAGTTGCACACTCGACCGTACAAGTTTGTATCCAGACAATGGCAGGCCAAGAAGAATACTTTTCAGGTAAAGCATATGATATTAATGCTGAGAAACGTGCTGCATGCACTCTTGCTGTTTGCGTGTACGTGCATATGTGTGTTTTGGACGCTGGGTGTCTTTCCCGTGTAGTTGACAATGAAGGCCACATTGTCCACACTCCAAATGTATGTATGTGGACAAAACGTTTCACAGTGACATTTGCTGCTCTGTACTAGGGATTTGTTTTTATATTTACATTGTTCCGGAATATAGTTCCCGTGACATTAACCATAGAATCATCTGCTGCTTAAAATGCTGCATAACGTGTTACACAGGCATCCCCAAGATCCCATATCTACCCAGTGCTGGGCCAAGACATGTCATGTGTTTCAAACACTACAATGCACAGGAGGTGGGTACACACACACACACGCACACACACTGTTGCCTGTGTTAAGATGATGTGCCTTGTGATGTAGTTAGGTCTTGTGTGCTACGTGTGTCATGACTGGCTCAGAGTTCATTGTTCGTGTGTGCAGGTGCTAATGGGCAGGAAAATGGAGGACTGGTTGAGGTTCTCAGTTTGCTACTGGCACTCTTTCTGTGGAACTGGTACTGTAACAACTGCCAATCATCAGGCATCAAACAGTTCTTGCTACTGGATAGAACAAGCTTATAACATTCCACATTTGTTTTCTTAATAAAAAAAAAAGTGGGCCGTAAACACACACATTTGTGGCTCTGTGCTGCACCCATAAAAAATACCAGGTCGTAAAAAATAACATATTCTTCGACCCTACAAGACTGCATACATCTGTATAGTCCTACTGAGCAGCAAAACAAGTATTTGTTGGAACTGAGGTCACCAGGTGTTATTCCTTTTTTTAAAGAGCATATTCTTCCATTTTAGGTGCTGATCCTTTTGGGTTTCAAACCCTCAACAGGCCCTGGAATGAAGGGACTCCTATGGAATCAGCCAAGAAGCGGCTCAGGGCTGCTTTTGAGTTTTTCACCAAGCTTGGTGTGAGGAAATTAACCTCATTTTGAAAAATAGTTACCTGCACACATACAGGGGCCAATCAGAGTGTAGATAACCTACCTTATGTCTCCTATATTGTGACCTCTGTTTGTCTCCACAGGTTAAATATTACACATTTCATGACAGGTAATCAAACAAACGTCTTTTGTTGTTTATTTCATTAGGGTAACTGAGTCAACATGCTTTCACTCTTACCTAACACAGTTTAGTGAGATAAGTGTTCAAAGAGAATATCCCAGCTTCCTTTATGAAACTTTATTTTATTTTAAATCTATGATCTTACTGGTTTAAGGTTGGAATACAATGTTTTACCCCCCATCCTCCCCCCTTGTGCATTTTGCCAGTTAAAATGTGAAATCTATCTGTTAATTTGTGATCCAACATTGTTCTGAACAACAAAATGAAAGCTGTGCTGTGTGTCCTACAGAGACATCGCTCCTGAGGGCTCAACGCTGAAGGAGTCCAACATGAATCTGGATGAAATAACAGACCTTGCTCTCCAGCTGCAGAGCCAGACTGGAGTCAAGGTGCTCTGGGTCACCTGCAACCTCTTTGCCCACCAAAGGTCAATATTGTACACATAAATATTTAATGCCCTAATCTGAGAACCATTATAATACAAAACATTTTCTTGATAAAACTTCTTTTTGCAGGTATATGAACGGAGCAGCCACCAATCCTGACTGCCATGTTCTGGCCTATGCTGGTGCTCAGGTCAAGAAGGGACTGGACATTGCCAAGAAGCTGGGTGCAGAAAACTTTGGTATGTGAGAAGGGTATTATACATGATTCTCAGAAAACCCCACTCTCCAATCATTTCCTACCTATATAGTGTTTTGGGGAGGAAGAGACGGGTTTCTTTCCATCCATAATACTGATGTTGCTGCTGAACTGAAGCACATGGCCAACTTCTTCAAAATGGCTGTTGGTAAGTGTAGAGTCGATTTGGACTTTCTGGTCAGTCTGTGCTAGGCGTGGTGTGTGTGTCACAGTTCCAGTTTTAATATGTCATCAGACTACAAAGAGAAGATTGGTTTAAAGTGCCAGTTCCTAATTGAACCAAAGCCCAAAGAGCCTTGCAGACACCAGTATGATTATGGTAAGCCAACACACTCCCATCTCCCAGGAAAGAAATATAGTCTGTGTGTTGACATGTCTTATTTTTTTTTAATAGATGCTATGAGTGTTATAGGATTCCTGAAGCATTATGGTCTGGAGAAGCAGTTCAAGCTGAACATTGAGCCCAACCACACCACCCTGGCTGGACACTCCTACGAACATGATGTCATCATGGCGTCTGCGTGAGACACTATAACTGTTTCTTTTACGGATTTTTTTACTGCTCCTATGTCACTATTTTTGAGAGCTTTATTCAGACAGTTGTCTGTGCACAGGTTTGGCATGTTGGGTTCGGTTGACTCAAACACAGGCTCTCCTGACCTTGGGTGGGACACAGATCAGTTCCCCATGGACATCAGGAACACCACCATGGTCATGAAGGTGTGTTCATTTGTAGCAGGAGTTCATTTCATATCCGATTTCTGATGTTTTACAAGTAACATCCAAGTACAAAATGTAACATTTGCACTGTGATGCTTTTAGACAGAATACATTTAGCACTGACATAGTGTCACCAAATAGAGCTGATACAATGTAAGGAAAACGTTGTCGGGGTAAGCAGTGATTGAACCAAGTGTCTCATTTGTTCCAGACCATTATTGAACAAGGTGGTCTGCAGCCCGGAGGCCTGAACTTTGATGCTAAGGTGCGCAGAGAGTCCACGGACCTGGAGGACCTGTTCATCGCGCACATCGGAGCCATGGACGCCTTCGCAAGAGGACTCAGGAATGCTGTACACATCATAGAGGATGGGATTATTACTGGTATGGTGAAGGTATGTGTGCGGCGGCCTCTTTAAATTCCCTGTTACAGCAGATGTGTGTCTTATTAGGAAACTTACACAATGCTTTTTCCTGTTTAACCGGTTATGTTTGACTTTAACAGGAGCGTTATTCAAGCTTCAGTCATGGTCTCGGATTGAAAGTGCAGGATGGTTCTTCTACCTTAGAGGAGATGGCGGTAAGACTCCATCTCAGTGCCCCAGTGGGAATTATACTAAATATATACAATATAAGTGTTATTTGTTGAGAATTAAAATGTACAACTTTTCAAAAATAATTTCCCCGTCGCACAGCTAATCACTGCATCCATGTTTCTCTTTCTATCTCTTTCTTTTTTTTTATGAGATTGGGTGTAGATTGATAAATATAGTGGAGCTATTATCTATGACACACTTAACTGCGTAGAAATCTAAATGAGAGCAGTTGATGCCAAAATGACATGGTTCTGTTGTTTTATTGTTAAAGGAATTCATCAGCCAGAATGGTGAACCAAAGGTGACATCAGGGAAGCAAGAAAAATATGAAGCCATCTTTAATCACTACATATGATTAAAAATATTACTTTTGACCTAAATGGAAACTTTACTATGTTGGTGCTTAACAGTAATTTGGTGTGGAGTGGTTTAACCAACTGACAAATTATAAATACAGGCACTTTTAAGTGTAGCGCTTTATGATTGAGCATTCAACAGTCTGTGTAAAACACTAATTCAAAATACAAAAAATGAAGTAAGTGTCTCGATGTTTATCATAATTGATAAAAACTGATTTATGGCTGACGTGTAAAAATATAAACTATATAATAAAACACCTTTTCACATTAAAATTGTAGAATGATCATAAATCCAGACTATTTTATGCACCCCAGGAGTCCGAGATATTTTTATTTCTGCAATACTTAATTGCATGAGAGCAGCAAAGGTGTAAGGTATATATGTTATTATTACTGGAAAAAAAATACTTACCTAAACTCATATATTTAAAAAAAAACTTAAATAAATCAATAAAACAACATTTTATTATTTAAGAATCAAAATATTACATAATATTTTAACCCTATCAATGCTCACCTGCTTATTATGACGTGTGTGCCCTGTGATTAAACCATTTCCCTTTATTTATTTTTATTTATTTCAGTTATTCCTACCATCTCCAGAAATGTGTTATTGTCATCTTAACAAAAATATTAAAAATAGGGGAACATTAGTTCCAGTATTTGCTGCAGATCTTATGAATGTATATATAGCAAGTAAAGTACAATGCTAGTTCATGAGATTGAGTATTGTATGTATATATATATATATATATAAATGTAAGCAGCATTTAATGCCCTTTCACTTATATATATATATGTGTGTGTGTGTGTATATATACATAGAAGGGACTATGTATATATATGGAAATTGTTCATTATTTTCCTATTATTCCTAAATGACACTTTGTCACAGTCCATGGACTTTTTTATATAAAATCCTTATAATTCGGTGGACATTGAGAAGAGTTCTCACTTTGAACCTGAAACTTCTGGGTACTATGTATGTCTTCTGTATGATTCAGATGTATTACCCAGAAACAGTTTTACTTCAGAAACAGACACAGTTCCTTCTGTTACATATACAGGCTATCGTTTTTTCACAGAAGCATTGCACAATGCTGAAATGTTTTTGTTGTAATGCCCTGCGTACTTTTTTTATTTCAGCATGGGCAATTTTTGTTGCTATGGCAACAGTTCACCTCAGACGTCCGGACAATCTTTTAGAGACGGAGTCATGCGTCCTGTCCGACATAACCCATCTCACTCTCGCTCCGTTAAATAAATAAATCCTCACCTTTCGACTGACATCACATCATACTACCATCCTGCTTTCTGGTTGTCCAATCAGCAGTCGAGGAGAGCCACATCCCCGGCGAGGCTGTCCAATGGGCGGATAGCGTGAGCTCTGCTCACCGTCGCGTCGCTACTGATTGGACTGTCAAGCTGTGGAGGAGGCAGAACGTGATGCCATCGAATCCGAAGTCGTGCCCGTTTCTCATTAGCATAAATAATTCAGCAGCATCCTGCCTGTGGACAAGTTATCATGACTTACTTAAGCGGCTAATTCTTTCAGGGCTGCCTTTAAAAAAAAAAATAATACTTTTAATTATATTAATAATTATAACTGGAGCACCGGAATTATAATGATTCATAATCCATAATTTAATAATATTGCACTGTTTTGTCTGTTTTTACCTGCCTTAAAAAACAAACCAAACAACAGCTTCACCATCACAACCGAAGATTTTTTTTTTTATATTTTTTAAGATTTTTTAAAGATGTGGACCTTCCTTGGAATAGCGAGCTTCACGTACATTTACAAAAAGTCCCACTCAGTTTGGACGTGGGCGCACAGGGAGCTGGTGGTTGCCGCTGTCCTGCTACTCACCGCCGGACTGCTGCTCTCATGCCTCCGCAGGCTTCGGCTGGGTCAGGTGTTCAGTGCACCTCTGAGCCTCCTGTCCTCTTTCCCCCACACCGCACCTCGGAAGACAGCGGAGGACAGCTGCAGACAGGTGAGACAGCTCCCGGCATGTGAGCAAAGACGGACAATACAACGAAAATGGGAATAGTTGTGTATTAGTTTCTGTGACTGTTTAAATTGTAGTGAGGATAATCTCACTACAATTTTAAATGCCATGTACACTTAATAAGTGCTCATACGTGCTTGTATAGTCAAGGAAGGGACATCGCTGGTTACATGATAGAGTGTAAAAAAGTAAAAAGACTCTGCCATACAGTCCACTGCAGTGTAGGATTTAAAGTGTGTTCCATTGTTTTCAGAGGCGGAGAACAAAGAAAAAAGCAGATGCAGAGACCCATGCCATAGACGATACCTTGGCCAGTGGCTCCCCAATGGCACCAGAGCCAGATGTGGTGATAGTGGGGGCCGGCGTCCTGGGCTCAGCAATGGCGTCTGTCCTGGCCCGGGATGGCAGGAGGGTGATGGTGGTGGAGAGGGACCTGAGTCAACCTGACAGGATAGTTGGGGAGCTGCTGCAGCCTGGTGGATACAGGGCTCTTAAGGAGCTCGGCCTGGAAGGTCAGTGGTAGTAGTGACCTGTGCCCTGGTGTACTGTATCTCTATCTGCATGTTTAGCCCCAGATGTTAAAAGGCCCTGAAAACGAATCTTGCCAAAACCTGCGGCTGTTACACTGAGATTTGTATAATAGTGGAATAGATGAGGTCCCACATCTCTTTGGATCCGATCAGAGTGAGAAATATTTAAAGAAGAATCTGGTGATATTTGTTTTGGTCTTTGTCCAAAAAAAGGCATAAGCAGTCCTGGAGCACTCAATACTCTTAAACAATAATTAGAATTTGAATATGAAAAGTCACTAGATAAATGGTGTTCTATTGGGAAGTTTACTAAACATGATCTTTCTTGTTGCCTAAAACACACAAAATAAAAGTTACATTAATATTTACTATAGTCTAATAATATATAATCTAATACCTGCCAGAGACAAACTGTATATAAACTTCTGTTTGGCAGCCAAACCTTGTTGTTGTTGTTGTTTATATGACGAATTTTAAACAAAATATCAGTGCAAACAAGGTTTGGCGGAGTGCTACTGTCAGAAGCTGTAATAAGATGTTTTGGGGAATTTGCTCACCTAATTTCATTTATCATTCTTGCTTTAAATTGATTTTTGAGGCTGAACAGTTTAGTAGCCCTTACGTATTTTTTCCTTTTCATCTGTCTTCATTGAACCACACATTGTGTCTAAAGAACAGCAGACTGAATGACTAATGAATGGGTGCTCTGGAACAATAACCTGCTGCATGCGTTTGGCCTCAGGTTCAGTGGAGGGTCTGGATGCCCATCTGGTGAACGGTTACGTGATCCATGACATTGGGAGCAGCTCGAAGGTGGAGCTTCCCTACCCCCAGGAGGACGACAAAATCCATTGTGGACGCGCTTTCCATCACGGCCGATTCATCATGGGCCTGAGGAGAGCGGCCCTGGCAGAGCCAAAGTGAGTCGAGACGTGTTAAAAGCAGCTCCATTGCCAACTGGCTAATGGGATGACACTGTTTTTGACAGCACTGGGGAAGGACTGTTAGAAGGAAAGGGAGTGTGATTAAAAAAAAAAAGTGTGGCGGCTTCATCCTGCCTGGTCCTCAAATGTTCTTCATTTGTTCAGAGCCTACAAAGACATGTGGTATGACAGTTTTGACAGAAGAAAATGTTTTGACTCACTGACTGACTGAAGCTTTTAACTGCACCTGTGATTTTAGCTCTGAAAAAAATTGTGTATGTGCTCAACCTTCCACTCCAAGTAGGCCAACACGAATCATCTTTTGTATTCTCCATTACATTTTGATCATTTGAATAGTTTAGATTTTAATCTAGATGACGATTAACACAACAACTAGAGGTTGGTTCACTGAAACACTATATTGTTAAGCCTTTAACTGTCTGATTGCGCCCCCCAGTGTCACATTCGTAGAAGGCACCGTGACCAGCCTGCAGGAAGAGAAAGGCTGTGTCACAGGAATCCAGTACAAGGACAAAGAAACTGGAGACGTCAAGGTGAGAACAGGAAGCTCAGCAGCACATGCCAGAAGTTTATATTACATTTTTTATTACCCACTCCTCTCCTGTGTTTGATGCAGAAAGTGTGTGATCAGTGTGAAAACCTGTGTCCTGCAGGAAATCCATGCAGCACTGACTGTGGTGGCCGATGGCTGTTTCTCCAAGTTCAGGAAGAGTCTCATCTCTGGGAAAGCCCATACCTCCTCTCACTTTGTCGGATGCCTAATGGAGGTAACGGGAACACCACCAACCAACTACGAATTATTTTCTTAACCAAATCGTTTCAGTCGTGAGTTTCCTTGTTTTTTGGAGAAACATCAGGGCTGATGATATTTTGGAAATTAAGTTCGGTTGGACAAAACTTTGTCACCATGGCCCCTCAAAAAGGTTTTTCATTTTAGATTAAAAAAAAAGAAAGATCATATGAAAAAAGTTTGGCAAATTAATTTAAAAATAACTAGATTTGCATCCCCCATTTTTTCAGATCTGCGCTAATTTCGGCCTCAAATGTGTTTCATTCTTTTTAAAATGATAATGTAATTTATTCGGGAAATGAACCATGGCAAAAGCCACTGAAATACAAAGCCAATATTAATATGCCACTTAATCACTCAGGAGTGAGGACAACATGTGCTTCTTTCCAGGACTGTCCCCAGTTTAAACCCAACCATGCTGAGCTGGTGCTGGCCAACCCAAACCCGGTGCTCATCTACCAGATCTCCTCCTCACACACCAGAGTGCTTGTGGACATCAGGGGGGAGATGCCACGCAACCTCCCAGAGTACATGGCTGAGAAGATATTCCCACAGCTACCAGGTACAGGAAGGATCAAGAAGAAACAACCGTGTTTTGAAATGTCGCTGAGCTTTTATTCTAATGTAATTATCCTTAATGTCAAACGTGCTTGGGGCCTCCAGTGGAAAAACGTTATAGCTCAAAAGATGTAATAGGTTCATATGAAGATCATCGTCTTGAAAGGATTTAGCTTTTCCATCCTTTTTAATGGAGCATCAATGCCAGACGTGGAGGTGCCAGCCTGGTGTATATCCAGACGGCTGCCAAGGCTGCTGAGGAATCTGCAGTTGAAGGCTTTGACATTCCCGTTGTGCTCCGCTGTTCAGCTGAAATATCAAAGGTGCACTATCAAAGCTGCGGCCAGAGGTCCGGCTGAAACAGCCTCAGTGGAGTCAGTCACACTGATACATTGATAAATGTACATTCATGCACCAGAGAGAAAAAGCAGGCACCTCATCCACAGAGCCCACTGATTGATCTACCACCTGTGCTTTCTTTCTCTGCTTCCTCCAGAGCATTTAAAGGAGCCTTTCATGGTGGCGCTGCAAAATGATCGACTCAGATCCATGCCTGCCAGCTTCCTCCCTCCATCCCCTGTCAATAAACCAGGTACTGAAGTGTTATCGACTGCGGTGCTGTTAAAAATGGCCAGAGGGAACTCATTGAACTGACTTCAGCAGTTTATGTTGTCGGTTTTAAGATCACATTACAAGTTGCATCCTTTTTCCCAAGGTGTTTTTACATTTAATAGTCGTTAGCTTCATTGATACATTTCTAAAATAACGTTTTTAATGTTTGAACCAGTTGGAAAATGTTGCCTTTCCAAGTCTCTTGCCCGCTTTCTTGCTGCATGTTGAAAATGTACACAATCTCACGTCTGTATGTTAATATGAATTTTGGATGCGAGACAAACGGATGTCTGCTGCTTGCAGGTGTGCTTCTCCTGGGCGACGCGTACAACATGAGGCATCCTCTGACGGGAGGAGGGATGAGCGTTGCGCTCAATGATGTCCGCATCTGGAGGAGCCTGCTCAAGAACACCTCGGATCTGTACGACGACAACGCCATGCTGAAGGTGAACAAGCAAACAGAAAAGCCTTACTTTTCGAAAACTATGAAATTATTCAAGTAAACACACATTTCAAAATTGACCCGTGCATGTACAGCGTGTGCAGAGGACGGGACAACAATGACCCTGCTAATCATTTGAAAGCAAGTAGAAGCTTAATCTACTGCATCTAGTTTGCTTTATCTCTCTATTGTTCCCTCAGCTTTAGGTGTTTGACTGGCAGACAAGTGTGCAAGCATAAACTCTGCTTTTCTTCTTCTTCTCATTAGGCAAAGAAAAAATTCCACTGGGAACGCAAGTCATCACATTCCTTTGTGGTGAATGTGTTGGCCCAGGCCCTGTATGAGCTGTTTGCAGCCACTGACGGTGAGTGTCCGCCTGCCCCTGCACCTGTCTCTTTCATATCACTCTGCACCTTTCGAGTAGAATGACAAAAAAATATACTGGATGTCAGGTGTGTCATAGTGCACGTGTGTCTGTCTCCTGTTTACTAGATTCCCTTCATGAGCTGAGGAAAGCCTGCTTCCAGTACTTTAAGCTTGGTGGACCGTGCATCGCTGGACCCATTGGACTTCTCTCAGTGTGAGTTTTAAATCATGGAGCATAGAGATGAAAGCAATGTGGCTTTTAGATTTGGCCTTCAAAATAATTCAAATTCAAATTGCACACTAAAGGCCACTTACACATTTAAGGCCACAGAACACTTAATCAGCGACTTCTACTGTCTTATCTATTAAATTATGTTGTATGTCTTATGTGTTTATTCACTGTCGCTGTACACCAAGTTAAATTCCTGTGTACCTGTACATTTGGCCAATTAAAGCGATTCTGATTTTTGCCCATTTTCTTTACTGCCAAGAGTTAGTTGAGATCACTTGGCAAGGCAACAGATATGTATATCTTTATATAAACACAATTAACTACAGGACAATTTTGACATTTAATGACTACCGTTATGTTTTTACCAGGCTGACTCCCAAACCCATGACCCTGATTGGACACTTCTTTGCCGTGGCGCTGTACGCAATTTACGTCAACTTCAAGTCCGAGTCCTGGATCACCAAACCTCGCGCCTTGTTCAAGAGTGGAGCCATCCTGTATCGCGCCTGCACCGTCATGTTTCCACTCATCTACTCTGAAATCAAATACCTAGTGTACTGAAGAGCAGCTGGACTCACACAGAGCACACACAAGGCCTTAACACATCTACAGCTTTGTCTGAAACAAACCTGCTAATAGATGATTTGTTTGTCTTCCTGCTGAAAATGGCACTGCTGTTTTATCTACAGTGTGCCCATGCCATAGTGATGCTGTCACTACCTTAATGTCCTGCCTGATGCTTGTATCACTTTGGACATGACATGTAACAGTGCCTAATCGTGCCTACCAGCAATGTCACCCCTTAATTGCACTGTACATTAAGTGCAGTGGAATCATTCCTGCCAACAGAATCACTGTGTGGATCGTGGCGTCACATTTCTGCTGCATATGTCCTTTTTGAACTGTATTTAATATGGGGATCCATCACTAATGGTGATACGTTTTTAAGACAAGATTTTTCTCCTTCTAAATCTGACGTGATATCATCACAACGTGGTTAAATTTGTTTTTCACAAAACAATCATGCCTTGTATATTTTAAGCCTTATTTTGCTAGGCAGAACACCTGCAGCACTTTTTGTTCAGAATCAGAAACACTATTTCCTGCCTTCCTAAGTTTGTAGCTCTTTAAACACTGTGATAAGAGACTTTTTGTATCACACTTTGGTTTCCACACTCAGTCTGACACTTGCTGACAATGCAGCTAAAGCCCAAAAGCCAAGAAGGCGCTTGTCCTGCTGGATGTCAGCAAAGACCTGCAGCAGCATGTCGCCTGAGGCAGGTTTGGGCCCATGTCAGAACTCAGCCAGCAGATGATGCTCAGGGCTCATTTCCACTGAGCCAACAGAGCTGATGATGTGTAAGATTGCCACTGTTTACTTCTGCTTGTGTTGGGCTTGACTGGCCATTAAATAAATCAAATTACATAGATTTGTGTTTTCGTTTACAATTTTACACAACAACAATGACTATACTGAGAATCATATCAGTTGTTGGACAGACATGGAATCAAGTTGGATCTCTACTGCTCAGTAAATGTGCTACCGTTAGATGGAGCTGAAGGAGTCTGTTTGAATTTAGGCCTTTGTCACCTTGTCTATAAGGGTTTAGCTCTGGATTAAATCCCTCTGCTGTGCTCAGACATTTAATTTACTGTTGAACATGGTGAATTCGTTTGGAATTAGCCTATGCTGCAGCTTCAAATATATGGGCTGGATTTAACAAAAGTATTGACAGGACTCCTGGTGTTAATGCGTTTTTGTTCCCAGCAATAATGACGTCAAGCTTTGAACCATAATCAGAAATGTAAACCATCAGCAAAATATTTTCAAACTTGTTGAAAACACTCGAATCTCTCACAGGAACATCGGCAATGACTATAAAAAAGGTAAATGCAAAAATAAAGTGAAAAAAGTGAAAACGTCATTGATTTATTTTACTTTTCTGTTGTCCAAAATGTGTTATTAATGGTAAAATGTGGGGCCTACATTACCCAAAATGCAATGTTTCCCAGTATAGAATCGGGTCCAGTTATATTATTTTATTCCCATATAATTCCCTTATTTCTCATAATTATTTTGCCTTTGTTTATTCATCTGTCAGTCAGGGTGATTTTCACATATTTGATCCTGATTGGCTACATGAGGCAACGCAGACTTCTGATTGGTATAATTAAGTCCCGCCCCCTTCACCTAAATGTTTGCGAGTACGTGCTCAAAGTGGCAACGTGCGCAGACAAGATACTGATACTAAAAAAGCAGCAATTAAGCTATAGGTGGTAGCAATGCTACTGAGTAACATTAACAGGACACTTAACAGAGTTAAACAGGTGATTAAGGACCTGCGAAGGAGTTTTACAACTTTTGTCAGCATCTCGGTGAGTCGATGTAGTTAAGCTAAGCAGCTAACCGCGGTAGACACGCTATGCAATGATGGCAGAAAGGACGTTTTGTCTCCTGGTACATCATGTCAAGTGTGTAATAGCGACAGTTTGACAGCATATTTCTGCACTGATAACGTGATAGAAATTATGAGGTATAAGGTTAAGTTGATTTATTTTGCTACTAAATGTATTAACTCATACTTGTATTGGTGTTACTGTTCATAGTTAAGTGTATCTATGCACTGCTCGCACTGAAAATGTGAAGTATGTGAAGAGTAGCCGAATTTTAGATTGTAAAGTGTGTTTGTTTCTCTGTTACTATATGTTGTGGTAGAAAAGTTAAAATTAATCGTATCTCATGGTTAAAAGAGATGGTTTAAAATGATTGTAATTATTGGAAACTAGTTAAAACATAATGTATTGTTGATAAGCTAAAATATCCATGTTAATTGATGTTATTCATGTTATGAAATACTACAATTGAGATTAAACAAATATATATAACTTTACAGTTAAAAAAGATAATCTATTCATCTTACCTCTTTTATCCAGAGTGTTCCAAGTAGGCAACTGGACTAGTTGAAGATGTTTCACCTCTCATCCAAGAGGTTTCTTCATTTCTAACTAACTATTGGGAAAGTTCAGGTATTTATCTTCTGTTGAATGAATGGCTTATTTGAAGATTGCCATGCTAAACTTGCAGATAATTGACCCCCTGATTGACCCCCCTCATTTCCGAATGTAAATGAGTAACCCCCCTCATTTACACCCGGACTCGGGTGAAAACAAAAACCTGAAACTAGGTCAGGGGGTCAGCGATCTGTAAGCTTAGCTTAAGGATCCTTTAATTGTGTATTCATCCTACAGATGAGAAATACATGAACTTTGATGAAGCCTCTTTGATGAGGTCAAACTTTTCAAGAATCTTAAACTACTGTAATTTCCGGACTATTAAGCTCACCTAAATATAAGCCGCACCCACTGAATTAAAAAAACAACTTTATTTTGAACATATATAAGCCGCACATGTCTAAAAGCCGCAGGTGTCTACATTGAAACACATGACATTTACTCAGGCTTTAACGGAAGACAATGCCTGTAACACGGCTTGTAACAAAAATAAATAAATAAACAGTAGTATACCAAGAAGGTCATTGGTCACTATCTTCCCCCTCCTGCGCACTGAAACCACTGAATTCATCTCATTCGATGTCTGAGTTGAACAGCCTCGTTTTCATTGTCGCTCTCGTCACTTTCATCCCACTCAACACGGAGCGCCACCTTAAAGGCGCGATTTACACTGATGTCTGAGTGGCAGCAAAAACTTTGTTGTACCCCTGGAATCACAGCTGGTAATCTGCATCCTATGCATTTCTCCGTGTCTTTGCAATGACGAGGGTGTGTGCACGACAAAGTGACTGATCAGAATGATTCCGTGGGAGCGCGCTAGATTTACTGTAAACAGTTTCATTGGTCCACCTTAACCAGTTCGGCTTTTCACTGGTCTAATGTGACGGAACTCAATTTTCCGTCAAAAAAACATATATTAGCCGCGTCATTGTTTAAGCCGCAAGGTTCAACACGTGGGGAAAAAAGTAGCGACTTATAGTCCGGAAATTATGGTAGTCTAGTTGCATATTTGGAAAGCCCTTAATGATGCCATGACGATCACTGAGAACCTTTATAGGGTCATTACTATTATATTACATTAGTGTGTTTTGTTCGATATGATAGTGACTATGGCTATAAAGAGAATAATTTCACTACTCCATATAGTAATAGCCCTGTTTCTAAAGAGGCTATGTTTTTTTTAAGATTCTTCGGAAACTTCTTAAATGGGGTAGATGCCAAGCCCCAGTGAGAAGACGCCTCCTTATCTAACGGAGTGGACCAAGTCACCTGTGCCTGAGGAGGACACCAAACTCTTCTCCACCTTCATCATTTGAGTACCTCAGTGTGGTAGGACCACCATACACCTTACTGGCTCATTCCATGCCAGCTCACCCAGTTTTAGAACTTTTCCCTTTTCATGTCATGGATTTTCTGTAAAAGAAATCACACATTTAGTTCTATTTAAATCATGAAGCCATGCAAAATCTAACTATACTTTTTTATTTATATATATATATATATTTTCAGCTTCATTTATGTTAATGAATTCCAACAGCATGGAAATATAGTAAAAAAAAATGTCATTGTCCAAGCGTCATATCCTAAATTAAAATGACACCTATTCATTAATACTTATTGATAACATGTAGGAAGAGGGTAGTTCTGAGTCAGTTCTATCAGTCCAAAAAGTTATACGGGCCTAAGTCAAAAATCCAAAGATACTCAATCGGGTACAAATTGTCTCGGAGTGAAAAAAAACCCTTTCTAGGGGATTTTGACCGTGTATTTTCTCAAAGGGATTAAGCTAAACCTAACCCTTGAAACTTTTATCCTGAAGATTTATTTGCCTAACACATATAAAAATGTCAAAGATGTGCTATGATGGCTTCAATTTTATGGAAATAAGCATTCCATTCCCAAGAAACAAGAGATATACCATGTATTTTGCCAAAAATAATTTCTGGTGAAGCAGATAAACAATACACTGATGAGCAAAACATAACATATTCCTTTATCCAGAAAAAAAAATCTTAATATTAAGCTCCAGATTACGAGATAGGCCAGATCTAACTGCACACTGGGCTTCACATTACCTGTGGGCATTCCCTTCTGGGGGGAATGCTGAGAAAGAATAACTGAAGTTAAGAAGTGGATGTCTGGACCCTGCAGATGAACAGTTCGTTTGCATCACCAAAAATTATTTTTGGCAAAATACATGGTATATTTCTCAGTGTTTCTTGACCAAAAACGTCATGTGAGAAAAATTCATAGTCTAGTAAACGTCGTATAGTATGTCGTCTATACCAAAAATTACCCAAAATTTCATAGTATAGTAGGTCTTCGAAAAATGTGAAAAACGTCATAGTGTTGTATGTGGTCCAAAATTTGTCAGGGTTTGTTGTCCAAAAATGTGAAATGTCAGAACAGTATATTATGTCAAAATTTGACCAAAAACGTCATAGTTTAGTATGTGGCCAAACAATTGGGAATTGTCACAGTTTAGTATGTCGTCCAAAATTTTACCCAAAACATCATACTGTAGTATAGTATGTCGTCCAAAAATATAAAAAAACATCCTTCCAAAATGGAGAAAAAAATTCATAGTATATAATTTCGTCCAAAATTGTACCAAAAACTTCAATGTATAGCATGTTGTCCAAAAATATGAAAAGCGTCATAGAATGGTATAGTATGTCGTCCAAAGTTTTACCAAAAATGTCATTGTATAATATGTCGTTCAAAAATGGGAAAAAAAATCATAGTATAGTATGTCCTTCAAAATGTTTACAAAAAACGTCATAGTATAGTATGTCCTCCAAAATTTTAACCAAACCTTCATAGTATAGTATCTCTTCCAAATATATGAAAAGGCGTCATAGTATAGTAGGTCGTCCAAAAATGTGAAAAAACGTCATCATATATGTCGTCCAAAAATGTGAAATGTCATAGAATAATATTGCATTAAAAATGTGACCAAAAATGTCATAGTTTAGTATGTTAACCAAAAATTGGAAATTGTCACAGTTTACTATGTCGTCAAAAATGTTACCCAAAACATCATAGTATAGTATGTCATCAAAATGTTGACCAAAAAACGTCATATTATGTCATAATGTGGTATGTCGTCCAAGAATGTAAAAAAAGTCATAGAATAGTATGTTTTCCCAAATTTTACCTAAAACGTAATTTTATTGTATGTCATCCAAAAATGTGAAATGTCATAGAATAGTGTTTTATGTCAAAATTTTACCAAAAAGTCATAGTTAAGTATGTCATCCAAAAATTGTAAATTGTCATTGTTTAGTATGTCGTCCAAAATGTTACCCAAAACATCATAGTATAGTCTGTCGCCCCATATTTTTGCAAAAACTTCAAAGTATAGTATGAAATAGTATAAAATTTAAAAAATGTCATAGAATAGTATCCTGTTAAAAATGTCTCCAAAAGCTTCATAGTATAGTATGCCGTCCAAACTTTTACCACTAAATCTGCCAAGTATAGTATGTTGTCCAAAAAATTGAAAAATGTGATAAATATCAGATTAGTATGTTGTTCAAAATGTGTCCAAAAACTTCATAGTATAGTATGTCCTCTAAAAATATGAAGACGTCATACTATAGTTTGTCATCCTAAAATGTGTCCAAAATTGTAATAGTATAGTATGTTCTCCAAAATTTTAACAAAATCTTCATAGTATAGTTTGACGTCCAAAAATATGAAAAATATCATAGCATAATATGTCGTCCAAAAATATGAAAAACATCATAGTATAGTCTGTCGCCCCATATTTTACCAAAAACTTCAAAGTATAGTATGTTGTCCAAAAATGTCAAAAAATGTCATAGAATAGAATGCTGATTAAAATTTGTCCAAAAACCTCATAGTATAGTATGTTGTCCAAACTTTTAACAAAACCTTCATAGTATAGTATGTTGTCCAAATATATGAAAAAACATCATAGTATAGTATGCTGTCCAAAATTTCCCCAAAAATGTCATAGTATAATATGAAGTCAAAAAAATTGAAAATTGTCAAAAAACATCATAGAATAATATGTCGTCCAAAAATATGAAAAACATCATTGTATAGTCTCTCGCTCCATATTTTACCAAAAACTTCAAAGTATAGTATGTCGTCCAAAAATTTAATAAATGTCAAAAAATGTCATAGAATAGTATGCTGTTCAAAATGTGTCCGAAAACGTCATAGTATAGTATGTCGTCCAAATATATGAAAAAAACATCATAGTATAGTATGCTGTCCAAAATTTCCCCAAAAATGTCATAGTCTAATATGAAGTCAAAAAAATTGAAAATTGTCAAAAAACATCATAGAATATGTCGTCCAAAAATATGAAAAACATCATTGTATAGTCTGTCGCCCCATATTTTACCAAATACTTCAAAGTATAGTATGTCGTCCAAAAATGTGAAAAAATATGAAAAAACGTCATAGTATAGTATGTCGTCCAAAATGTTAACAAAACCTTCATAGTATAGTATGTCATCTTAAATTTGACCAAAAACTTCATAGTATAGTATGCTGTCCAAAATTTGACCAAAAATGTCATAGTATAGTATGTCGTTCAAAAATATGAAAATATGTCATACTATAGTTTGTCATCCAAAATTTTTACAAAAACGTCATAGTTTAGTATGTCGTCCAAAATCTTACCAAAAACTTCATAGTATAGTATGACGTCCAAAAATGTGAAAAAAATATGAAAAAACGTAATAGTATAGTATGGTATGTCGTCCAAAATTTAAACAAATCCTTCATAGTATAGTATGTCGTCCTAAATTTTACCAAAATCTTCATTGTATAGTATGTCGACCAAAAATGTGTAAAAACATCATTGTATAGTTTGTCAAACAACATTTTACCAAAAATGTCACAGTATTGTTTGTCGTCCAAAAAATTTAAAAATGAAAAAAAAACTTCATATTATAGTATGTTGACCAGAAATGTGTAAAAACCTCATTGTATAGTTTGTCATACAAAATTTTACCAAAAATGCCACAGTATTGTTTGTCGTCCAATAAATGTCAAAATAAAATAAAAAACAGCATAGTATAGTATGTTGTCCAAAATTCGACCAAAACCTTCATAGTATAGTATCTTGTCCAAAAAATGTAAAAATATCAAAAAATGTCAGTGTAGTATATTGTTCAAAATTTGACCAAAAATGTCATAGTATAGTATGTCGTCCAAAATTTTTACCAAAAACATCATAGTATAGTATGTCGTTCAAAAATATGAAAAAATATCAAAAATATCATAGTATAGTATGTCGGCCAAAATTTGACCAAACTGCATAGTATAGTATGTCGTCCAAAAATATGAAAAACATCATAGTATAGTCTGTCGCCCCATATTTTACCAAAAACTTCAAAGTATAGTATGTCGTCCAAAAATTAAAAAAAATTCAAAACATTTCATAGGATAGTATGCTGTTCAAAATTTGTCCAAAAACATCATAGTATAGTATGTTGTCCAAAATGTAAACAAAACCTTCATAGTATAGTATGTCGTCCAAATATATGAAAAAACATCATAGTATAGTATGCTGTCCAAAATTTCACCAAACATGTCATAGTATAGTATGTAGTCAAAAAATTGGAAAAATGTCAAAAAACATCATAGAATAATATGTCGTCCAAAAATGTGAAAACATTTAAAAAACGTCATCATATATGTCGTCCAAAAATTTGAAAAAACATCACGGTGTTGTATGTCATACAAAATGTTACCAAAAATTTCAGTATTGTCGTCCAAAATATGTCAAAATAAAAAAAACCCATCATAATATAGTATGTTGTCGAAAATGTTACCAAAAACTTCATAGTATAGTACGACGTCCAAAAATGTGAAAAAAATGAAAAATATACTATAGTATGTCGTCCAGAATTTGACCAAGACTGCATAATATAGTATGTTGTCCAAAATTTGACCAAAAATGTCATAGTATATTATGTCGACCAAAAATGTGTAAAAACATCATTCTATAGTTTGTCATACAAAATTTGACCAAAAATGTCAGTATTGTTTGTCGTCCAATAAATGTCAAATAAAAAAAAAAAAACAGCATAGTATAGTATGTCGTCCAAAATGTGTCCAAAACCTGCATAGTATAGTATCTTGTCCAAAACATTTATATAATATCAAAAAATGTTAGTGTAGTATGTTGTTCAAAATGTGTCCAAAAACTTCATAGTATAGTATGACGTCCAAAAATGTGAAAAACTATGAAAACATTTCATAGAATAGTATATTGTTAAAAATGTGTCCAAAAACGTCATGGTAAAGTATGTCGTCCAAATTTTGAGCAAAAATGTCATAGTATAGTATGTCATCCAAAAATGTGAAAAGTCATAGAATAGTATTTCATACTAAACTGTGACATTTCAAATTTTAGATATCGTCCAAAAATTGGAAAATGTGAAACAAAATTGAATTAAAACGTCATCGTAAAGTATGTCGTCCAAAAACGTGAAACATTTTATCAAACGTCATACTATACTATGTTGTCCAAAGTTTGACCGAACAACGTCACAATATGGTATGTCGTCCAGATAAAGTTAGCTCAACTGGTAAGGGTGTTGATTCATGAACAGCCGGGTTCACGGAGCCATGGTCGCCGGTTTGCTTCCCATCTTGGGTGGGGTGGGAAGCGAACCGGCAACTTACAGTTGAACTAACTACTAACTGCTCATGACCCTTAAATTGATAAACAGTTAGAACAAATGTAGTCGTATATCAGTTTACAACAATTAATTCAGCTTTATTGTTATTTATACATCACTGATACATTGTATTCTGGTGAAATAAATGGAAGAATTCTCCAAATTATTCTCTGTGACTCTCCACAAGGACACAAATACTGGTGTGGAAGACCAGAAAGGGGGGAAGAAAGCTCCTCGGGGGAGGGTTACGTATTGTACACACTTCCCTATGCCCACCATTATCTGCCTGTCAGAGGTCACTTTGCCTGCATACCTACCTTAACACCTGCTGACTATCCCCCGACAGCCAGGCAAGGAGAGAAACCAAGCCCTTCTCCCACATTTAACTAGGTTCAGCCCCCCCCCCTTCCCACCTCAGAGTAATCCTCCTTTTTAGACACACAGAGCATTAGGGCACACCCTTATTGATATTGGTAGCAGCAAGCTTTCTACTAACAGTTAACATCTTAATGACCTAAACAAAAAAAGTACTGTACAGCTACTGCTATGAGAATCTAAGGAACCTGGTTTTAACGCTTTTACACCAGATTAAAGTGCTAGAAGCAACCCACCAATCCACACTTTATTATATATATATATTTATATAGCATTATGTATTTATATATATATATATTTAGGAACAAATCTACTATTTTAACATTAATTTACAAGGTAATATACATTATATTGTAACAGCTGAAATATCAGCACAAATAGATCACTGTCACACTTAACAGCAAAATATATATGATTATATAAATCCATATATAATCATATATACATTATATAATTGTCATATATGCATGTAAAACAGTTAACCACGTCTCAGGCTTTTCAAATGATACCCAGAAAAGCAATTGTGTATCAAGACGTAAAAGCTTTACAAGTTTCTCTCTCGAAAGAGGAACAGGTGGCGGCAAAAGTGCCGCGACCTGCAGGTGTTTGAGGTCACAGGACAGTTATTTGCATATTCCACAAATCTATTGCAACACGTTACTGTCTACAAACAGTACAGCGGGCGCCCTGCGAGAGGAGCCACTGTTAGCTGGACTCACACACACACCCACTGAACAGAACATTACAACGATGGGTGATCTGATTATAGCTATGTGCTTTCTGATGGTGTGCTATGACAGTGAACGACAGGAGGAATACAATACACAATACCCTATAAGTTAAGCCTCAGAAGACAACCCAAAACTGTACTGTAAAAACACTGACCCCCCCCACCCATGTAAATCGTCTCTCTTCTGTGATTTAAGTGTAATCTTATCCTGCTGCTGATGTGTTTTGTATGTTGGTGTCACCGCCACAAATCACAACTTTACTCTGACACCCAACCCTCACCAAGAGTAATGGAATGTGATTGACTTTTGTCTGCCCCGCCCCCCCTCTAACAGGGTCTCACTGGGACAGCAAAGTGAGTATCATCCTACCACATGAGGGGACTTCTGTCGGGGCCTGGGAAGGGGCCGGGGACTCCTTGAGGTTCTGTAAAGTCCAGGTGCACAATCTGTAGCAGGAGGTCAGGTTCCTCGTGTCACGGCGGTCCCAAACCTCAGTGGCCATCATCTTCACCACCTCTCAGTAAAGAGGAGCTCTGATGGTCCCCTCCCTGTTTCTCTCTCATCTGTCTGATACAACCTCACCACACAGTCCTTATACCATCATTGTTGCTGCTTTACACACACACACCCCCTGCTCTGCAAAGAAGCTGCACAAGGCTGTAACAAGATACACACAAAGGTCATTTTTCCACAAAGAAAAAAAAAAGGCTCCTTGATAACTGCAGTAGTAACGCACAACAAGCATCCGATAGCTGGCTTCCGGCCTGGGGAGCCCTGGTGATGTGCAGTTAGGTTTGGGACATTGCCATTGTTCTAAAGAGGAGAACTCCTCAGATTGCCCTTTGCAGGACTTGTTTTTTTTTTCCCTGTGTTGCGCCGTCTTGTTATTCAAAAGCCCAGATCTCTATGTCCTGCACATAGAAATCCTCCTTTTTAGAGAGCATGGGGTTCCCAAATGTTTTACAGGAGTGACTTCTGCCGTGGTAAAGGTCTCCGTCCAGCCACAGGCCAAACTCACCGCTGGAAAAGAAGATAAAAAGCATCTGTAAATCATCATATTTCAGGGTGCCAAGCAACTCCGGGTTATTGAGACAGATTTTGAAATTAATGTTAGTACATTATTTTGAGGCAAACTAAATTTCCAAGGAATACCGATACTTATTTGTGTAGCAAACACAACAAATAACTATACATTCTGGTTACATCCTTCTTTTAACGCTCACCTTCCTCCACCAAATGCTAAGGAGTCGGTATCCCCCTTGATGAAGAACATATTATCACCTGTCCACTTGTACACCTATTGTAGACACAAATAAGTCAATTGGAAAATAATACAGTGTCACATAATGCTGCAAACATTCTCTGTCCAATAGTCTTTCTTCTGAACAGAAGACACCAGGATTTGATATCGGATTTAGTTATGAGTGAAAGAAATCTCCCCTGGTCACTGCGACTGCTATAAGCATATACACCAACAATTAATTCAAAGCAGAGGAATGACTTCTTAGAGACGGTCACCCTATTGACGAGACAAAAACCACTATGGGGAATAGTGTTGTGGTTCTTGTAGAGTAAAAGTGAGAGGCTTTCCACCAAACAAATGCTTTCAGCCCATTCCTTCAAGTGTCCCTGGGCTTCAAGTATCATGCTCAATGTTAAAAAAACTAAAGAATCAAGAAAACAAGGTACAAAATAATTTACGCCAACAAGTGTACAAAAACATCAAACCTTGGAAACGACTAAATGTGACTACACTGAAAAACAGTGTACATATTAAATGGTACATGAACCAAGTCCCATTAAATCACCACCACGTAGACCCACTAAAAGGTGTTGACACAAACATTGATGACTGCATCTTTAAAGCAATATTAGAAAGGTACAACAATAACAGAAACATAAAACAGACCAACAACACCAGACAGCCGATTCCTATGTCCAGGGACAAAGGGAAGAAGCTGCCATATACATTTATGAAGAGCACTCACCTCAAACTCTGGATTGAACGTGAAGAGGAAGGTCTCCCCTGTGCCATAGAAGCCTTCGCTGATTTTAAAGGGCTCGGATGCCAACGCACCAAATACCTAGAGAGCAGGAGCAAATGAATATTGTTGAGTCTGGACAAAAAAAACGTACATTGATAAATAGCAGTTAGTGGAAATTGTATTTTAGCAACAAAGTACAGACGTTGTTTCAAGCACATAAGAGTACAGCAGACTATAAAAGTATCTGTCCAAGCTGCAGCGCACCTGGCCGTCGCTGTCTTTAATGACCATGAGCACTGGGGTGTCCTGGCCCTGCATGGCTCTGTACAGCGACTTAATGCTCATGCCATGCTTTGATGTGCCAAAGGCCAGCGTCCACGGGTACCCAATGGTCCGTGGTGGGAGATTCCTAGCAAGCTGTGGGAAGACGATGTAATAAAAAGGAAGGGTGGAGGGAGAAGAGGAAAAAAAAACAGAACGAAAATGAGAAACGAAAGGCCACAGCTACCAATGCTCAATTACATCTGCAGTGACCTTTTAACACCATCTGGCGTTTAAAGAAGAGTAACAGGGCTTCAAACACACAGAGCAGCCTCGAGAGAAAGAGAGGTCCAGCACTCCCTGAGAGAGGCCGCTGCCCCTGCTGCTGACGGACTGAAGGATTAACGGCGGCTGCCGTTCACGGGGAGATAAAGCCGACAAAGGAGCCGTGTGTCATTTTAATTGACAGTTAAAGCAGACACTGACTAAAATGTGGTATTTAAAGGGACAACATATTTACAGTACGCAGCACCGCCTTATGAAACAAAGGCCTTTTAACGGTCTACTCGCTCACAAATAAATCAGCTGTCCCTTGGTTCCTTTCCTTTTGGTCCAGCACATCCTATAGTGGTGGAGCTGAAGCAGTTGTGTAATCATCGGGCTGGAAACAAAGCCACGAGGAGACCAGCCCTGACTGGGCTCACCTTTGCTCTGCTTAGAGCCAGGCAGGAGCTCAGAGCTCCGTCTAGAGGGCGATTAAATAAACCCACATACTGTCGATTCATTGGTCAATGTGCCGAGTGGGACCCATTTGTAGTTGTATTTTTGTGTAGGGGCGTGTGTGTGTGTGCCTGCAAGGAATCAACAGTGAAACAAAAATGTTTTGTTTCCCGATGTACGTTTCAGGCACAGCAGTTTATTTATTTGATTACTGATGAGGTTTAATACTGGTGTTGTTTTCAATAACATTTCTTAATATTCCATATTCACTTTAAATCAACATATAAATTAATCAATGGTTTATGTTTATGTATACTCCACTGTTATCACGGATCATAGTGTAATAAGTCGTTATCTGTAATCCTTCACATAACAAGATTAAATCCTCAGCTTAATGGTCACCTACATGCTGACAATTCTGTAAACAAATATTATGCTCCCTGGAGATTACGCCACCAAATAATTTAAGCCATTTCCTACAGCAAGTGGGCACTGCAGTTTGTTTATGGCAACAAAACTACTATATTGGATAAAGTAAAGTTCCAACCACTACAAGTACTGTCAGTATGTGTGGGGAATGCTTGCTGTGTAAAGGAGCACCACAGCAGAAAAAAAAAAAGATTTAAAATCAGTCACAAATAATTATGACTAATTGATTGCTGGTTGCGTTTTTCATTTAGATTCCTATCCTCCTGAGTTTGATTGACATAGTGACGGCCCCTACCTTCTCTATCTGGTCGGCCTCCAGGAGATCACTGGCTTCTTTGAGGTTGGGTTTGAAGGTTTCTGGCTCCAGATCTGTCTTGATGGACGTGCCATGCTTGGAGTTCACCTCCTCCTTGGTGGTGATCTAGAAGTACAAACAGAAATGTCAGATATTTACTGGTGTAACTTCAGAGCGCATATTTACTGGATGGGCGATATTGTCCTGCCACTCTCCTACACCAGATGACTCTAGCTTGTGTGTCAGAGCTCAGAAACTGAGCATGGACACTGTTTAGCAGAAGAGAATGTAAAGGGAATAGGAAATCCAACCAATAAATAATTTGCAGGCCACGGTTTGACATTTTCTCTGACCAACGGACAGTTTGGGTTATTTATCTTTCTCGATAACAGGGACTGATTGTGGAGCGCCTCGCCACTGGTGGCTGGAAAGCACTCATGTTTCAGTCCGCATACAAATAGGGCCTATCTGCATTGTCCTCAGAAAACATCATTCAACCTGTCAGGGGAGTCTTACTTCCACGCTCTCACCAACACGCCATCTATTTGTCCTTCAGTACTCTGCTCTTATTTCTAGTAGTCCACATTCTTTTTAAACTCATTTGACCATCAAAAACAAATTTCTTTTTTGTAAATGGGGTATTTTTCCTGCATACATATATATTTCTCTGTAATATACATAGGAACTGCATGCAGTTTTTTGTCAGCCCAAATAACTTGTAACTTGCTAATAACCAGGATACCCCATCGGGTTGAAGGGGTAATAACAAAATGACAGCAGGTCCATTAGTGTCTGACACGTGGAGATAAGGCTGGTGTTACATGAAAACCTCATTACTCCAAATAAGCCAACTTTTCTGCAAAGAACTGATAGCGTGTTCAGCAATATGCAAGATTAAATCTTGGGATCTTCTCAATTTAGCCTGCATGAAAAAAGGTTTTGCATAGGTTTTAGAGCTCAAGCACACATACAATCTACTCAAACGTTCTATTTAAAGCGATGGGAAATTGTGTTTTTGATGTCAGAATGTAAGCGCAGCAGGAGCTGCCAATAAAGCCTTTAGTGTGGAGCCTAAAGGAGACCGTGGTGGTGAAAGACAGCAGCTGGGCTGGGGGCACACAGAGCTGGTCAGGGCACCTGGAGTCGTTTGCAGAGCGAGCGCAGATCCTCGCTGTTAAGAGCATCAATCCGACGGTGGTACTCCGTCAGAGACACTACCTGGTAGTACAAAGACAGGAACAGGTGGAACATAAACCTCTGCCAGTTCTATTACTGGTCGTGGGAAGGAAACAGCGAGTTTTGAAAGAAATTACGTAGACTAAGTCGAGAGATTAGAACCATGTAGATGATAACGTTTTGAATAAATAAAATGCAAAGTTTGTTTGCACTTTTACATTTAAAAAAATAATAGGAATCAGGAACTTCTGAGTAATTTTGCATGTTTGTGTTAACTGTTTAGTGTTGATCAGTTATACTGAACACTTGTTCAACCTAAACTTTGGATGGTAAGCCTACACCTTGCGCAAAGTTAAAGCGGCAACAACACCGCAACTTCACAACCAGAAACTTTACTTTTTAAATGCTTCAGTGAAAAGATTCCAATGCACTAACATCACCACCACCACCACGACAACAGCTGAGGTGCAGCTGATCCAACAACACTTGGCAAGTGCATCAAAATTGAACCTCTGTGTTGGTCAAAAAGAACAATCCACAACACTACAAGCCAGACAGACCAACACAATGACCTAGTAAGCATGGCTGCATTCCAACAAAGTGAACGCCCCACGCTGCTGCATACGCCAACAACAGCTGCTGAACGTCGTTGGCGTTTGCTAGTCCACTGTGGCTCAGTACAGGAGAGCTATTTAAAGCTTTAAGCAGATAAACAAAGCTCACAAAAACACACACATGCGCCCAGTTGCACCGTAGTATACAGGAGAGTACCTCTCAACTAGTGGATTTTCAAACGCAGGTTTTAAATCAACACTTCAAGTGCAGTCAAGTGATGAGCTACTTGTAATTACCTTACCAAAGTAACAACCTGGGCAATCGTTCATTCGCCTCGTGGCTATTAGTGTAAATAACTTTTTCGGGAACAAGACGTCTCTTTCTAGCCCTCTATAATGCAGCAGAGAGGCTAAACTACAGCCCTCATCAAAGATGCATCTGTGACTCGTTTCACCTTCAGCTGGAGCCACTTCCTTCCCCGCGTGTCCACTGAAGGAGTGTGAGCTAGCTGCTGGCCTGCTGAAACAGAAACAGAAACGCCTTCTACACGGAGCCCAAAGATTATTTTATCAGAAGAAACCGAAGTCACTAAAAAGTTCAGGCACTCGACTCAACTTCGTGACCTTCCGCACAGCCGTGCTTATTTACTCTCACGAGCGAAGGCAAGCTCGAACAAACTTGTGTTATGACTGCAGGAGCTGCGCCCTTTTTGTCTGACCCGCAGAAAAGTTTCGGTGTTCACAGCCACAGACGCCCTGCCACGGGACAGACGCCACGCGAGAGCCGCTGTCTGAAGGGGGGCCACCTTTGGTGAGTCCCTGGACTACACCGGACCGGCTAATGGCTATCAGGCTAGTTAGCTCGGCTAGCGAGGCATAGCATGGCTTGCTAACAACAACAGCAACACGAGCGCACAAGAGCGTAGACATCACGAGAGGAGAGGAACGTACACATGTGTACTTCGGGGTCAGCCGCGTCTCCTGGTCCTTCACCCTGCGAGAAAACATGTCTTGCTCTCAGGGCGAGCCTGCCGCTGGAAAGTCACTCATCACAGATCCAAATATCAAGTTGTCCCCGTGCAGACCCGCCAGCCGGAGGTAGTCCCACAGCCCTTCAACGCGCGCGATTACCACGGCTACATCTCGTCCCCTTCTGCGCTCTCCCCTGCCTTCTATGCTTTGTGTGACATGGCTACAATCCAATAACAAGACGGGACAGGGGACCCTCCGGCTGCCTATTGGTCAAAACAACGATCAACGATCCCGCCCCACGAGCGACAAGATTTAAAAACACAGCGACACCACTTTACCCTGAGGTATATTTTCTATAGATTTGGACTAAAAGTTGAACCAACACGCCAGACTATGTATATATCTAGTGATAAAAATGATCATACAAGACAGATCAGACAGAATTCACAAATAGATGAATAATGAAATAAAATGACTTGATCAGTTGGTATACTTAAGATATAATTAAAAAATATATATTTGGAAGTAAAACTAATATTTTGTGGCTCATAGAGAATGGTGGTGATTAAAACCAATCGTTGGCAACTGTACCAACTAGAGCAGCAGGTTCCTGTTTACTTATTCAAATGTAATGGATCATGTAGCTTCGGTGTGCCAGAAGTCCAGGGACAAACAAATCAGTCCACTTTGTTTCCTACATCATTCATTTACATTAAAATTTAAATCCCGGATGTTTCCTATTTTTACCGTCCACAGGCTGGTCGACAATATTATTTGCCCAAGACACACCAGCGCCGTACGTGGCGCAGCAAAGTGCACCAATAGTGCCATGAGTCTACATGGACAGCTTCAGTCTTACTTCCACAGTCTCTGATCCAACAAAAGGGTCCGTTGCTCAGTGGCTACATTCTCCGCATATCTCGGAGAGAGCCTATTGCACCTCCGCAAAAACAAAGATGCCGAATGCCGATCACGATCAGTGACGGTCACACATGTGATGAAACTACAATACACTGACTAAGAAGCGTAAACAATTACACAAACATGCAAAACACTTTGGTTGGAAGTTGAGAGAACCACATTTCCAAGCAAAGCAAAGTGTGCACAGAACTTACACGTGATAGGAACGTTTACAGAAACACATTTAACCATCAAACCAAGACATGTGCAGCAGTACACAGGAATGCAAAGAAACGGACACAGAATACACCACTTAACAACTACAGTCTTTAGATGGATAAAAAAAACAAATAATAATTTACACACATTTACACTTTGCACTGCATAATGAAAGCAAATCAACAGTTATTTAATATGTATTTGAACATATAAACACTATATATGTTACAATAAACTTAACAATACACCATGTACGATTGTGGTTTCACAGGTTATGGATTCATTTATAGTGGAGAACTATACATAATCCATGTCCGTGAGCCGTGAGACAACACAACAAGTGAAGCTTAAGCAAGGTGAGTGAGCAGTGTAAGCAATGCGTAACTTACCTCCCAATCCTTGACATTGAGGTCAGTGATGGGCTCGTTCTTGTCCATTTCTGACACTTCATTCTTCTTGACAACCATAAATCCAGGCTCTTGTCCCATTCCCCTGACCCCCTCACCGTACATGTCTGGGCTCCACTGCATGAAGAACACGTACAGGTGGTCCGACCTGCAAGTGGAGACGGGGATAACTGTGAGAGAAGAGTTTTGTATTGGAAATACTGCAGCTTTTCCAATACTTATGACATAAACCACAAGATAAATGATGCAGAAAAATTAAAGCCAGCAACAAAGACAATATTTTAACATTGTAACTTTGCCATGATAAAACAAAGTCTTGTATATAATACACTGCATTTGTTACCTAAAATATATCGTTAAACTTACTTTAATTAAATGTTCTGAATACCAAACGCAGCGCAGTAAGCTGTAAGCACATGACATCCATATATTATATCCTATTAAGTTGGGAATGCATTAACCAACAGTTGCTTATTCACAAAAGAACACAAGGAGCAGCATGAGTGTGTTTCTGAAAACCCCAAAAATATAAGCCCATTTCTCTTTAGTATTTTATATATATATATATATATATATATATAATTATGTTACTTTTATTTGTGTTTTGTGTTTCTTTTTATCTTCCAACACAAGATGGCTTTACTATGACGCAGCATTCGTTTTTATATAACTTCAGGTTCAACCCAAAGTTTTTATATTTCTTACTGGGGTTTAATCGCCATGATAACTTTGGCTGCAAACCTACTGTAACTTGCTCCGAGCAGCAAGTTTTCCAGAGGCTTGTGGGCGGGCCATCAGAGGGTCTTTTACGGACGCTTGAGTGTTTACAGACTAGCAAACCCCTTTGGTTATCCCGAATGATTTTTATATGAGCAATTTTTGCATATCGTCAGCTCCTCTGCAGAAGTGAACTCCTGTGTAGGAGGGCCCCTTGCTGTCATCATCATTTCATTTTTATCCTTTTGGCTGCAGCACTGTCAGATCCCCCCATTTGTATACTGCAGCAGAAACTGATACAACAACCCCTATACCTGTTAAGATATGAAAGTAAGCCTGCAAAAAGCCTTGAACTATGTTTGTGCAATTATTTCTTATTTGCGGACAAATTTGTATGACACCGCTGGTAATGCAGCACAGTCTGTCACCTGCCACTGCTGCTTGAAGCGCTGATTATGTTTGTAACTTCCCCATATTTTTCCAAAATGAGTTTGCTCTTCATTTCTAACATTCTGCTCTAATAATGTAATAATTGATATAACTCATATGCTGCAAATACAGCACGTTTGATAAGAACATGCTCGGGAAGACCTTGGTTGACTAACCACAGGCGCACCTTAAAGCTTGTTTGGCTTGGTAAAGCCAGATAACAAAGCAATGTTCACCAGATATCTCGTGTGCTAACTCCACGAGACAAAACAGCAGAGGATTAATCAGAGATACAGCTGTAAATGAGGTTTAGGAAAACGATGAGACTGAACCAAAACAGTTAAGTAATGGCCATAAAACCACAACAGACCAGAAAGATACTTAACAAATCCACGAGGCTTTGTCATTTCAAACATCTTCTACATCACACAGAGTCTTTCCAATCCACTGTCAAAATGGAAATGTTGCAATTACAGATTGAAACGACACACAATGAGAGGACAGTTTCCTTAAAACAGGCAAGCCTAGAGGTGATTATATGAAAACATATTTATATCTCCTGTAGCTTTCCAATCATTTAAATGTGCTCCTCCCACCTCTCCTGCCGACTAGTCACAGAGCCAAAGAGGAAGCCTTTTCTTCCGAACTGTGTAAACAGTTTAGGTTGTGTGATAGAACAGTCTAACTCATGAAGAGGTCGCGAACAAACAGAGAAGACAGCCTGTGTCCCTCACTGCCACGGCTGGTAAACATGAAAGAGATGTGGCAGACTCAGTGGGCTGCGCTGCTTTCATCGTTGTGCATTCAACAGCCCCCCTTTCTTCCCTCAACACTGCCCGGGACATTTAAAGACAAATCATGCGGGTCGGCTCCCATCTAGGACAAGCAGCAAGAAAATAAACCGCTGTGCTTTTCCCCCCATCTGAATAGATAATGATCATTCCTCCCACACTACTCATCCTTCTTGCAATGTCAAAACAATTGCCAATAATCAGTAGTAACATGTACGAGCCCTTCTTTTAGTACTAATTTTAACTGCCATATCCCTGGGCTGTTATACCCAAGAGCAGCGTGCATCACAGGAAACTTGTTTCCCAGGTGGGAAATGCTGTTACTAAGCAACCTGTGGATGAAAACAACAACACATTTAACAAGCAGGACTTCTGAAGTTCATAGTGAATAATGAGGCGAGAGAGATTTCACTGCCATTAGTGCACTCGGCACATCGCATTGCCAAAACGCATTCATAGGTTCATGGTACCATGACTAAATGAAGAGGACATGCCTGTTTGTCAGATTCAAATGTGATTAGCATCGAGAGAGAGCCCCATGTGCGTCGCCGCTGTTAAAGACCTGAGCGGATGCGGATGCTGCGTGGATCTGGTCAAATAAACCCCATGACACCGTTTCTATTTCTGTCCCCTTGTCTTAGAAAAGGAAAAAGAAAGGGACTGCTCCAAGCTGCAGACAGCTGAGCCCAATGATTTTGCTATGCTCAATCAATTTCAGATCTGGCTCAAAGGATCGCCTTTTTTAAATTTGAGATAAGTGCTTCTTCAATTATAGCTATTAGTGCTGCATTAATTATAACTCATTTCAAACATAAACATATTGCTCGACTTGTGTGGAAGCACATATTTTCTCGTAATGCGTCTCCTTCCAGTTTGAAGAGCACTTATGTAATTATGAACACTGCTGACTTGGCAACTGTACAACCGCGCTGTGCGGCATCTTGATGGAACGCACAAACAAAGCTTTTTTTTTGGAGTGGGTGTGAACCATTGCAAATTGCAGGATGGGTCAGAGAAAGTTCATGAAACACATTTTGAGGATGCGACGAGAGACTGCGGCGAAAAACACACCGGAGCAAATCCTTGATGTGTTGGCCATAGGTTTGCCTTAGCACAGGAATAGATCTCGTTTGTCTGTTTCCCTGCAGAATCAATAAATAATAAATAATTTTGCTGTCTGGCAGAGGCAACACAGGGAGATGGGCAGAGGCCTCAGTGGGAGTCAGACCTGACAAAGAATGCATATTTGATTGGTTTCAAATATTTAAAAGGCCCTCGGATAACTTCGACTATTGGGGCTGGTTAGGAATGCATTAGGTTCGCGTAGAATTGTATTCTTTTTCATTTTAAATGCCTTTCATGGTAAGATAAAACTGGTTTGGGTATGGCAGAAATCATTTGGTCATATACATTTCCCAGTTGTCAGTGTTTGTTCATGTACATGCGGGACAATTCAAAGGGTTGTTCATTTGTTGTTTGTTTGTTTTGCTAGTGGGAGGTGGGAAGGAGGTACTGACCTCTCCTGCGGCACAGAGAACCAGTACTCATGTTTTTTGCCCTGTTGAGCGTACTGCTGCATGGAGGCGCTGGCGTTCGAAATGAACGTTTTCTTCATGGGCTTCCCCACCCGCAGACACAGGAACTTGTGAGAGCAGTGCTGTCGCCTCCCCGCGGAAGCTGTACATGGCAAACAAAATAATCACATGGTCAAAGAGGCATTAAAATGAGCAGTTTGGATTCAATACTATAATAATAATAATCCTAAATGGTTAAACTTTCATGTCTCTACAGATGCCGACTAAAAATCTGGAAGAACCACGTACTCTCTTCACCATGCTTTATTTATGTGACCTAGTTCACAATCCCTTGTTTACTTGCAAGTTCAGCCGACATTAGTCATTCTGTGGCAGGAGCACCACGGCGAACAACTGCACGGAGTAACACAACAATTGATAGAGGCAACAAGCAGTCTGCCCATGGTACATTATCAGTTGCCCACTATGATGTCACGGCCTCTGGAGGCTGAATGTGATCACTGTGTCGGTGGCATTACACTGGCCCATACTGTGCACTGGCCCCTGGAAGGTCAGCACATAACTGTCAATAATGGCATTAATTGATGTGCTTGGACAACGCTGCTTTTGAAACACAAGTTTTATTTTTCAGTATGAAATAGTTTGTTCATTGCTTTTAAATTCGCTGCTGTTAAATGTGTGGGCTGTGCTAGCGTACTCAGACCAAAGCGCGGCCCTGCTGAGATGGCTGTGAATTAGGACTGTTTTTTTGCTGTCTGGCTCTCTGCGTGACAGTAATTACCAGGGAGAATATGGTAAATCTCTCTCCCACTGTCTTGATTCATTTCTTCTTGGGGGAGAGAGCGACACCTCTTTGAAATCCCAAATACGTACACAACGAGCGTGGGTTATATTGGGAGTATGTGTCACAAAAGCAGAAAATGAATGTGTGCGCGACTACTAATGCCATAACATTTCATTATTTCATTAATTGTAAAGTTAAGTCAGTACGTCACATCCAGGCAGCGTCTGCTTTCTGTTCAATTCGGAACACTCTGACCATTATCTTTCTTAAGATAAGCAATCCATAACCAGATTCTTCAATAGAGTTCAGTGTCATGGTAATGCACAAAGCAACCAGGGCGACGCAGGACCCCTTTACAGAGCATGGACCAGAACAAACCGCTAGGCTTATTAAAGTGTTATATTCCTGAAAATAAATAATAATTACCCCGTTTGTGTTGCCTACAACTGAAATAACTCCCCATTGATTCTCTTGGTAGTGTATTTTGTGTATTCATTTATCGGTGTGTTTATTTGTCTTGTAGAGGGGTTTCAAACTCATTTTAGTCACGGGCCACATACAGCTCAATTTGATCTTAAGGGGGCCGAACCAGAAAAAAATATAGCATAATAACCTATTGATAATGACAACTCTAAATGGTTCCATTTATTTAAGTAAAAAGGGTAAATACATTCTGAAAATGTTCATATTTAATGAACTATCTTTTGAAAAAATAACTAAAAAAATCTAATTGCATGCTTTGTGATTAGGCCCTGATTGGGTGGATTTTCTGGGGGTGGGAGCTTGAAAGAGAAGCAGGGAAGCCACAGAGAGAAAAATCAATCTTTACACTGGGACCTCTGCTCTGGCTGCTCGTACAGTAGGTGCCAGCTTCAGGCTGTGTGCGTTTGAAAAACGCAGATAATTTGGGTCGAGTTTCAGATTTCTTTTGATGACTTTGCTCCATTTATAATTGATACGTTTGATATTTCTCTCCTCTCTTTTACTCCGCTCTGTCTCTGACCCTAGGTGTGAGCGCACGTTACTGTGTGTGTGTGTGTGTGTGTGTGTGTGTGTGTGTGGGGAGCAGAGCCCTGCCACTGAAAGCGTCAAAACAACGCAGTAGCAACTGAAACTGAAATGTGGTGCATAAATTAGATAAATAACATAAGCGTTTAATTTATTTAACAAAATAACACCTGTACAAGGTAAAAAGTGACTTGAAATTTGGCGCTATATATTATTGAATTCTTATTATTAGCGCAAGGCTCCGTGGGGGGGACGCACCCCCCAAAGGTAATGGTAGTGGAAACACTGGAGTTATGCTATCACTTTGTGGTAGTTCAGTTCAGAAAATTGATAGTCCAGGCTGGTGTACTGTCAAAAGATTTGAATGCTGTCTAACAATTATATATTTGAATGTAACGTAGATGTGAAATAACTCAATAGAATAAACGATTCAACCTCCTGTAATTGACAGGTTAAAACATCTATCAATCCCTTGATCTTAACCTCAACACCTCAACAAATATAGGAAAATGTATTTCAGGCTTTCTGCAGTGTAGTGTTTACTAAAGTCCATATGAAATCAAAGAGAAGCATGTAAAATAAATCACAGCTCTGTGACTGCTGTCTCAGAAGATGTTTTGATGTTGGGTTTAATCGTCACAGCGTTTCCCCTCTGGGTGCGAGGTGTGTTTGCTGCATTTTGGTGTTTGATAGGCTTTAGCTTATCGCCTTGAGGAGTAGAGCCACAGATCAAAGAGTTGCATAAAGCCCCATAAAGCCTAGCTAGCTCCAGCGGGCCGATAACGCCCAGAGAGCCACCCGTTTCCCCTTCGTCTTAATATTCCAATTACCAGCAGCGATGCAGAAACGGAAAGGTTATCACAAAACAACATGAGACGTGATCCTGCAGCTGCTTTCTGATGCTTTTCTGAAGAATATGGATGTAGAGCTACAACTCAAAGGGGAATGTGAGACCTGCTCCATCACCTGAAACGTCCCTGTTGTGTGCAAGTGGAAGAAATGTGTTTACCTTCTGCAGAGTTCTGCGTGCCGTCCTTTTGAGTCTCCCTCGCTTTCTCCTCAGTGCCTGGTTGCATAGTGTCCGTTTTTGAGACGGCTGTCCCCTCGTTGGCATCTCCCTGTGGACTGGCTGAGACAGAGGCGGCGTCTGTGGCACCAGGGGTGGCTGAGCTTTGGGACCCCGGGCGAGAGGAGCTGCTGCTGGGACCCTGGGCCTGGTTAGTGCTGCTGCTGGTGGTGGTGGTGGTGGTGGTGGTGGGTGTGCTTGGTGGCATCTCCACACTGTGCTGCTTGGAGCCCATGGGGGACTGGCTGTTATTTTCTGTGGCAGTGTCTGGTGGATTGTCCTCTGCTTTGAGCACGGGGGGCTCCTCCAGCTGGGTTACTGAGCTGCGGGCACTGCCCGCGGCCTGGGTACCGGTGCCAGTGGCTTCCACCTGGGTGACGGTTTGTACGGACTCTGTGGAGGCCCCAGAGGACTTGTTCAGGCGGAGGTCCTCATTAGACGCCTGCTCTTCCTCCCGGATTGGAGACAGCTCAGATTCGGTGAAGACGTCCTCGGAGAAGGAGCCCTCTGTGCTGCGTGGGGCCGTGCTGCCGCCGTCATTGGCCCCGGGCTCCCTCAGGCGATGCTCCGGTTCCTTCTGCTGGGAGGGATGTCTCTCAGCTGGCAGTGGCTCCAGATCACTGGAAAAATGATTGAGGACATGAGACATGAGTAGCTACATCCGTCACAATCTTATTCTGAAAAAGACAATAGTCCTACTAAATTGCTTCCAAATGAATATTCCACAATCAATCACATGCAGCCATGAATACCATCAAATATCCAAGTCAAATGATGTTTCCCCTCCTGTGTAAATATGTGGGATTCTCAAACTGTTGGTTAAAGGAGCTAAAACCGTAAACAACTCAGTTGTTGAGACTAACCACTTGCACTGAATGCGCCGTTTACGTGTCCAAACTGTACTCACAGAAAGCAATGATGTCTTAACCAGAACATTCTTAAATCAGAATTAGGACAAACTAGGTTTAAATGTTATGCTCGACAATATAATAGGTGTTACTTTTCAAAAGAATTGTAAATATTTAAATGTATTAATCTGTAAAGACAAGGCTGACTATTGTCTGCCTTGATCTCCTGAAAGCAGAACAACAACTATAATGATTTTTATTCAGAAACGTGAGCAGGTCTTAGGTCTGTCCACCGTCAGTCCTTTCATTTCAAAAACTGTTTTTTCAACGGACCAAGTAAACAGCTAACGTGCCAACCCTGTGTTTTTCTGCATGCTGTGCCTCCAACTCGCACTGCACAATTATCTCCACTACGAGGCAAATGTAGTCTAGCCAGTGAACACATGCACAGGCAGACGTGATGTGTCTAGAGCATATACATACTAAGCCATTATGTGCATTTTAACACTAAAATCTCTTTATATTCATTTCTTAATAAATCAAGGCTATAGAAGAACTCTTATGTCACATGCAAACAGACAAAACACTTGGATGTTACCACGACACTGCACAGAATCAAATTATGCAGGCACTTGTTGTTCGGCTGTGTGTTCAGTTGGAGGGAGAGCGAGAGAGCGAGAGAGCGAGAGAGCGAGAGAGCGAGAGTACATTTGTTCTTCCATTAATTTGGCTTCAACAGCATTAAAACAATCACGGTAAAAAAAACTCAGCCAAATCTGGAGGAGGAAACACAAATGAATCCTCTGAAGTGGCTGCTTCCTACTTCAGGAAGAGGGGAGCACTGAGAACACCTAGGAGGGTGAAGCCATACTTCATTAACCCCAGTGTAATTGCGGTTTCCTTTTCATACCATTTTGGATGAGGAGGGAAAAGTATGAAACTGACGATTGGTTGCCAATTTAATCTGATCACCGGTGCAGCAGAGTCACAGTGATTACAGCGAGGGCGAGGGGGAGAAAAATACCCATGGAATTGAACCGTGGAGGGAGATATAATGGTTAATGATAAAATGATAATATGAATCGCTAAGGGAGTAAAATGGAGACAGAGGTCAGTGTCGGCTTTTATAGCTGCATGTAATGTACTTAAACTAATTACATGTGTAGTCCATAACGAAGTCTTCTACCACGACGCTACATGCACATACAGTGTAAGTGTGCCCGCTCTTACTCGGGGACAGCCTCTCTGGTCTTGGGGTCGGTGATCTCCTTGTAGATGGCGGCAGACTGCACCTCCTCCAGGGGACACATGATGCCGTACTCCTCGCACCCGTGGGCCTGCACCAAGGGGTCCATCCGGTGAGGGTCAAACATGATGTTGTTGGGTGTTACCAGCAACACCCCGCTCACCGCACCCTGACAACGACACAGGAAGGGAGTGGAAAGAATTCGGTGAGGGGGAAAAGAAACATCAGAAATTTAGAGTTCAGAAATAAGAATCAATGAAATATGAGCACGGCACCCTTATCTACCACCTCTGTCACATTAACAGCTGGAGGCCAAATCCATTTGCAACCACAAATGTCCTAAATCAAGTGGAAGCTATTGACTAGCAGCTCTGACCACTTCAGTGCTTTCATTTGGTACATGGGAGTGAATTAGCAGTGGTTCAATACCATGGATCCGTGCATGCGAGTGTGTCTATGTGTGTGTGTGTACCTGTCTCTTCATGGTTATGTGGTCATATCGGTAGGAAACCATGGACGTGAGGACAATTTAGCCAGTCCCCAAAGCCTCAAAGGGCTTTTTTATATGGTTAGTTTAGGAATCTGGTTAGGGTCAATGTTGGAATCCAGTATGTCAATCTGTGTGAATGTCAATGTAGGACACAAACACAACTGTAACTTACTTTCCCATCAGTGATGTACTTGCAGTTGATCTTGAGGAACTTCTCCGTAAGGGCTTCTTCCTCCTCGGAGGTGGATGACACCCCTCTGGCCTGGCGCAGGGCAGAGAACACAGGAGGGTGAACGCCTTCTGGTCTGGAGGGGCCATCGGAGTCCTGGAGGTTGCGTGGGTGTGTAATTTGTGGAGGGGAAGAAACAGACAGCTTTTGTCAGTATACAAGACCACTTCAGTAGAAGCTTCAACATTCTAAAATTATGGGAAGAATCCTTAACCTGAGATCTATCTATACGGGGGCATAATGTCTAAAGCTCTGTAAAACAGACTGAATAATAAGCACTGTTGAACAGGCATAGCATGGTTCGCTTGGTAATACATGGTGAAACTAATTTGAGTCTCATTTCATCAGGCTAATGTGTGCAAGTCTCTAAATGTATTATCTATATATAAACAGATATTTTCGGCACAGCGGGACAATCGGGTTAAGGGAAGCCTGTGAAGATCCAACTGAATATGCCTCTTGTGTGCCGGAGCTTCACCGTCGTAATTAGGTGAAAGAATATTCATATGAGAGTGAAGCTACAATTACTGTGCCTTTCTTTTACACAACCATATGCCTGGAGAGTGTTGTTCTATTAGAGACTAACCGTGTCCTTGAGTCAGAGGAGGAATAAGAAGGGTCAGACTTGGGCACAGTTCAAAGAAACACAACCACAAAGAGACACATATGTCAAATAAGTGAAATTGTGTTCAACCCAATGTTAAATAATATAAATAAGTAGCCCCCAAATGTTTTGAGGTCATGAACAGAGCCCCTGCACACAGGCATGGGAGGGTGTTGTGTCTCTGCTCTTGTTTCATCTGTACACAGCAGAGTCCTTCAATAATACACCCATGGTCAGATCAAATCAAATCCATAACTAATCATAACCAGCATTAATAGATATTCAAGATGTAATTCCAGATCTAAAAAGGCAATATTTTACTCATAATTTCATTTATTTTTCCCCACAATCTGCCAGATGCTGCATGGCCCGAGAGGGAATTTAAATGTATATTGACACAGGCATTATAAAGCCATTTTGACGTCGCTTCTTCATCTTCACTGTGGTAACTGCAATCTGCCACAGATGGCGTGTGTGCTGGGCTGGAAACATGAGGTGTGGTGGGTGTTTATTCCAGACGCCTGTTGCCATGCACGGGGAGAGACCGACTCAAGTCCGTCGGAGTTACTGTCCACGAAGATAACACCCTCCCTTGAGGACAATTTCTAGGACATTACTGACTGTTGGTCTGATTGACTGGACAATGCTCTGCAGGACGGACTATATGACGAGGGGAAGAGACATCGGTGGGAAGATAAGACAGAGTGATGGATGGAAGAAAAAGGGTGACAGACACATAGAGGGAGTCGAAATGTGCTGCAGAAGATACTAAAGAACGTACAAAATGAAAAAAAACTAAAAGATAAACAGAGCTAATGGCAATGAAAGAGTCTCACATGTGTGAGCACAAAGAACAAAAGGGAAAAGGAGGACAGAGAAAAGTGCGTGGGAGTTATCATCGAGCGGGATTTCGAGAGGGAGGGGCGGGCATCAAGAGCGGGCCGAGAAGTGACGCGAAGAGCAGTGAGGAGCTACAGTGGCGGCGATGCGCTTCGAGAAGGGAGCGCGAGTGCACAGCGACTGTCTGCTGTCCGCTCGACACCCACCCCGGCTCCCGGCGCAGTCGACAAAACAGCCCACAGCCACTGACCCGCACTGACACCAGCAGCCCAGACACTGGCAGCCAGGGAGGGCCGAGTGGGCCGGCCAATCTGTTACAGGCAAAACAAGCCTCTCCGAGAGGGGAGAGGAGACGCAGAGCTAAAAATGTTCAAGGGTATGTTCAAATGTAGATAAGGGTAGTACAGAGGGACTGGAGCAGGGAAATAAAGTTTCAAGAGTGACCCAAAAAAAGCATATTTTTCCAATCTGTGAGAGCAGATTGCTGTCGATGCACTTAAGATCAGAGTCCCAGCTGGTGAAGTGGAGGACTACGTGGAGGAATTTTACCGGGTTGTCATCCACTCAAAACTGAAGGCACCTCGCCCACACAACTGCACTTGACGATGCTGCTGCTGCTTCCCAGCGTGGCACTTCCCAGTGACTCCCTGAAGTTGGCCTTCCCGCTCCAGGGTTAGACATGAGGAGAGGAGCAGCTTTTTCCAACCACAAAATACATTTTTACATTTGGTATGTTTAGATTGAGCCTGGTTTTCTGATTAAAGTCAGTTTGACGAAAAAAAGGATGCACCATTAACATCTCAATGAAAGTCAACAGGACAGTACCGAATTGAAATTGGTGGGGAAACTTAAACCTTTTCGTACAGCGAACAACTCAAAAATGGCAACTAGCAAGCTGACCTGGTCCGGTCTGGTTTCTAATTCAAATTCCGAAGTGAATTGAACACAGAGACAGAGGGAACATGTCAATACCAGCACCCGTTAAATCCTATTCTAATTAAACAATTTGCTTCAAAATCATTTGTCAGAATGATTTCAAACATAATACAAAAAAAAACTATCCATGTAACTGCAGCTAATGTCAAGAGCACAGCTGAGTGCAGGAGCACACATGTGGCCCACATCTGTATCACACACCTGGACCATAATGAATAGTCACAGATGTTAAAAAAACAAACAAAAAAAAACATGTCCACCAGCCTAATCTCCCACGTTTCCTATATTAATTGACACATTACGTGTAAGAACACCAATCACACTTCCTACACAGTCCACATGAGAGGACTGTTACGACACACTTGCAGTCCACCAGCGCAGAACTGTTGCACATCAGGCAAAATACCATCACAGGCAATGATTTCTTTTGGTATTTTGCCTTTCAACATGTTGAGAGGCTGCTCAAAGCAGGAACAGTTCCAGATGTATTTGTACATTGTACACTGACGGTAAGCAGAAGCTTGTATTTCAATTTTGATTTGCATTCGTGACACTGACGTGGCTTTCTGCGAATCTTTGCATCCGACTCCATCAAGGGTGAACCTCAGCTGTGACGGCTGGTTTGAGTGCAGTTGACGGGTAGACTTTAAGGCTAAGGAAGTCCAATTGGAAACAGACCACCTCCCAACGTTTGCCCCCGAGCATTTCCTTGCGGTATTACTGTTGTACTGATCGCAACATGGCTAATGTCATCGGGATAAAGTTGTGTCATTATTAGATATCACGGTTCACTTCATAATGACAAGCAAAAGCAAAACCCTTGGTCATTTCCACTTTGAGACAGTATCACGCAGCCACACCCCCCTCACACATTTCATGTGAATATTACTTTTCTGGGCGGCTGTGTTCCCTGCATTTCAGAAAATATGACCAGCGTTTGTCCTACACTGGCATTCAATATTGTCTCAGCTGGTGCTGGAGTATGGCACTGTGAGGCCTGTGTCTTTATTCATCCCATACTGACCTTCCCCTTCTCAATTGCAAACATACAGGTAAGGCTGGCTAAGGTAAGGTTGAGTAAGGTGACAGAGAGGTGTCATGGAGATGAAGACCTGGCGGAAAAGTCCGACACTGAAGAAAAACAGACGTCAGATTTAACCTCATATGAGGTGAGCTACAACGTCCCAGGGTCCTGAAGTGACCGAATTCCATTTGGAGCGTTGGAAACAGGATCTTTTCAGCATGTGTGTGTATGACATCAAAGGGAGAGATAGAGCAGAGTGCAGCATGGTGGAATGACTACTGCCCTGAAATCCGAAGATGAAAGAGCTGCTGTGCTGGGCTCAGACTGTGAGTAACCACAAAGGGGGGGAGGGATGAGCAAGCAAGGAGGAGGGTGGGATGGTGGAGTATCGAAATGGATTGAACAGGAAGAGAAGTGAGGCTATAGTAAATTAGTGAAACACAGGGGGCTATATTGTGAATATGACAGGTAATGTATCAGTACATTCTGTAGTAGTCAATATACATTAAAAGACATCTATATTTATTTTGAAATGTGATGTAGATTCCTTAAATTTGCTTTTATGTTAAATTAAAGATTTCAGAGAGGAAATGTTTGGGGGCCACTGGCTTTGACCGTGACACATGGTGAAATAAAAAAAGAATCAATCAATCATTCAATCCACAGCTCCACCTTGTGGGCATGTTCACGTTCTGCAAGAGGGAGTACATAATAGTTGTGATTCATCAAACCTCTCAGACATGAAGCCCTCAAGAACAATCTGTGGCGATGTTCATCACACCCAAAATGACAGACCAGAATCACGCGGACGCACGCTGACCACAACATTTTGTAATCGGGTTAAGCGGTTGCACGATATTTGGAGATGAAACCTATTCAGCTGAAGGAGACCATCATAAATGTAACTACTATGTGCATACCACACCTGTTAAATGTACAGTATATAGGCAATCAAGACTAAATATACTTCTTTCACTACTAGAAGGAGGCAAGGAAGAAAGGAAGGGAAGGGGCAACAGTGTGTGCGCGTGTCTGAAAGTATGAGCATGACAAAGGTCTGGAAAAGGACAAAGAGGACACACACGTCTGACCACACAGATGACAACAAGGCAACTAGGCCAGTGAGCCTGTGGCTGCCAACAACAGCGAGAACGCCAGCCGGGGAGTCAGCTCGCACACACACGCGCACACAGACACACACGCACTGTCAGACAGCCAGCCAACGATCCATGCCTGCAAGATGTGTTACTTTTCGCTGCCAATACCAGCAGTCCAGCAGGCAGAGCAGGAGCATGAGAACACTCCAGAGCTGCCTTATCTGGCCTTTAGCTCCACCACAGAAACACCGAGCAACATAAACCAATGGCAGGGCTGCATTACAAGTGGTGCGTTAAAAACATACGTAAATAAATAAACCCCCTCCTCTTCTAAAAATGTTATCTTTCAGGCCATTCATTTAAAAACGTTTCCTGACATACACAATATCTGTAAATGCTGGGCTGGCTTTTATAATAACCTGAAATTAAAAAAAAAAAAAAAATGTTTATGTTTTATAAGAATGTTCGCTTATATCTACATTGCGAGCAGATGGTCTTCCACAGAGCCAGCCATGCTTCTTCAACACCATGTTTCTACACTACAGGCCAGATGTGGACTTTGCTGAGAGGCCTATTTATGTTAGCCGGTGAGATGTCATCATATCACTTGAAAACCCTTCAACAACCCTAAAAAGAGCGAACTAAAACCATATCAAGCTGAATGGCAGAAAATTAAACAGTAAAGGAAATAATACACGATTTTAATGTTTGCTTAGTAATATTTTGATGATTAGCTTGATTGATTGATCAACTAATTGTTCCATTCATTATCCCTTGGCCCTGTAACGGCCTTAAAACCGAGGAGTACATTTTACTACTTAAACACCAGAACAGGCTTCACTTAACGTAGGCTAAACGAATTGTCCGATTACGTTCCAGCTAGAAAAAAATCAGTTTTGCCATAGAGAACAAACATGTTAATTGTTTTGTGAATTTTCTAAGGGTCATTGCGTTATCTGTCCTTGTGTATCTTTCTTTTATAGAAAACTCGAGCCTACAATTGTGTGAATGCTAACAGAGCATCAAGAAAATACATGAAATAAATACATATGATTTCAGCTTTGATGTAAATGAACAATAGTAACAGTAAAACCTCATATGCCTTTGATTATTTATGGCTTTTTAAAGCATCTGCTGCTACAGGGGATCCAAACACGCTTTGTATCGAAAACTCGTTTCTCTATAGAAAACGTATCTTCAGCGGTGTTACAGCAGCTGGTTGTATTGCTATTACTATTCATCTCCCAGAACCATTTATTTGGATAATATCCTCATGGAGACGACTTTGTAGAGCACCAAAATAGGTTTGTAATTAAAAGATGCTGGGGATTCTAGGGAGAGAAAAAAAAGAGGCAGAGCGAGTTATTATGGTGCTTCCTGAGGTTTAAAAATGAAACGGAACATGGATGCTTGGACCAACTTGCAGAGTTGGCACACACGCACGCAAGCATGCGCACAGACACACACATAGAGTGGACACATTGGCTGAGGTAATGTTCCCTCCGTTCTGCCTACCAAGCAGACTTCCTTTGCCTGGAATTACTGCTGCCTGGCTGCTTGTTTGGGAGAGCAAGCATCTACCGTTCATTAGTTGCTCTAAATATCAGACACTTTTAAAGGCTTAATTTCTCTGCAGTCACAGCCCTCTCTGATCCTTCCCGTCGAGAACCACGGAAAATATGCTCCTGTTCCCACCGGCGTGACCTAAATAGATAAGTAGTAAGTGAACGGGGGCCCCTTTCTTTCCGAAACCGAGGAGAAATTAACGAAACGGAGATTAGAGGCGACGAAAGGGACCACGCTCGGAGGAAGGAGGGCGCCTAAACTCAAATGGAGCAGCCGTGACAGCGATGGCAAGTGCAGAGACAGCAGTATCCATTTTCTTACAAAGGTGACAAAACAAGACGTCCGTTTCCATGGAGACCAGCTAACAACCATATTTCTTAAGGGACCACTGCGGTGCCTAATGATGGGCTCATTCAGGTGCCAGAGACGCAGCACCTGTGGGAGACGGCTCGCACTTCTGCTGTTAGAGGTGTGAGGGCAGGATATGTGCGAGCATTACAGGACCAGACGGGGAGGCACTTAAGACACAGGCAACATACAGCCAACCTCCACCTCGTCTCCATTTCACATACTACGCGGGAGGGTCACGTCACAGAGATGTGGACGACCACTAGAGCAGGAATCAAGCTCCCACAAAACAAGATGACCGTAGAAGACAAAGGCGCATTATTTTTCATTTTCTCCTATCACACATAGGTTTTAAATACGTGCTTCTGGAGTTTATCAGAAATATATGTGGCCTCATTAAGTCCATGTGTAAATGCCATGCGGCTCAACATTCATAAAGAAACTGCAATAATGTATCAAACCAAAAGTGGTGTCCTAATAGCTACTTTAACACATGTACTCTCCTCTGTACGTGATCTGATGTGGGAAAGGACCACAAGCTGTTTTCCGACTAAAGTCCAACTGGAAACCTGCTTCCTCTCCCTCGATAGGTCAAGTTTGAATATAAAGCAGTTATATTAATGGTTACAGCACACACAAGGTTATAGTCATGGTCACCTTAGAGAGGCTTTTCTGCACAAACCTTGCTGCAATATCAAATAATTGGACTATATGGTGAGCTCATTAGTGGGATCATTAAAATGCGGGATCATTAAAATGCGGTTCATTTTGTCTGCATCCATACCTTGTCGCATAATTAAAACATGACAAATAACATCTGTCTGAATAAATAAATTAACCAAGCATATAGTCCCACAGGATTTTAATTGTTTTGCTGGCTTCTTTAACTTGCAACTCTTATCAAGACTAACGTGTTTGCAGCCATTTAGGAAGTCAAATCTGATCTCTTAATGATATCAGAACAAAACCTACATTTCACAGACGCACAAGAACCACCTTCACTACACAACAAACAACAAAAGGGATGGATAGAAAAATACCACGCCTTTGTGCTAGACTGTAAGTGCACACAATACACACATATTCGCCTAGTTCTGTTCTTGAAAAATACAAGGCAGGTTTTTAAATCAGCATCTCTTACAGTGTTCTCTGTCCTCGACACCGAGACACATCATCCTGGAGGTTCATTTTTTAGGTTGAAAATGAGCAGAGCTTTAAAACATGACAGGGGTGGCTAAAGCATAAATCAGTGCATAAAGTGAAGACAGAGACAGGCTGTACCCTCCTCGATTTGCTGTGTGTGTGTGTGTGTGAGGATGTAGTGTATGTGAGCCGCTGAGTATGTTGATCATGTTGGACACAGAGTTGCTTGCTTGAATAAAATATATGAATTAATGACCAGAAAGTGGCAGATGCAGGGAAAATAGATATCATTCTCCTGCTTAATTGACAAGTAACTTCCAGAAATGACAATATTGGAGTCAATGTTTTATTTAAAATATGTGTGTGTGTATATAGTATATAGCCTTTGATTTTGACCTAATTTGTTATTCTGATTGGCAATGTTAAACTGGCCAGTCTTGCAAACAATAAAAATCATTCCCTCTTCCTGAAGCTACTGCAATACAAAAGGTCAAGCTTATATCTATCCACAGTGTACTGAGATTGTGTATCTGAGTTGTGGTCGACATACCGTCACCTTCTCTAAATCAGCTTCAGATGAGGTGGGAGACAGGGGGCTGATGGGACTGAGGGAAGGGGAGCTTCCGACACTGGAGATGTACTCGGGATCAGGAACGTACAGAACCTGCAAACACAATCCAAGTTTGCATTTACACAGGCACCGCCTTTGTGCAAACACAGACTGCACACCACACATGCACGCAAAGGAAAAGATAAGGACAATCTCTCTCTCTTTCGCACGCACGCACACACACACACACACAGACAAACATACAAAGCACAACTTTGACAAGGCAAATAACAAGACATCATGGTGTAAGTAAGCCCATGCTATTGACAAGGATAAACAGACATAGGGGAAGGAAGGATGTGATGATGATAGTTTAAAATGTTGTGAATTAGCATTAACAGGGGCAGGGAATCTTGACAGTAATCATGGTAATAGAGCACAGTTTACATCTAGTCATTACTTCTCCATGCTTACACTCATTTAATTCCATAAAGGGCTTCAATTACTACTGGCGATTGTTTTTAGTATAGATGAATTAGTTGATTATGTGCTCAATCAATCAATTCGTCCTTTAATCACTAATATGTCAGCCAATAGTGAAAAGTAAAATCTGACAACACTGTAAAACCCAAACATATGGGTGTGAATATCAAAATTGCATATGCAGCAGTTTATACAATAAATCATCTGAGGTCGATGTTGTGTTCGATTCAAAGAATCAATGAATTAGCTCATCTCTATATTGATGGAGGATATGTGGATGGTTAATCTGAGTCTCATCTGTCCCGTGTAATGTTGTGGCAAAGTGGGGAATTTACAAGCTGTAAAGGAATATTTTAGATGTGTTTGAAGAGATTGATACAATTCTCATATCTGTTCGTTAGGTATGAGGCATGACACTGTTAGCTAGACTTATAATACAGACTGTGGAAAAAAAAAAAAAAAGAGAAACGGACAATTATTATATCGGGTCTGTATAGGCAAAAAAAAAGTTCAATTTATAGCTCACAGAGCGCTGAGCTGTTTTTTTTCCGTTACCCCTCTCAATCTAAAGTAAGGCTGGCTATAAGTTCACATTTATTGTGCAGATATGAGAGTGGTATCGATCTTCTCATCTAACTCTTAGAAAGAAAATAACTTTACTGGGGTGTCATTTCTACGTCAGTCATGGAGCGAGGGGTGAGACGATAGCTCGGTGAGGACTCGACTAGTTGGACGCCGCTCAACTCAGCCGAGAGCTGGGACGAGGGATGCCAGCGGGTTTAGAGAATGTGGCTCCTCTCAATTTGTCTGGATTTCATTTTGACGCCAGGAAATACAGCGACAGCATATCATTTTGGATGTTTTTTCAGTTTCCCTCCGATTACGAAAAAACAGATTTAGAATTTGGGCCCGTTGCTGAGAAAGAAATAAGAAACGTTAGGCAGAGCACAGGCCAGGGAAGCTGGCAGTGTGTTTGGCCAGCTGGAGAGGGGAAGCTTGTGACATCTTGTCTGAAATAAAGCATCGTTTGGAAGTTTTGGGGAAACACACATATTATTATACCTTTCCGGAAAAAGAAAAAGGTCTTTCGTAATGAATTGCATTCTACTGGGACAAGCGACACTGTAATTAGCAGGCAATTAGGAGAGGATACTGATTGTAGGGATGTGGTTAGTGAGTCAGCGAGTCACAAACATGCAGTATGTGATGTTCCCTAGAAGCCTTCTATGCAAAACCTAGGAAATAATTTAGTCATTGCGGGCTTAAAGCAAACCAATCACTAATCATAACTAGACAGGATCGAGCAGTGAGTGGGATGCTGTGAGGTGTGAGGTTGCAGATGGACAGTGATGAGGTGATGAAGCTGAATCGGTGAAGGCGCGGGCGGCGGATCGCACCTGGCCAGGCACCACTGCTCTGGAGAACAGCTTGTTCAGCTGAACCAGCTCGTTGGGTGTGGTGTCGAACTTGAGCGCAATGCTGTTCAGCGTGTCCCGCGATTCCACCTGGACCACAACACAAGAGAGGGCACACTTGAAAACAATTTGAAGAACAGTTCAGCTCAGGGAACTCCCGTGGAGCGTTTCAAAGGCAGACAAGATGAGAGGCGGAAGCTGCACAATTATCACTTGAAAGGTTTTAATGTGGCTTGGTTTTTGTATGTTAAGATTTAGGGATGTTACGTAAACGCAAGCTGCGGGAATATGAAGTGGCATGAATGTCAGCGGCAGTTTTGTGTCTTCTTTTCCACTAACATAATTATGACAAAATAGAATTTAAATTAAAAATGATCAGAAAATCATTAGAGTCTACTTAGGTGTTCTGCTTTCTGGTATCATAAAACAAAATTCTGGACTTTCACTGTTTTGGTCTCTGTTTCATAATTGCTATGCTATCGAGTACAACAGCTGCAGACAATTATTAGTAATAGAAATAAAATTCTCTGTTTGGAGTCCTGTTGAGCAATAGGACCAAACACGTTGATAATCAAAATGGCAACATCACGCAGGAAGAAGAACTGCCTTGTTTGCCGTTACCTTTGTACTGTATTATTTTAAACAAGGAGGGAACATTTATCAGCTCATTAAACTGCTGGAGGCAAATGTGCACACACTTGTCGATGCCTAGTATAACAATCCGTCTTTCGGCACAATATCACATGCCCACCTCGTGCAAACAGAAGACGCTTTTACGGGGTGCTTTTCTTTTCTAAAAACAAGTCGGGCATGGACACAGAGATGTCAAGTATTTCCAACCAGCTCAGCTAACACTGGCACTTAAATGAATACAGCTGATAAAATATGCCAGCAGAAGCTGCTGGGCAGAAAAGAGATGCTTTTGTGTAATTCAAAAAATCTACTATCACGTTGAACTAAATATGAGCGGTGGACAACAGAACATTTGACGGACGTAGCAACAGTAACTAAGGGGGCGGGACTTATTCAACTGTAATTGTTAAATTGTAGCGGAGCGGAATCCACCTCAGTACACCCTATACATTTGATTGTGAAATATATTGTTTTTCTTATGATGTCATTTAATCCACAGCATCCCGAAACATACGCAGTACAAACACCACCGAGCAGCAGGAAACATCATGTCGGGTTTTCATGCAGTGTCCTGCTGTTGTGGCTACACCCTGAGCTCAGCTGCAGCACTCAGCAGTGACACAGGTGCCTCTGCTCGTCTCCACCAGTTACTGTCTATACAACAGAGATGTGCTCCATGTGTCTGAACTAGTTAAGCATCTAAAGTGCCAAGGGGGAGTTTCTACCTTCCGAATAAGGATGACAACCGTGTCAGAGTGGCTGCATGTGAGAGACATTGTAAAAAAAAAAGGGAAGAAGAAGAGAGCTCAGGGGAGAGAACCTCTGAGAACCAGAGAGGCAGGGCTGACTCCGAGCTATGTATAATTAGGACAGGATAATGGCACTGTGTGTGTTAGTGCAGCAGTCATGGGACTGCCCGCCTGTGTGTGTTTGAGACTATAAATTCCTAACATGATGGATTGTTTCCAGCAGAATATTCTTGCAAAAACAGATAGACAGAGACACACAGACACACAGCACAGTCACAGGCAGGTAAGTGAACAAGGGGAACTAAAGCAAGCTGGAACATTAGTAACCCGTGTGTCATGCAGTCACACATGACATGATCAGGATCGTGTCGGAGGCCACAGAAAACAAGGAAGCCCAGAAGCTGTTGGCAAACCGTGAATGTTTTAACAATAAACATAATGTGCACAAACTCACACAACGAAAACAGACTGTACCATCTCTATTTGGTTATGTTCAATGGGATTCAGGCAGCAGTTCATTTTACAAAATCCAATAGTCATGATATGGATGGGCTGGGAGGGATTCAAACTTCAAATACAAAAAAAATAAAACACAAATTGTGCTCGAATTAGCAAAACCCAACAGAGCCATATGGGATCATTTCAAGAATGTGTGGCTCAGAGAGAGACAATTAGCACCAATACTAAGTGTTTTCATTTCGCCTGTTGACATGAGCTTGAAGTAGAGAAGGTTGGATGACAAGAGGTTGGCTGAGTGTAACTGTGGATGGACATGCTGCGTTAAATATTTGCCCAGCTAGAAATGAGACCTGCATGCCGTCAGCCTATTAAACACCACTCATCATTTGCAGTTCCTCAACAGAGGTACCAAATATTTTAAAGTGGGTGTCAGTTGAAATATAACATGCTTCCTGTCAGTCATGGGGAAGACAGAGCTAATCAGGTATGTGTGGGAAGTGGTGAATTCCCAGAAAGAACCAAGCGCACCAGACATTCAAACGCACCAAAACCCTGCAGAGCCCTGGGACATGTTGGCCGCGTACGTTTATTGGATTTGTCGCAGATCCGTTTTTCCAGAGCTTCGGAGCAAATGTTGGTCCATACGTTTAAAGATAAATGTTAAGTCATTTAAGATGATTAAGAACCCTGTTCATTTAGATTGGTAAACAATCTCATTGGATTCAGGCAATTACAGATGTATTTCACCCGTCCTTAATAACGCTTTGGCCAAAGCGTTACCACTGCAGGCATCAGGAGGAAAAACAATAACAGCGACGCAGTGTCTCGAGGACAGCATATTTAAAATAATGTCACGTGATATAAAGCTTGGAATGTCCAGTGCAAACGGCAAGAAAAACACTAATAATCCTAAAAGGGCAATGACCGTAACACTGCTATGTCACTTGTTTTGGCTCCAGAGCACATCTCATTAGCTTTAAAAACTGAAAAGTATTGGAAAGTTGGTCACTTTCTTCGCGGACACCATCCTCCACTGCTGAGCTATTAAACAATTGAGAGAAGGGGTAGGTTTGAAGTCCAGTGTTAATGCGTTTGATGTCTGTGAAAACGTTTAAAAAATGTGGGATTTCCTGATCCCCATAAGCAGCTGACAACAAGTTTGCAGTCAGATGTAGATCAACATTCCTCTTCTTGAATTGTTTCTTACATATTTCTTCCCATCTCTTTAAAGGTGAGGCCTGGCCTATTAAAACCAAGCTTGAAAGGGTCTGGAAAAGACAAGGTGGAGAGGAAACTAAGTGCCAACCCAGAGCCAGATTGCGGGCTACAGTGGGTTTGGATGCCCTACCCTCTGGGGAAACAAACTAATCAGAGCTGAGGTCAGTCCCGCTCTTCTCCCTGACTCAGCATTGTGTGCGTCTTTGTTTGGCCCACAGTGAACGAGGCAGAGAAGGGATGCATTGTGCAGTACATGGAGTGTGTGGTGAGGCAATGCTGAGCTGAGGCGGATAGGACACAGTGGTTTGACTTGCAGAGGCTTCATCATGAACAGAACCATGTTGCAGAAAAGGACAGGACAGGTGCCTATACCGGGGTATTCTTGACTCAGAGGTGGAATAATTAGCATATGACTTCCTTATGTTGGGGTCAAATTTTGTAGCGTATGGTTATGTAATCTCAGACCATCAAAATATCGATTATTATAATATCGACAAAGTAGGAAGTGCGAACTGAAGAACGACATGAATGTTGTGTTGCCATCTATTTTTACCTGGGCCACAGAGGTATCTCCTTGAAGGGTCAAGGTGGAGATAACAGCAGTTTGTTGAGCCGATTCAATTGTCCAGGTTGATTAAATGTTAACTCAATCATTTTCTAGGGGCAAATCAAATTAGAAAGCATCATCTAAGCATCATTTATCAAATGCTATTTGATACCTTCAGATTCTCACTGCATGTTCATCAGCCGAGGTTTAATTCAATCATTAGATCAAACATGAGACAGAGTTAAATGGAGGTTGCACAGCAACCAAGGCATTGGACAAACAGATGGACTAACCCCATGAACTTGCAGAAAGCAAATACACACATACACACACACACTCATAGTCATGTTTCCCAATATTTCTCTAGAGATCATTTCCAAGGACATTTCCAGGGTATTTTCAAGGTATTAAAAGCATGAAGTGAAACTAAGTTTGCTGATGCTATCCTGCTGATGTTTATTATTTATGAAACGTAAAACGTTTTGACCCTGGGTTTTCATTCAATGTTTCCCAACTCTCAAAAATGCCAAATGCACATTTGAAACCAACAATATGCTGACCAGGTTACCACTATTTTATAGTGGAAGAAGATTTATCTATGGACTTAAAGCCACTAATACTGTCACCATTCAGCTGTGACTCGTATTTACATATCAAGGCGGATGTATGTCACAATAATTAGTTTAGGTCAGTTGGGTTATCATGTCTTCCAACTTGCACTGGTTCCCGTGCGTCTGTGTTCGTGGGTGGGTTTCTCATGTCCCCCACTTGCTATTCGTTTGGAGTTAAGCCGAGAAAATGCCCAAACTCATGACAATGTGCTGAGGAAAAGATATCTTTGTGTCTAGAAAACCGCAGCAGCAGAGCCACAAATACAAAGATAAGGAGGATGTGGCAAGTGGTACGTCTCCCCTCGAAAATATTTCCCATAACTGTCATTAACAACTGCTCTGGAACGCCCCATGACAGTCCCGGGATTTCTCATCTCATCCGCTCTGTAGAGGGATTCGCATTCTTCAGGCAGACAACAGCAGTGCGTCAGCTTGACGAGCACTATCCTGACTCGAGGGAGCAGGAGGTGTCACAGGGAGCAGACCCACAGTGCCAAAGTCCCTGTGACTCTGCGGTAACACACTCGACGTGTATCCACTACATGTCCACGAAAAGCAGGATAATACCATCGTATTATGTATTACACATTGGATACTGCGGTGGTGCGTCAAAACTCATTACCTATCATCCCGCTAACTCAGCACGTATGTATTTATGTCCTTGTATAATGTACATGGCGAGCAATTAAAGACTCAGAGCCTTATTTCTAAGGACAAAACAAGTTCTCTGTTCTCTTATTATTTTAGTTGAGGAGGTACAGCGAGACTAGCGATCAGCCAGATTGTGGGCTGATCCTGGCACCAAACTTGTTGTATGTTTCCAGTTTGCCTCTTAAGCATAATGGATCACTTTATACTAAACAAAACTCAACATGCTTCATACGCCACAGAGGCACCAGTAAAATGACACCTCCAAACTTCATTGATTGTGCTGTAAAAGGAGCCATCTTTAACTCGATTAAGTAGAGGGCTGGGGACATGCAAATGTGACCCACTGATAAAGGCCTGTTATTGACACATTGACTGCAGCATCAGGGAAAGAGAGAAAGACGGAGGCGCACTAATTGCAATCAGGATCATCGCCACTAATGACAGGTGGACTTCTTATCCCCCAGATCGATGAATAACTATCATTCATCCAGAAATGGGAATGAATAATTAAGCATCATCCTATTAGTGTCCGTCCTTTCAAGGAGAAGGTTAGAGGAAGGCCGCGACAGCCATCTTGAGAAGGAGACACACCGAGCTAATGGTCACCTTGTTGAACAGGAGGAGGTTTACGGACCCAACAAGGGCAGTCGGCTGGATGGCTAAGGACTAATAGCTCCATTTAAGAGAGAACATTAAGTGTGGAACATGAGAACAAATCTATGAGGGCTACTGCAAAAGGTCAGGCGAGGAAATAACAGGCAATCTCAGAAGCTATGAAGCTGATATGCGAGACAATTGCAAGTCTTTGGCTGATCCATACATATATGTAGAACACAAATTCTCCAATGATATAATATTACTGAAATATATATATATATTTTAAGTGGAACAACTGGCAAAGAGTAGAACCGAAACCATAATCGACATAATGAGTGGTCATCAAACTGGAAATAAAAGTCCGGGTTTAATTACCCATAATACCATATCAGGGCAGCTATCTCTACTCATTTTACAATGAAGGATGAAGCCCATCTTGGGCCTGACAGTTGCCATGGTGACCTTGTCGTTACTACCCTAATGGCATTTGCATTGTGTGCAACTACATCCCCGATCATTTGTAGGCCTAAATTTAGACATGCTATAAGTGATGGTGGAGGAAATAATATTATCTTGGCCTTTTAAGGGGGAACAATTCTGTCGTCTCACTTGGCTCTTGTGGATCCCTTTGCTCTTTTCCAGTTATTTGGCAATAATGACAAACTTCTTTCCAGCTCGCCAATGAAGCTGAAGATATCATCTACACTACTCTGCCAGTAAACAGATTATAGTCCTCCCTCCTTGAGCTAACTTTAGTTTAAGTTATGCAGATTCAGAGACCAAAACATTCATCAAACTGTATAGTATGTACAGCAGTGCACAGCATTTTTGAACACATGTTCAATTAAGAATGACTTTGTGCACAAATGTTGTTGGAGCCGGGTATCAAAACATTAACATTTTTACTGCCCACTTAAACGTGTCTTCAGTGCAAATTGCAAAGTTAATTCATTTCCTACATGGCTGCTTGTGTTCAGACACTTTAGAGATTTATCTTTTTCTAAATGGAAAAAGTAAACATTACGAAAGTGTGCACATATTGATCTATATTTATATATACTGATCTGTGGCCGTAACAATTTTGAACAATCAGTATTGTCTTTTAATTTTTAGTTCTGGACATTTTCCGTGGCTTCATATTATTCATAAATAATGCATACACGTTTACAATTTCATTCTTTCTTCCCCAAGTCTAAAAACGCAGAATTCAGACAGCACAAGTGCTCTCTCGAGTCACTGTACAAACAGTAATGAGATGTTTTCTGTGCCAGTTCTGCTGAGAGCACTGCAATACACTGAGAGAGCAAATGTGGGCAGGGCCAAGGTTTCTATTGGTTATGATAGCACAACTCGCCGAGGTAACAGACAGGAAGCAGCTGGTGTTATGCTGACACAGCTAGGGTTTTAGTCGACATTTGAAGTTCAGGATCATGATTAGGGCCAAAAACCTAGGTCCTCTCCACTCTGCTCTTTCCCCCTATCCGTCTATGTCCATCCCTTCTCATCATCTATCACTGTTCCAAGACTTCAAACACTTTCTAATTGGATACATGTCAGCCAATAGCTGGACTTGGCTGACTGGACTGGTGTTATCAGTGTCTCTGCAGATGGGTCGCAGCAACTCGCGTTATTTTTCCAATGCAAAAAAAAAAAAAAAAAAAAGGATATTGACAGAATCCTGTGTGAGGTAGCGGGGTGAAAGCGAGGAGGGAGATCGTATTGATAAAGTGGTAAGAGGAAACCTTCCTTTTTCCTGTGGGCACCTAGCGATAGATTATAAACTTATCTGCTGGAGAGCGAAATAAGGAAATATTGCCTGCTGCCCCCCCAAGTCTGGGAGATAAGTTTAAGATAAAGCTGCTTATCAATGGTTGGGACACCGACGGCCATGTGACCCTCGAAGTGTAGGGGGAAGCTTGGCTATACCGCCTGAAATATTCTCGCTGGCCTAAAGACTCGTCGATATGTGCTGTTGCAACATGTCGGGCTACAGGACACAATCGTTGGCCGCACTCACTCCATCCATCACACTCACAGCCATCTAGTGGGAGGGTAATATGGGAAAAAGACAGAGCGAAAGAGTAATGGCTGACGAGAACTGGATTGGTATGCTGTGTTATTAAGACACTATTCTTGCTAAATAAATAAATCTCCTTATTTTTCCTTTACCACTTGCATTTCATTCCGTTCCTTGCCGACTCTTTTAGGACCATTCTGCTCACACCAGGGCTATGACAGTGCTTTGGCTCCGACAAATATCCCGTTGTAAGAGTTTAGGTTGTTCTAGACCCGACGAGGTAAACAAGGGCCTTGTCCATGGTCCACATGGTCTAGGATGACTGACAGGTTGGGTGGGGGGGGGGGGCGGGCGGTCGATGTGGCGTCGGCGTAGCTGAGGTGTTGGGTGACAGGGGGAAGGGGGCCAATAACAGAGAAACCTCCAGTGGCTTCGGGAGCGGAAGGCGGTGGCCAAAGAGATCGAGGGGCAGAGTAACTGTCAACAAAAATGAAAAGAGAGGAGTTTGGGAGGAGAGACCAAAAAACACCTTCATTCCTTCCTTTCCTCCTCCCCTTCCTCCATTCATCTCCTATCTCCCCGACAGACAGGCAGGCATTCAGAGCTGAGCCGCAGCAATCCCACTCCTCATTGTTGCCACGGAGAGGAGAGGAGAGGAGAGGAGAGGAACAGCAGTCCGATCGCAGCTGTATTTGAGGGTCATTTGAAGAACACAACCAGGGAAAGCAGAGACCGGCTCCTTTTTCAGTTCAGGCCAGGAAAACAGACCCCCCCCCCCCCCCCTCCTCTCTCACTCCCCCACCCACACACCCCCCTCCCATACAACAGCTATATCAGTCGAAATGACAACGCAGTGGGAAGGTCATACGCGAGCACAGAGCGAGCTGTGTGGAGGAATGGGAGAGGAGAGGAGAGGAGAGGAGAGGAACAGCAGTCCGATCGCAGCTGTATTTGAGGGTCATTTGAAGAACACAACCAGGGAAAGCAGAGACCGGCTCCTTGTTCAGTTCAGGCCAGGAAAACAGAGCCCCCCCCCCCCCCCCCCCTCTCTCACTCCACCACCCACACCCCCCCCTCCCATACAACAGCTATATCAGTCGAAATGACAACGCAGTGGGAAGGTCATACGCGAGCACAGAGCGAGCTGTGTGGAGGAATGCTCGTCGATGCGCGGCACGTAGGGCGAGTGGAAAAACAAATACACGTCCTGCCAGCGAGCGTGCCTCTCTGTCCTACGGTCCACTTTGTGTCTCCTTCCTATACATCAACATGCAAAATGGAGCAGACTGACGCTGCACAGGGCATCTGTAGCCGAGGATGCATTGTTTCCGTAAGCTCTCCGTGAGCCACCCTGAGCGCTTGTGTTTACATGCACATGCTGCACGCACAAATACATGTGAACAGCACATGCACTTGTTACGTGCTCCCCTCCCCTGACTAATGAGCTACCACCAAGCATGGTCAGACACAACACAGCCTTCACAACACAAAAACACACACCTGCTACAGCTGGAATATAAGTGGAGCCTGTCAGAGCCACAGCATCAGCAGCTGACACACACTCACACGCACAAAAACGCACGCACACACACACAGAGAAGAAACAGCACCAGCAGCAGCAGAAAAGCATTGAAATCAATTAACAACACTAACAGAGATGCAGCAGAGTTGCGTGTCTGTGCGTATGTGTGTGTTACTCACAGAATATTCGATGCTCCCTTTGGGTCTCTGGAACGACATGCGCCTTCCATCCTTCTTCTCTGGGGTCTTCTTCTGGCCGGTATCTGAAAGCAAGCGAGGCAGGGTACGCATTACATTCATGTTCCTCTCTCCCCAGCTTGTCACAAGCTGCCGTTTCCCAGCCCCGTGGGTAGACAGCTCATTCGTCAACAGTGAGTGAGCCAGCCAGCCAGCCAGCGATGTGAGCTGTGAGCGCCCAACCACTCTGTCTCTCCCTCTGTCTCTCTTTCTCTCCCTCCCCTCTTCGCTCTGCTTCTACTCTCCTGCTCTCACTCTCTCTCTATCACAATGTCCTCCCCTCGCTCACTCACTCTCTCCCTTCCCTTTCTCCCAGCCCAGCACACAGCGTCATGACAGCCGGTGAAATCTCTTCACCTTGCCCCCCCCCCCTCCCCATGACGCCTCTCACGGCAGACAGAGACCAATCTGATCTCCATCAGGGCACCTCCGCCACTCTGCATGAAAACCAGAGAGGAGACGAGGAAGATGGATTCAGTGCGGAAGCAGGGCAGGCTAGAGCTGGAGATGGAGGAGAGGGAGAGTGCGGGCTGAACCGGAGGGTGGAGAAGGGAAGAGAGGTATTTCCGGCGTTGGTTGGATAATGAGGGGTTGTGGCATGGGGAGGAAGAGCAGCCGAAGAAGAGAGTAAACTGGCAGGACTCGCAGTAAGACTCTGGGCGGTATGGTCAGTTAGAGAAGGCACAAGGTAGGATAGATGAATGGGCGAATTAAAGCAGAGGAGAGGAAATCAATGGAGGCCACTGGTGGCAGGTGGTGGTTTATGTCCGAGAAGAAAGGAAGCAGTGGAGGTGGTGAGAAAAAGAAAATGGCACATTGAGAGTGCTGGAGCCGGGTGAAAATGGGAGAACCATGGAGATGAAGGCAGGAGGGTGGTTGGTGAATTTTGAAGCGAGTAGATGAAAGAGAAGCAAAAGATGGAATGGGATGAAAGAAGCTGGAAGGAGACTCTTGGAAAAGGAGACGATCTTGGAAGGGGCCGACTTTGGTCTTTGCACTGACCCCCAAGTCTCTGAGGCTTCCCTTATACATTTCTCTTTTGTAGATGTGCATGACTAATGAGTCCCTTTATTATTGTCTTTTTCCCATTTGGCACCTCATATCCAAACGTGAGTCATACAGCAGTGATGCTATTTTTGGATAGTGGGGTGAGGGGAAGGGAAAGCAGAACTGCTTAGGTGTAAATATCAGTCTCGTAAAGGTAACACTGTGGATTAGGTTGCTGAAATATAGACCTTGGCTAAAAAAAAAATCTGTGGTTGCACCGACACTGCAAAATGACAGTGGACGTTTAATTTAGTGCATGATATTAGCAAGAAAACAGCAGGAATATTGATTTTAAAAACAGTATTTAAGTTTACATTTTGGGGGAAATGGTTGTGTTTTTGGTTAATGACCCTTAAATACAAAGACTCACAGATTGCATATGCCAAAGGTATGTACAGGCTACTAGCAGTTTAACCAAAGAATGATGTCGTGATTTTCTTTGCGCTATTAGAATCAGCTAGTCACCCCTGGGTGGGTCATAATATCTAGGTTGAGGAGTAATGAGCATTTCGCAACATCATTTTTCGTTTTTTCTCTAGCCAGGGCCGACATTAATCTCCAGAATATATGTACAATCAATCTATATCAAAATGATCCTTTAGACAAACAATGACAGATGATCTCTCCAACCCTTCCCCAGTAGACTAGTGGATAAATTACCCAATAGCATCAAAGAAACTATTGACGAGAACTGTGGTGCGCAAAATCACTTATTCAGTATCCAAATTAAAGCTTTCCATCAGTGGGAGAAAACACCTTGGAGCACTGGATTGTGAATGGTGACATCTTAGTTCTTATTTAGAAGCAACACGTCATCAGTGTGATTCTGTGCCTCCCTATAAAATCCACTTTGTCTCCGATTCACTGCTTGTGATGCGCGTGCGGCAGACTACGCGTAACCCGAGTCTGTAATCAAACAGCAGAGGTGTCAATCTACTCGAGATGTGCGCCATGTCTGGCTTTTGAAGCAGCTGGACAAGCCTCAACGCAGCTGTTAACTGGGGCAAACGGAGCACAGCGAGAGTTAACTCGAGACCACGCTCAGACCTCAAAACAATACCAGAGTGAGCCACAAAGACGGTCTGAGGAAGTGGGGGAGAATAACAGATACTCATTAGTAGCTGCAAGTGCAAGGGTGTTCGCGCATGGTGAGCCGGTGATCGGTCTAAAATTAAACCTCGCCATGGATGGTGGCACAAGAGATGGCCATTTTTATTCACACAGCAGAGTGCAGTAACGGGGCATCTTCTGTAACAGAGAGCATCTGCTGCCTCGAAATAAGCTCCCCACTTCTATAGAAGGATGCCGGTGTCCACAAATCATCTCTGTTGTTCCTCTAATGTGGTTTCTTGGTACTCAGTGATATGCTGGAACCCGCATGCATTTTTTTCCAGCTCAGATGCATGACCTTAGCAGCAAGAATTTGAACATCACACATTAAGACAGCATGATATAACATACACAAAAGGACAGGATCTGGCGACTTAGGGGGTACACAGGCTGCACCGGAAAGGTCTGTGGAAACGGGCCTGCGGTCGGTGCCAATCTGGATAAAGCAAGTGCACTTATGTGTGCCAAACAGCACAGGAGATAAATTTCTAATCGAGGTGACCTGAGGTCGCTAGTTATTTGTTGTTCACCCAAGTAAAACAACAGCTACCGCAGCATAAGCAATTTAACTGTTGACATTTCGTGTAAAGAACATTTTACTTGGCTCTTTAATGGGCTGACTTACAATAACAGAGGGACAACTGTGTGAGAGGAGCTGCGTGAGTCGCTCGGAAAGCTGCTTTGTGTCAGGGAAAAAAAAAACAAAGGCTGCCTCCCACAGATATAAACAGTCACATGGAGTCATGCCTACCTGAGCAACGGGCTGCATCAGAGTCAAGGCCCAAAACAGTTACTGATGGGCATGACACTGCAAGAAGGTGTACAGCAGTTATCCTCACTGTTGCTGGGTGGCCGGGAGGTGTGTCCACTATACATTTGCGACAAATTCAAGAGAGTATGCAGTATGTGAATGTTTTGCTCCTGAAGTGTTTATGTGGGGGGATTTATAAGGGGATGTGTCTGTGACATGGAAACTGCCATGGGCGCCCAGCTGAGTGACATATTTTTGCTTCTCTGTTCTTAAAATGCTGCTTTTCTCTTTTATGAAGCGAACAAAAGACCCCTTCCTGTATTGGTTTAGCATGCAACCTTCTTCATCAGTTTTCTCCCTATGTCCTCCACAAAACAGCACTAGTATTGGTCAACTGTGCCATAAGAGCTTTCACATGTGAATCACAATGTAAAGTTTGTGGCGAAACCATATTTAACTCACTCATTAAACGTTTGATTAAAAATAAGAGAAAAGGAAACAATGAAAACAAATCTTCGTTGAATAAAGCAGCCACTGTTAAATGTACACTTCTGAGGATTGTATACACTTAAATCTAACAGACGGTAAGTATGCAATGAATCTAGACAATCACATGTCTTGATAAGAGCTACATACAAGTATGACAGTATGGGACAAAAAAAAAACATGGCTTCCGTACCAGTGCAATCTGTCGCGTATGAATCACAGCAGCTTTATATACACAGTAGTTCCCCTTCATATTGCAGACAGTGGAGACAAAATTGCAGCAGGCGGGGAATAGGAGAGTCAACAACTATCTGACTAACATTCCCTCATGGTCCGATTGAATACACAAGCAGCCAATTTCCCTTTGCTCCCTTGTTTTCTCTGCCTGCTGGCTATATACAGCACTCCCCAGATGTTATTTTTAGAAAAGCCCCTAAACAGAAAGCTCTGCACCACAGCCACACTGAACAGGTGCTGTGCAGGACTGCTTGGAGAGTTGGAGACTTCCCTCAAAATGCTAGAGAGGGAGGGAGGGAGGGGGAGGGGGGGCAGAGAGAGTGGCTCAGCAGTTTGTGGTGCACAGAGGATGGACACTGTGAAACCCTGAGATATACAGTGCAATAGACCTGCAGTGAATGAGCCATGGTTATTTGGATGACATTTACAATAACATGGGATTTTAGTGCTCAATAATTGGTTGAATTATTGATTATTCAATCAATGTTACTGATCGTGCCACTGATAACGTTGTATCTAAGCATTTTAGGTAAAAGTGCAAATCAATGATGTCATGCTTCATGCAATAACTCTAACGATAAATATGTTCCCAAGAGCTTTTCAATGTGATTCACTGCAGCACAATATATAAAGATACTCTAAAACAATATGTTATGTATGTAATGTTTTATCAATTATTTTCTTGTCTGGGGGCGGGAGCTAGAAAGAGTAGCGGGGAAGCCATAGAACGGCAAAAGGAAATTTACATCATCTCATTGCAATCCATCAAAGGGGTTGTTGGGTTTCTTCAGTCTGGACTGCAATGCTAGAGAGACAGACAGACCGACAGTAAATACTGACTGACACCGCCAGCCCTAATACTGCTGCGGCTTGTCACACAATGTGTAAACTGCCTGCTGTTCTCTATTTCACTTCCACGTAAACTGAATCTTAGTTTTTAAGCAATTGCCTTCCAAAGAAGACACTATGGCATTGTAACAGACACTTACAAGTCCCTTTAACAGAATGATGCTGCTCAATTATGCAGATAATAATAATATGAACCTAAATAAGCTTAGATTTCAAAATCTTTTGGCATTAAAAGAACTGATTGCCATAAACAGCCCGTTGGCAGTTTCAGACAGCCTCCAAAAGACCAAACAACCAAGGCCACATTTTACAAAGAGCCTTAGTTTGCTCATTCGTTATTTCAGGAATCCCAATTTAAGGGTTGGATTAAGAGATAATAGGCTTGATTCACAACACTAAACAGTATTGCTTTGCCATTTGCGTTTGTGGCCTTGTGAGCAATGTGTTGTGACACAGGCAGCTAATGTGTGGCAACGCCCTGCGGCTGGATAAAATTCAGGATGAGGACGAGAACACGGGATTAAAAAGGCAGCAATCTCTGCATCTGATTGGGCAGCTGGTGTTGATTGGAATGTTGCAGCTAAACTTGTAAACAGCTGTACTTTAAAATGGCAAAAACCTTTTTACATAAAATAAATAAATAAATAATAATGACACAGGAAAATACATCTTAACCTGACATTTAGGCCACAGCTCTGGACTACCTCTGACAAGATTTAGAGTCTGTGTGAGGAGATTAGCCCATGCAGTGAAATGCTTACTCAAACAAAACATCAGTTAAAAAGTGCTGACTATCACACTGTGACAAACACTGGCTTTAAAGCTAAGCTGCTGGTGCTTTTATCTTTTAACACCAGGTCGTTAGGTGGACATTTTATAGCAGCAAAGAGAGGCAGCAAGTTTCATGTGCAAAGGGGAGGTTCTCCACTGTATATCAGTACTCAAGTACCCATTCCGAATGTAATATGATATCATGAGGAAAATATAATCAATACAGTGTATATATATATACAGCAGAGAGCTGAGGAGTAAAGTCCAGTGCAGGTGTTGGGGGGGGGGGGATTCTCGCTGGTGCTATGACCTGTGTGTGTGTGTCCATGCTGTTTTGAAAGATTAAGCTCTTATCTTCACTTTAAGCTCCAGAGAGAAAACCTATAACCTATTATGCTCATTTTTAAGCTCTACATTTTATTAGAGAGCGTTTGAATTATTGAATTTTCCCCCCAAAAAACTCTAGAACATTATTTACTGAAAATGGCTACAAAATCAAAATCTTTTATATATTTGCCACTATTAACAGCTGTCCGATGGGAAATGCAATAAAATGCTGGCTGAAGTGGAAAACAAACTTCTTAAAAACTCACGCAGCAAGAAAAGTGTTGCTAAATGACTGTACAGTAAACCTGCAATGTCCATTATTTATATGCTGGAGCAGATTAAATGCTTATAAAACTACACAAGTGAAATGGGGAGAACATATGCATTTACCAGGAGGACTGTAGTCGCACGCCTGGAGCTGAGGTTGGAGCGAATCACCTCATGAAGAAATCTGTGAGGAGCTGAGGTCAGCTAATCGGGAAAAACCTCAGCTTTTGTCCAACAAGGATTACTCCTACATCCATTTAACTATTTGAAACTTTGGCCATGCACAATAGGGTCATCTGTCCCTGTCAGATAATGTGCAAGGAAAAGCTTAAAAAGGGCCCCATTCAATGTCTCCTAGCTGCAGGAAAGTAATTACAGTTATGGATCCTGTTATTACATCTCATATTTCAAGGTGCGGAAAGATAAAAGCAACGTCTCAAACCGACAACAGCAAATATCACGAGTCCCTGCATGAACACGACGTGAGAAGAAGAAAGACCGACACGAGGTCCAACAGCACTGCACCAAGAAACAGTAACTTTTCTACGGTGCTAGCAGATGCTCCCGTCTCTTGCATTGTAATGAATATACAGTACATGGGTCTTGTGGAGTTGTCAACTTAAACACAGAGAACACAGTGGGACAGGCAGCAGCCCTTTGCCAACACTCTCAGTACCACTCAGCTCTATATTACACAGCCCTCAGCCGCCAGCCTCCACGGACCGACCGCCACACCACTCAGCTTCTATGGGAAACTTTGCTGAACTGCACATTTTTGTGTGCATGTGGGCATGTCGGCACTGCCCTGTCCTCTTATTAACACCCTCCCATTTTGGCTAATCCCGCTCCTGCAGTGCTGCCGGTAATATGGTTCCAGCTCTTTACAGAGCGACGCACCAAAAAAAAAAAAGGACCTTCACACTATACCAAGGATTGTTATTGTTAACAGACACACGCACTCATTCCAATTAATATTCTGACGGCGTGTGTACATGACTGTTTCCATAGTGAGAAATGTTTAAGGAGAAAAAGGCTACTGTTGGAAGAATAAGACTTGCGATACAATGGCATCTTGAAGTTGGGACTAAATGATAAGTGAGGGTATTACGGTGGATCTTGTTGGTAAACTGATTCACTGTACCCTGTGTCACGGCAAGCGATTGCAGATTGGACATTTAATAATATATCCAAATCTTAACTAGGGCAGGGCTTCTCAAACTCCTGACCAAGGTCCGGATCCGGGCCGAGCTCCAATAAATCCATGGCAATACAGTTTGACCAAAATACTGGACCAACAGCTGTTGCTACTTGAAGAGCATCCAGATCCACATGTGAACACACTGTGAAGAGACAACATCCTGCATTCTACGGAGCACAATAACACTGCAAGTTTCTCAGTGACGCACAGCTAATGCAGCTGACGACAGGATGTCCTATTAGAGCACCACACTGCCCGTCCTCCTCCTCCCTAATGTCACCTGCACTCAGTCTCAAGGTTCACTGATCAGGCTGTGATTCATCCAACCTGGTGTTAGGGTTATTGCGCTTTGGACAATATTTCCTACCAAGTCACAGTTTGGGTGTGAGGTATGTGTGTGTCTGTGTGGTAGTGTGCGTGTGTGTATGGGGGGGGTAAATGAATGGTATGGCTCAAGTCTAACTCTGCATTTGATCGAAACATGCAAATAATGCACACTTGGCAGTTGCTTCAATGACAAGTCATCCTTATCTTGACAGTAATACAACTCTGTGTGCAATGATCTGCAAAGAGGCATTAACGACCAGCGCCCATTCATTATTATTATGTAGTCACCCTGAATTAATGAAATCGTGTTTGGATTACGTCAAGACAACGCTCTTGGTAAAAGGCAGATGGCAGACACTGGAAAAGGTATGTATAAGCACACCTTAAGGCATAAGTCATCCACCCTTATGACACGGCAGCGCATCTTCATTGGTTTACGTCACATTCTGGAGCCCTGGCCCTCTGCGTCTCAGCAGCAACACTAACCTCTCAGGTTACAGCCCCAATCAATAGCAGGAGAAGTGATGAGCTCAGCTATGAGAAACACAAACTGTGCATTATCAGATCTTCTTATTGAGCCAAAAGCAAAAGGTCCTACTCAGGAATCGTCTTTTTTAGGGTAGAGGCCAAATGCAGGTGTGCACTAACAGAGAGACAGAACACACTGGCATTACAACATTCATGCATATTCTAGATAGAACAACATGTGCCTTTAAATCAGCCATAGGCGGTAACTATGTACATGATGGGATGTTGAAGTTGTGTTACTTTTAAAGAAAACAACTGAAAAAAAATGTTGTCCTGCTTAAAGTGTTGCCTCTGTCTCACCGCAGTGTGTAATGGAAACCAGCAACAGAGGCTGGATCACCAACACAGGTTGCTTACTTTCCATTTAGCCAGACAGGTCTGCTGCGATCAAGAAGGAAAAATGATGACAGTGTCTCCTCACATCTATCTGCATGACTAACAATCGCACATGGGGGGATGAGATTTGACAACATGATGTATAGTCTCCCTCCTTAGCAATAAAACAAAACTCATCTCACAACAGTTTTACAGCCAAACGTTTATCCTTTTCAATACAGCAAGCTTCGGATTAGGAGATAAAAATGAAAGAGTAATGTCTCAGTTGGTCAGAAATGTGCAACTCCCTTCACAGTTTCCTGGCCAAGGCAAACAAACTGTTGTCAAACATTCACAGACCACTGTCCACCAATGTGTAATACAAAATAACCAAAGCTGCAGTTACTGTGGAGTCGCACTTAAACGCAGCGTATGATTGGAATGAAAGCATCTGCTTATTGAGCAAGCAAAGGCTTTTATTAAGTTACTGGTATAAAAATCTTGAGTAGTAATAAAATGTGATTATTGACAACCAATAATTGTTCGACTAAATCTACCTGACTGACACTCTGCTGTTTTTCAGACATATATAAAGATTTTATGAAGTTGATAAGAGTAATCATGTAACAGTCTCTCTTCAAACTGAGAAATCTAGCATCGGTGAAAAGAAAATAACACAACCAACCAACCAAAAAAAATACAGTTCATCAACTTGAAAAGGCTAAATAACGGGAAGCGGAAAACCAAAAATTCAAAGCTACAAATCATTACTTTAGAAAACTCTTGCTGACGTAATATGCATGCAGTGTATGGTTTCATTTTTCCTGAGTTTTTCATATGGAAAAAGAAAAAATCACTACCAAAGGTTGGAGATATGAGGCCAGTGCACTCTTTTCAGCTGCGGTGATGAATATGCTAAAGCTGCATTTGAAGTCACTTACAACCAAGCTTAATTACCGTAAACGGCAAATGCGCTCAGCATTTGTGCTCATTATCGGGCCTCTTTGAAACATGCTGCTGTTGAAATAGCTCAGAGGTGGCAATCCCAGGAACAATGCTCGGCTTCTGAGTAAAACTACTTGAAAGAGGTCACATGACCCAAGCCGCTCTCGTCTATCATCAGGCAGACGTGAGTTTACCTTTAAACTGACCCTACTTTCTCCAGGTTTCTCTGCAGGTGATGCATCATCGCGTTTGTGGGACAAACTGATCATTTTATGGGACGAAGTCCTTGGAAAAAGACAATTTCAATATGGTTATTGATTCTGTCGCTACCTGAAACACAGGCCAGTTGGTTCGGTTGACCCTGACCCTGGACGCAGCTCCATATGAGCGCAGCAGGTGTACAGTGTCGCAGTCCGGTCGTCCCGATGGGACTCCTGCCACTTATGCTCCCTTGACGGAGCCCTAACAGACTCTCCTAATGGCATTCGGGGGCGTGCGGAGCACTGATACGAACTGCTCAAGGACTTCCCGGAAATTACGGTGATTAAAACCACCTTTTGCAGTGTTGAGAGCACTGGCGGATTGCACTCCCTGAATCATTCTGATAATTGCGGCAGAGTTGGTGTCAGCTTCCGGGTGAACAGTGACAAATACTTGTACACCCGGGAGACATAAAGAACTTAAACAGCAGAGGGGTGTTCAATCTCAAGGGGCCCTGACGAATCTACTGCGGTTAATAAAAGAGCATTGGCACGCATCTGTTTCATGTCAAACATGACCAAATGTATGCATTATAGTACCTACCAAAGGCAAAACAGAATTAATTTTCATTAATACAATCACATGCAAATCTAGGGGTGGGGAACCCAAAAAGGGGTGATGAGATAAATCTGTGGGGTCATGAGATAATTAACTGGATAAAAAACAATACAAATGTTTTTTTTCATTTTTTCTTCCAATCTTGCCGCTTCATTACTGCAATTAAAAAAATAACCATTAATTTATTTATGTTTTATTTAATTATTATTATAAAATGATCCCATAAACCATAGACTGTCGAACAATGGTTTCTCTATTTTAATAGGTCACAAGCTTGAATAAGGAAAGGAATCCTGGAGCATCTGCAAATTATTTTATAATATGCACTCATTGAACATTTTTTGTTCAACATGGATTTAGTTGAGAAAGTTTGTTAAAAAAAAACAACACAGCCATTATAGTCACGTCCTTTGGAAAATAGTTGGAATTTAATTGCTTAAACAATTTGCCCTCTTCTTTTGCCAGCAAGTGTTCCTTCCCCATTGGACATTTCCACAACTTCAGGGTATTACCTTGACTCTGCAAGAAATGAATCCACAGCACATAAACATATAAAATAAACTGTGTGTTATAAGGTGATGGATCTAAACATTTCAAATCAAACGCAAATCATATATTTAAACTTTCAGGATCTACCGTCTTCCTTGTTGTTTCCCCACACACACACAATCACATCAGACTGTACAAAGTAAATTAAAAGAATAAACGCTGTTCTATTAGTTTAACCGTTTTCATTTTCAGTTGTCACATGCAGCTGACTACAGCGGAGACAGGATCCTGTACAGAGGCATGCAACAACAACAACAACAACAACAGCATCTCTGTTCCTCTGACCACCCTGGTGAGCTCAAGTTGGACACACATTCTCAATGACACTCACTGTGAAATCAGCCTGAGCCAAGTTAAGATTTAAGACTTTTTAAAGCCCTTTATACGGACTTGACACACGTGTGCATGAGGGATTCACCGACAATTGGAAATATTCTGATGCAACAGCTGGATATCATCTCGATTCTCGAGAAAATAACTGGCAGATGTTGCGATTACGGAAACAATCAGTTGATAAAATGTCAGTCTTAGATGAGTTCAAAGAGCAGACTAAGGCATCATCCCATGACTTAAATGTGGAGCTTTGTGATCATGTGATAACTTGTGATCCTATACAGAAGGAGACTGCAATCCCATGCTCACTTCAAGGATGGTTTCAGCTGTCCTTGTTTAATGGCCTCCACGATTTTCTCTTGAAGAAATATTGCTGATAATATGAAGAGCTTCATTAAGAAATAGAGCCAGTTTTATTCAATTAGATATAAAACATGGGCTTCACACTCTGCTCGTCACAGAAATGGCACAGCCCCCTGAAAAAGGCCAGTCCCTCTCCTCATACATTAGTCTGAGCCTGGAGAGGTGACTTCAGTCCTTTGCTTATAGGGGTTATGGTGGACAGTTCAAGTGGGCCCTTTACCAGTGCTCAAAAGGTGCACTGTCCACCCACTGTTGGTTCACTTGCTCACCTCTTACACGATCTACTCACTTCCACAGACTCATTCTTTTGGCCTTGGGTGGGGCAGTGGCCGGCAGACACAAGCCGCCCCCACGCTCCACTCTGTTGCTGGTAGAGAGAGGCACCAGGACTGCTAATGAACCCCACAGCCATCTGTGGCATTTCAACCAAGGCAAAGCATGCATATGATTAATCTCTGTCCTAATTAGATCGAACAAAATAACCTGCCCGCCTCTGAGCTCTGGAGCCTGATGACTCTGCGTGAGCTGCAGACGCCCCCGGTCCATTAGTCCAGAGCAGGGTAAGCGTATGGCCTCGCACTGGAACTGTCAACCACGTTCTCAGAACCCCCCCAAAAACTAATAGCACACAGCATTCCGTGTGATACGCGTGACTGAATGGTGTGGCCTAGAGCTCAGGTCAGGCTATTTTTCCTTTTCAACGGCGCTACATTCCTCTGCATTTATTTCAAAGTCAGAGATGGCACTGCTGGGTCTTATAATAAATTATGTGTGGAGGAAGGGAGATGGCACTGCTGGGTCTTATAATAAATTATGGGGGGGGGGGGGGGGGGGGGGGTTGAACATGGGCATAAGACCCGATGTAGAAAAAAAAAAGCCTTTAGGACATGGTTTAAACATGCACTGCCTGGTGATTGGAAATATTTGGGATGCTTCAGTCTAAGGCAGTAGTGTCCTCTGAACAATCTGGACAGGCAGAGAGCTGCCACTGGGGACCCATCTCACTTGGTTGGAGTTAGCATATTAAAAAATAGGAAATCCGGCAGAGTGGCAAGCACAGAGGCCCTTGGCCCTCCTGACTGCACCTCCCAGGAAGTCTCTGTACACAACAGCTAGAGCTGCATAATACTCTTCGTTCCCCTGCCGAGCCTTAGTTTTGTACTGACTCACTTTAATCCAAAGTTTTTCTCAATTTTGGGGAAAAAAGGGTGGAAGGTGAGAGTATCTGCAGACTAGGGACCTGCATCATTCGTCTCAGCTACTGTCCGTTAATTGTTGACATGTACGTATTTGCAGTAGCCTATGGCTATTTCACAAGACAGACCTGGTGAGTTTGAGGACACTGCATCAAAAATGTCTCTACTTCAGCTGGCAAGGCACTTTGATGACGACGGCAGCAGCAAGAGTTTGTAGTAAACTTTAACCAGATATCGGGTCTTTAAATCTCCTGCTACGATTTGCTGGTCCGGATGTGGAGTTGTTGCTGTTTAAAAAAAAAAACATAAAATATAAATGTAACCTCACTACACTAAACTTGAACGTGTCGGGTGGTTTTCAGGCTCCTACAGTGGCGTGATTTTAGTGAAGCGTAATTATTGGCAAAAACGTAACTAAAATAGTTAAAGTTGGAAAAAGAACTCAGCTATGTGGAGCTGCGTTGTTTCCGGTCACAAAACAACATCCAACGTGTTGACAAACATGAGCCACAAACAATCCAGCAGCTGACGCGAGTGCGCACAACATTACACTGACCTGTTGTGCAGCGTACGTGGACACCGTGCTGCTGGCGGAGCCCCTCCGTGTCCTGCTCGGTTCCGGCCCACAGGCTCTGAGCTAGCGCGTCTCTGACCACGCGCGCGCCGCCGCCCGTGATGGACCAGATGTACTCCATGTCCGCGCTGGGTTGGCTAACAACTACGACGAAACTCTAATAAAAGTGCCTCAAAGTCCGTGCACATTTCTCGCTGAGAGCCTCAGGCCGTGTGTGCCTCTGACGCTCCCGACACATTCCACAGCAGGAACTGTAACAAACTTTTCTGTGCCCCTAGTGGACACGAGCTTCAACACACGCAGCTGCACACTGAGCCCCACGTTTACTTATCCGCACTGCACAACGACACTACCCATCAAACTTCTACACCTAGGAACGCATGAACGTACAAGAATCGATCTAAGGAATCGACGTGACGTGAGTCAACAAATCAAAAGTGTCACACTTTCAGATCCAGCCACGTCACAATATTTTCACAGTTGTCATTTTATTGACCATTTATAGATTTATATATATATTTTATTTGTATCTATTGACGAATCATTTGCTACTTCAGGGCCAAATAAAATAAATGAAACATCATCTTAATAGATGTTTTTTATTAGGCCCACTACATTTCATCCGTCACAGAGTTGAAGATTCAGTGCTGACTTGAGGTAGATTTATAAATCTTATTATAAACCGGTTTCTGGATATAAAAAGACTTCCCTTATTATTAAAAAAATATATACATTTATGGATAAGAAAAAATGCAATATACATATAATAATAGCCATCTCAGCCCACACCAACTTTCAAGTGTGGGGCTTTATGGCACCCGGGAGAATGACATCCATCTGACTCCAAGCATAATAACATTCTAATAAACTTTCACATTCAGGGGGCCACAGCGCACTTCCGCACACATAATGCTACTCGAGGGGGCACAGTGAGAACTCTTAAGACCTGTGACATATAAGTATCTGCTTACCCAGTGAGGGATATGAAGAAATGGCATTTGCGCTGCGCAGAATGACCAAAGAAAAGTGCAAAACCATCAGACCAGGACAGGGTGCAATAATTGGGCAGCAGACTCAAGTGAGCAGTGAACTGCGAGCACCGTGATGCATTATTCATTTTTAGGGCCAGAGCTGTGATGAGACAGGGGTCAAATGTAAAGAAATCAATGTTTAGTTTTAGAGGAATTGGCAGTGCTCTTTTTTGGGGAGAGGGGGGGTTGCTGACATTTGTTCACTCATTCACACCAGAAAAGGTAATGAAGGGAAGATTTTTTTTTCAGCTATAATATATTATAATATATAAGGATGGTACATGGCCTGTGTGAACCAGCGCGATTTCAAACTGCATCATGTACAATACTGAATGTGTGCCATCTGCTGGTTGCACACGGTATTGTAGGTTTTAATTTTCCTCAAGGAAAAGCGAAAGTGTTCAGGTGATCAACATCAAAAGTCTACAGAATGTGAAAGGTCCCAGCCACGATTTTTTTTTGTACGACCAACAGGGTAGAGTGCCTGAATGGATCCAGTTTACTATGGTATAAAGCTAAGAAAAAACACCTAATACTCCAATTTGAGTAGCAGCAATCAGTATTTGTTCTGTCAACTATAATCACACATCATTAAAAATTGTTAGTGACTATCTGAAGAATGATATATAAACTGACGGATATATGAGGGATGTTAATGTTAAAGATATCATGCACCTTGTGCAGTATTATGAGGGATGTTTGCCCTTTCTTGTTTATATATGAAGATTTATGTCAATGCCTGTTGTTTTATCTGCTGGTTTCTATTATTATTATTATTATTATTATTATTATTATTATTATTATTATTATTATTATTATTCGTTTTTTTTACTTTTGTTTCCTTCTTCTTTTGATCTGTATTTGCTGTTAGATGTCCGTTTCAAAACATAATTATATATATATATATATATATAAAATGATTATAAATTAAATGACAACTCATCAGAAAGAATAGTGTAAAGCAACGCTGTCCTTGCAATGTGTAAAATACAATGTTCAAACTGGGATACTAAAACAACAACTCACACAGGGCTTTCATTGTGGCCCTCTGTTCCTCTCTGACCTTGCACGAGGCCCTGCTGGTACACTTGGCTCTCAGACAGTGTATGTAGACGGGTGGGCTGGTGTAGTGCCACCCCCGCAGAGCCTTGTAGCCACGTGATGTACTGTGTTGCTGTACCAGCTGCCCAGAGCAGTCATCAAATCATCCATAACATTCTCGGAGGGAGCCGGAGTGAGCTCCTCCATTGCATTTCAGCCCAACAGCTTTCAAGATGTACACAGAAGTAGTGCAGATTAAACAATAGAGCTGGATCCAGTCATAAAGGCGCATTTTCATCTTAGAGGTCCATAATTAAGCTTTAGTGTGACCAAAGACCGTGACAATGAAACAATTCCTTCTGTGCTCACCAGCTACATTAGCCTCATTGCATGGAAATCACATAAGTTACTTTGTTCTAGTTATGCGAGCACGTCTGATGGCTTGTCTGTTTTCTGTATTTTTTAGGTGATGAAAGAGACTTAAGCAAATTAGTTAACGGACATTCATTATGATTTGCAAATGGTCCAGTCTGACAAGTTATTGAATCTTGAGTAAGTGTGGTTACGATATCCAGGGATATACTTTGAGTCATAACATCACCTTTCTTTATTAATTTCTTAACAAGATCAGATCGGTCAGGGAATCATTCAGCACCATGACTTTATTAAATGGGGAAGATATGTTATACAAGCACTTGTATAAAAACCTCCTGGTGTCAGCAGCTGCAAGCGAAAGCCCTGAAAAGGATCTTGAGTGTGAGGCTTTGGCGTCATCTGGAAACGGGACACAGGGGAACGAGTGCTAATCTCAATGGTTCCCTTATTGAGATACAGGTAGTATGCAGCCTAATCCTGAGCAAGAAAACGCTTTCATTGCAGAACAACCAACATGGAGGCCAACGGGGAGCTGCCACTTTTCGAGTGTCAGCCAACAGACGCACTACATAAGCGGGGGTTACGTAAGAAGAGCTGAAGCAGTAAGCTGGTGTGAAAACCAGCATGTGTATGTGTATACACACACACTATACACTCATATCCACAACATCACATCTGCTCCATTCTCCAGGACATTTCTCATTTACAATGGAAATCACTGACATAAATGCAGCAGAGAGTTCACTCATGTGACACAAACGCACCTGCCGGGAAACACAAACAAGCCTTTAGGTGAGTGGTAATGGATAATGGGCGAGATCACAGTGGTTTGTGAGGCGAAAAAAAAGACTGTTTTCTCAGAAGCGATGGATCACACGTGGCAACATGGAGCACCGACCGTACAGCACACAACATCCAGTGTTTTAGAAGCGTTTCGCTCTGTGATCCCGTGGCCCATACAGGATCCACAAAGAAGGAATGATGACCAATAAAGACATTCAGCTGCTAGGGGGAAGTAGGCTTATAAACAATGGTGGCAATCACAGATATTTAACAGCTCTGGTCAGAAAATCCAACCCTTCCCAGATTGTGCGAAGGAACAGGGCTGTTCAAATACTCCAACACTGTGGTTACATAAGTCTGACTGCTGTCACTCACTTTTCTTTCTTCAAATCAAGGGAACATTGTTCATGTGTGGGCCTTGCTTGAAGCTTATGTGGGCTGCAGACAAAAGACGACAGCAAAATCTATGGAGACTGGCCCATGAGTCACTATCCAATGTCAGCATTGATATTAAAATCACTGGCGAGTCCCAGTTCCATCAACAGGCTTTCAAACGGACGATAAACAATAGCTTAGTGCAGAGGAAGTCGCTCGCAGCCTTCTTGCTACAGTAAATAACTGCGTAAAGCAGAAGCACAGGGAACGAGGTAGTTGCACTCTGGTCTTAGGGGAAGTTTTGTAAATAACTGACACGCAAATATAAGTCTAACAGAGTCTGTGTAGTGATTTAGTGATCAACGGCTCTCTGGCTCTTAGTGTTTAAATGCTGCAGGTGAATTGTTTTAGCGATACGCTGGAGGTACGGTGGATTGGTTTGTGCTTCGCGCTGCACTAGATTGCTTTAAATGTGCCTCAACTATATTCTTTGTGAACATGGTAATTGTGTGACTTTGTTTAACAACAACAACAGGTTTAACATGACGACTTAATACAATATGTCTTTTATTCCATTTCAGGGCCATGGGTGGCCATAGGGGTGCCTATCTCAGTATGCTACAGGGGAAAAGTAATGAAATCAAGCCCCCCTGATAGGTGACTAGACTAATGTAACGCTTATATGCAGGAAGCAGATGAACACATTCACACAAGGAGCAAATTGGACCTTCCAATTCACCAGCTCAGATTTATTTTGGACAGTGGGAGGGAAAGGGAGTCGGTGGACAGTTTATAAATGGGGACAACAGGGATGTCTGGGTGACCAAGTGGCTCATGGCGTACACATGTTTTTTGTCCCCGGTTTCTCATAACAAAAAACATCAAACAACAATCACAACAAAAATGATTAGCTGATGAAATTGTAAAAAAAAAAAAAAAAAAATGTGTGTCCTCATGAAAACTGAGGAACTATCAATTGAAGGCCAAGATATCAGCTCAAAAGCTGTGGTATGCCACAAATAATATTAGACTTAAAGTTGTTTTGGTCAGGGTCATGAAGGGAGGTTCAGCCTTTATGAGCTTTTACTGTGAAAGTGGACCATCATGTTGGCATACAGTTCTAAGACACCACTGGGCACTGGCCTGTAGAAAATCAGAGAGGGAGTGAGGGTACTAGCTGCTCCCGGGGCATCCTCCAGTCCCAACCCCAAAAGGTGTTTCTTTTGATACAGGATTATCGCTATCGTTAAAGAGGTCAAAGCATATGACTGGAACTAGTCTTACAAAAAGAGCTATGCAAAACAGAACTGATGCTCAACCACAACAGTGTGCTGCCATGAGAAAAAAACAAGATCCAAGATGAAAAGGAAATCACATAATCACATCAGAGACTGTCCTAATTTTAGAAGATTATTCGCTTGTCATAGTCAATTGTGCTCTTCTCGGGATCTGGGTTTTTCCCTTTCAATTATTCGGCAAACCCTGGCCAAGAGTCTTTTCCTCACTTCAAGGCAGAGCCAAATATCACATCCAAAAGGTGGATCTTTTGTTGCTATAAATGTGTTCATACACGCTTTTCAGAGGTGGGGGAATAAGCCTCCGTCATCCAGCTTTCATGCCTTTAAGAGAGACGGGAAACAAGGAGGTGAGGCTGAAGTGTTGCTGTGCCATCCGTTGTGACACGGTTCTGCTGCTGCAACATTTCAACCCGCTATATTACTGCCTGGGCCTCTCTCTCTCTCTCTCTCTTTCTCTCTCTCTCTCTCTCTCTCTCTCTCTCTCTGTCTCTCTCTCCGGACAGTTCAAAATGGGTGGCTAGTGGTGATGGATGAGCAGTGGCGTCAGAGCGGGCTATTTCTCACTGCCACTTCCCCTGCCCCCGCTGGCGGTCATATATCCTCCGTGGGTGTCTGCGTTGGTCCGAGGCCGCCCCGAGAGACTGGGTGGCCCCCAACGAGTGATGGCCGCAGGCTTTAGCAGGAAGAACACATCCGTCTGCCGAGCGGAGCGCCCTCTCCTTCAATCACGCCACCTGCCTCCTCTCCTCTCTATGTGCATGCATTTCTTTTTTTACTCCCTGTTGGCGAGTGTGCGGTGACACTTCATTTCAGGTTGAGAAAGAGGAGAGAAAGAAGAAAAAGAGGGGAGGAAATGCACAGCAGTGGTGGGTGAAGGAGGAGATGGGCGAAAGGAGGAAGGGACAAGCGTCAGGCACGCACCACTGCTCCCTTCAAACGGGGGCAATTTATTAAAATAATAAAGCCCAGCCTTGTGCTGAAGGTTTAGTCCACAATGAACCTGACAGGGAGACAGAGGGAGAGGCGGCAGGACTTGAGCATCGTCAGGCAAATCAACAAAACAAATGCTCTGTAAGGACAGTGTCCACTCTATTATCTGAGCTGAATTCTTTGGAAGGAGTTAATTGCTCGCTTTTAAACTCGGACAGAGTCATATATCTCATCATTTCCCTAAAAAGCCTCCCGTGAATCAGTCAGCCACCACAGAAGCAAAAAAGACCTCTTGGCCTCAGCGGACTTCGGAACAATTCGTGGCCAACTGCAGCAACGTGCTATGGGATGAACTTAGAAGCAAATGGACTTATCTTAAATACAAGTAAAAGACGGCACCGCCTCCATCTGCTGTAAAACTGTCGTCACCCTGGGCACTCTTCATCCATCACCCCGATAGTTCCACAAGGATGCTAAATTGGATAATGAATCTGTCTCCCCAGGAGATGCAGTGGATGGATAATTTGTTGGTTACATTACGAGCCGGGGACATATTTGCACTCTTTGAGGTGCGAGATGTTGGTTTGGCGTAATGGATGCAGCCTTTTGGAGTCCATGAGAGTAACATGAGTGAATCGGGACCGCATGAAGGCGTAATTAACTGTGCCGGGAGGAACTTGTTAATAAGAGCTATGGTGCATGCTCCAATATACTCAGTCAAATATGCTGTAGAGGTATCAGCAGGCAGATTATTAAGTGTCTATCTTTGTGGCTAAAAAATGTTTAAGAGAATTTGTTTTGTTTGACACAAACTGTCAACTCTTCATTTTTTTATAATAATTATACTTCGAGCAAAAGCATTATTACTGTCTTTAAGTGGAGCCGTTGCTATGTTCCCGGGTTGCTGTGTTTCCCAGATTGATTTTCTATATGGCACACAAAGGGAACATGACAAAGGGTTCTGTGTTCTTCAGCACTGTAAACCTGAGAACCTGAGAATAACATTTTACCCAGCAATTTATTCACTTGAAATGACATAAAGTATGTGAATAGAAAAAATGTGTTTTGTGTTCCCCAGTACATCTATATGTTTCTCAACTGCCTTGAATTACACGAGGAAGAGCTATTTGATGCTGAGTAAGAGCCTAATGTGTTACTGCATTTATGGGCTTTGATTATTTGCACTCGTTCAGACCAGTCCTGAACATAATTGGAAAATTGTGTTGTGGCATTTTCCTGAATTTTCTGTTCCTATGTGAAAAAAGCAGTCCGGGTCAGACACGTTCACAAGAGCAAGATAATCGCTGGAGCCTTCAGGCCTTGGTCGAACATGCAGCAAGCAGAATTTTCCAGAACTTTTCCTGCAGTGTTATCACATTTTGGTAAAGGCACGGATGAAAATCATTCTCACACATGCTGTATGCAGATGTAGTGTATGTTGTATGTTGTTGAGGCTATGAGGGTATTTTTTCCTGCAATGTTTACATTCCAGCAGCCAAGGCAGTATGTGAATGTGTATTTGCCCGGATGGTCATGGCGACATGCATCAATCAAGTCAATGCAGCATCCTAATGCCCACAGCCTGCACGTTGTCATGTCTGAACAGATGACTGATACCACACCCAGGGCTTCACACAGGAGGGCCACACAGCCATGACCCAGCATCCACTATGTATATGCTATGTCATTTTATTCAAAAAGGTTTTGTGTTTCCAAAAATGCAGCAGAATAATTAAATACAAAGTGCCCCAGAAATGAATGCATAAAAACAATTTTTAGAGCCTGCACTTGGAACACGTTTGTCCTTAAAAGCCTCTGTGTTTCATACATCTGCTGTACCTCCAGAAATACTCTGTGCAGCCAAAAGTGGAAAAAAAAGAAAAGTAGAAGCATTCAAATCGGATTTATGCTGCTTCTGCTGCCACGCTCTTTTGTGATAGTCTTCCAGAGCCCTGCCATCCAGTGAATGTCCAGAGCAATGACCCGTGTTGGGGAAGACAGCATACTGCACTGGCCGGCTAAATCCTGTCCTCCAGCTATTCTTCCTCTTGGATAAACCGCTGCATAGCAAATGTGGCCCTGTGGCACATACAACACAGAGTCCACCACATTGTAATAAGAGGAGGTAGAGAAGGGGAAGCAGAGCGAGGGGGAGCAGAGCTCAAGGTTGTTGGGGATGAGTTCCAATCATGGCCTGTGTTGAGCTCAATTCTAACCATTTCTGGCTTGCATTCCTATCTGCTGTTGCTGTGCTCAATGATTTAAGTGAAACATACAAGGACAAATGCTAACTACTATAACTAAACTCAAAATCACTTAAATCATGTATTTATTATTAAGTATAATTAAACACTGACACAGATAACTGTCTCTGTAATGCTCATTTATATATCAAAATATCGAAATAAAGAAAGATCAGATTTTCATTTTTTTATTTTAGCTACATTGGGGAGGTTTACATTTTTTTCCGTGATATTTTAAACTCATTTAGATTTACAGCTGTCTTATGTGTCTTCCTTAATTTACATCTTCATTTGTGGTCCGCACTTATAACAGTGAAGAACAAATGGTGCTTTGTATGTTTCACCAGATACACGCATTCAATGTGAAGCAGCATGAGTACAGACTGTTGGCAACTACCACAAGGCTATAATAAAATATGAAGAGATTAAAAACAGATATGAATAAAAACTACTTTCCTTTTCAAGTGGCCAATCTGACGTGGGAATGGACTAATCTGCCACTGATAATAATGTTGTTTATTTACTGAGGGGGTTTTGAGCAATTCATTTCAAAGGGTTGGGGTTTCCAATCTGCTGTTTCCAAAGTAAAAAAATAAATAAACTGCCATGCTCAGTTTAAATAGAAGTTCAATCATTCAATGGAGCCTCGCTTTTGGGCTTCATCACTGACACTTCAGTTTGAAAAACCGAAGCAAAACCAACAGGTAGGATTATTTTGAAAACAAATATCTTTGAGGATTCACATTTTAAATTAGTTGTGACACTTAAGCAGAGGCCCGCATTTCAAATTACTCGACTGCACTGACACTCTGCGCTTCTGTAAATTCAATGAACAGTAATAGCGAAAAAACGCCAAAGCCAAGGGATGGTGTCTCTGCCACTATTGAGGCACTGACTAATTTACTCAGTCCTGAGCAGAATTGCTGATTTGCACTTGCTGTGTCGAAAAAGAAAACAGAGGGTTTTCCCTCAGATCTTAGCTCAGTCCACCACACCAGTGAATTTACATTATATAGGCCGCAGGCTAAATAGAGTCGTTTTTGAACAGAAGCAGCCCATGAATTCTCGAGTAAATGGGGAAACAAATATCAACAGTTATGTGAAGTGGCAGATTTTACCCCCCTTTGCTGTAAAATTAATCAATAGCAGGAGCCGGTGCTGGCGTTCGACAGTGGAAAACTGCTTACTCTTCACTTGAGTTGTATGTAATCAATCGAAGCCAGGGGATGGCTGGAGCCATTTCCAAACTAAGCGGGGCAACTTCGGGATTACTTGCTCTGTGGCATTTATAAATTGCAACCAACGAAAAGAGGGCCACCAAGAGACCCCCGGTCGACATAATTACACAAGCCATCGAATAAATCTGACCAACACATGTTTTACCGTAGCACTGTAGTAAATTCAGCACTGAGCCGCTCGCCTTCCTTTGCTTTCTTGCACTGGAGAAAACATTCATGTTTTTGTTGATGTCTACGGTTAAAGAAAGAGGAAAAAACTGTGACCTTGGAAGTTGTTGATATTTCGGTGGCATTCGCTTCTGGCCAAGCAGTGAGTCAGAGGAGAGATTTAGATCTACACACCGTTACACCGGTACATACAACAACATAGTGTGCTGTGGATGAAAATCTGCCTTCATTGCCCTTGAAACAGGTACATTGTAAAGCACTCTCCAAGTCCATATCATGTTATTTCGCTTTTGAAACGCACAACGGACCCGGGAGCTGCCTAAAAGCACAGATTTAATTCAATGACCACATGCACAGTCTCTGGGGACGTTTAAATATGACAAATGTCAGAGAGAATATATAGTTTGCGGCGGAGCTAACATCCTAGTGACTTTCACGACATTGAGGCAGGCCAAGGATAAGTGATTCTTTTATCCCAGGTGTGGCTGTGTTGCATGCACAAGTGGGAGGCGAGCACCTTGACCTCTGTTGTAATTTCTTGGTGGCGACCTTGCTACGCATCTCTCAAGTCTAAAAATACATTGTGGCAAGGGGCCGTTATCCAGCATTACAATATAAAACCTCCTTTTCAGAACATTTGGTGTAATGAAAAAGGGCGTTCACCTAATAATTTAGCCAGGGCTCTTTCGCTGGATGCAGCCCGGTTTTATGCTCATGCCGTACTCATTTGCATCACCTTTTATCTCGTATCATTTCACATCTGAGCTTAAAAAGAAGTTCAAACCAGCACCACGGAGTGGTGATTAATTCAGTGGCGCCGCTAGTCGGATCTGAATAAGAATATGAGGGGGCCTCAGAGATTAATAAACTCAGAGTGAAAAGTCAAGACCTGGAAAAAGAGAGGTGACATTCTCTGCATACAACCAAGTTAGTGTCGAAGCTGCTCCACTGCTATCTGGAAATGACTGAGGCATACGATTACCCTTTGTGGATATCTCTCTGACTGCTAAAAAGTTTGTGCATGTGTAATTTGCATGGCTGGCAACTGCCAACCTTGCTCTGCATATGAGGGAAACATCTGAACACCGACAAGAAGGGTTCTGCTGTCTGTCTGAGGCATGTTACTTCCATCTGATGGACAGCATTGCAAAACACTGCACACCGCTCCACAAGAGGCAGCTGCACAAAATCAAACGACTTTGTTTGATTTTTTTGTTTACATAGAGAAACTGTGGACGTGTCAGATATCCCAATTCGGGGTTGCGACAACAGCGTGATTCGGCTGCCTCTGGTGCCGCTTAAAGAAAACGCAGCCCTGGAGGTGCGCTTGTTGTCGGGCTTTTCTTATCAATGCACAGTGTAGAATGTGGTACCCTGTAGGCTGCACTACTTTCCCAGGATTAACTGTGCAGGTTCTTGCACAATATCATCAACATCGGCCCCACGTGCGGCGGATACCAAGTGTGTGTGGGGCCAAGCCCATCATCCTGTATTATTATAAATATCACATCTGGCTGTTGTGTGGGTGGTGTGAAAAGAAAAATCCATCTTTGGCACCTGACTGCAAGTGAACGGTGTTTTTGTACTTCTACCTTTGCGGTTCAAACGGGAAGAGTGACCCCTCCAAGGATAGTAAGAAGGGGTTTTGATAAACAACAGAAAAAACAACAATCAAAACAACGATTTTAATCTAATGTAAGATCATTTCAAAGTTAATTGATGGGGCCAGTGAAACCTTAGGTCTAAACCTAACTAAATATGATACGGCAGTTTTTTTTTATCTGTCAACCAACATTTAAAAATGTAATCTGTTCATCTTATTTTCAGGTTAAAGCTACAGTTTGTACTCAACTGTCTTTATAATAGTCTTTATGGGCATTATGTCCATAAAATGAACCTACTTTGATTTAGTAATATATTGGAAATTGATTAAATATGAAGTTGATTAATATAAAGTGGCACAGCACATTTTCACCATAAACCATTTTTTTTATTTAAACCACAAGCCTAGATGTGAAATGTCCAATCTTTTTTTCCTTCACTGCCCCCTTAACTTTCCTACATAGAAAGCACAGTGAGCACCAATCGGTCGGCACCTCCTGCGCGTTGCTCTTCACTCAGTGGTTGCTAGGCAGGTCAAAGACTCATCTCTCAAGTGAACATGTAGTGTCGACAGCGATGGACCCACAGAGGACTGGTCAGAAAGACAGGAAGATGGAGAGACAGAGGAGGGCTTGTGTGGGTGGAAGTGAAAGTAGGAGCGGTTGAGAGAAAGACCCTGCATTGGATTTGTGGCGGGGCTAAGCTGCCTTCTGGTGCTACGTGACCAACCTATGCCGCCGAGGCAAGGAGGTTCAGGCTTATCTCAGTGCACACAAGCAGTTCTGCTGGCAAAGGCACCGTGGCATGGCTGTGGGTGCTGCTGTGAGAGCGTGACGGATAGTTCTTACTCTCTCTCTCTCCTTTCACTTTCACTATATCCCTCTCGTTCCCGCCCGTTCACCGGAAAAGAGCATGTGCAAGGTTTGATACCGATGCACCATATGGGGAAGATTCATTGCTCAAGGTGGATTTCAAAACAGAGGAGTGGAGTTCCAAAGGGTGTGCTAAAGACTAGATGGGATTTAAAGAAAATGGGATATTTCCATTTGTCTGGTTGGAATTTTAAGTACAACACTTTCTGAACAAACTTCTTTCTCTGAGAAGGCCTGGTTTCCTTTCAACATTGTATGCAATCAATACTTCCAGCCTCAGACCATTAGAGAAGACAATTCAAACCAATCTATAATGACAATTGACATCCCATAGTTAGCTGTCATGTCCCTTTAACAGCCACCATATTTCCAGGCTGAAAATAAGCTGTCCTATAGTACATAATGTATGAATACTAGGGCTGTCAATTTTTAATAATAAATGAAATTTCTCTCTTAATGTGCGAAACGCAAAGTCATTTATTTGTTATCTTGATGAACTCTTACTTGTCAAGTGTAGTTCCAGTTTGATATATTTCTGCTTATTTTCCAACAGTAAGTTGGGCACCAACCTCATGAATACTGGGACGTAAGCCTCATGGTTTCAAATCAAAGACGATTATAATAATGCTGGTCACAGCCTGCCTGCACCAGGATGTAGTCGCGCTGATAATTATTACGAAGCAGTCATGTCCCTGTGGCATGAGCAACGGGAAAGCAAATTGTTATAGATGAGAACGTGTTTGCGGAAACTCATTATACAGAGCAAGAGGCCTATCCCTTCAAGCCAGAGGTCGACAAATAAAAATAAAAATTGAACTAGGGTGGTCAGTGGTTGGATGGGCTGCAATTTATGGGTTACAGAATCAATTGTTGTGAACTGATTTCATCTCAATTTTGGACGTGGTGCCACGTGGTAACGTCACTATATGACCTATTACACAATAAATATCGTATCAACAGTTGGTCCAAAAATGTCACCAACAGGCTACAGCCAAGCAATGAAATTGTAAAAGAAATCTGCACATTCTCTCAAGATTACCTTTAGCCGCCATTGTGCATCATGGGCATTGTGACATCATGATATAGAATCATCTGACGATTGTCAAAGTAGTGGCTGATGAGCAAATTCCAAATCAAATCCTCCAGGGAACGCTACAACCAAGGTCAAATGCATTATTTTAATTCGAAAGCGGTCATAGACAGGAGAGTTGTCCCACTTCCGCAGAAAAACAAAAAGATGTCTCCCAGTGGCTTGCGCGTAATTGCCACCCCTGGCTACAATCCGGATGTGTAAACACAGCAGACGTGTCACCTGAGACTGTAAGATCAAACAAAAGCAGAGAGGAACACCGGGGTACAGCCTGCAGCCCTGGCTATAATTGTCGACTGCCATGGTGATTATCTCCTCAAAGGACATCATGGTGTGAAAACGCAGCCGAATACGGCGAAATACCTTTTTCAGGAACAAGTGCTCCAGCTGTGTTTATATTCATACAAACGTGCAAGTATCAGAAGTAAAGCATCGACGGGATGGCCTCTTCACGCTCCTCTTCAACACATTTTTCCCTTCGATAAATTGAATAGCTGATAATTAAATCGCAGCCACAGAGTTCCTATCACGAAAGTGCATTTCCAGCACGGTTTGGTGGGAGCGTAGAGAGCAGGTAAGCGTATTGCCACACCAGCACTGGTTTTCTCCTGCCTTCGACCCCGCAGAGAAAATCCAATGAATAACTAACAAGGGAATAATCAGTCACACGGCAGTCACACGGCAGCAGTGGCGGGGTCCGGCACTGTCGGGGCGTCAGGCTAAGGCAACATGTGGGGTTCAGTCGTGCTTATTAGCATTTCCTCTGTCAGGTGCTGTAGATACAATGCTGTGTTGGCAGAGTCGGGCCTCTTTGTCTAACTGCAAGCCACGCAGTACTCACCCAGATAGCAATGCAAATCAGAGGTCGAATAATTTCACACAATGACATACTCACAGGCACGCATGCACAAGTTCCCTTATTGAAATGACAACATTATGATGGGTTCTGACGAGACCTTAGATTAGGCCCAGACTTATATGACTATATATAGTGGAGTATAAGACGATGGTGGGCTGAAAATAAGCAAATATGAAGACTATAGATTCAACATATCTTGGTAATATGTCGTACAAATATGAGTTTTCGGATTGGATATTAAACATAATCTTTTCCTTGGATAGGTCAAAACCCTTAACAGATATGTCCAGTATTGCATTGAAATTAAACAAAGCTTCAAAACCCAATATGATATTTCTTGTGTATATTTATGCATAACTCTATGGAAAATAAATCAGACGAGAAAAGAATGTGAAAATAACTCTCCTCAAGACTAAGCAGTTGTGGCTACAATTTGTAGGAATCTGTTGTTGTCTGTCCTTGAAACAGATTACCCATGTGCCTTTACCCGCCGGTTGGACACACAGGAAATTCATCACAGGATAACAAGGTGGACAGAGAGAGAGACGAAGAGGACAGCGGTGGTCAAAGGAATGGAAGGAAGCAAGCGGATGTGGGACTGGAGGGGATGCGGGACAAAAAAAAAACAGCAAAGAGGAAGGGCGAAAAGGTGAAGCTGTTCTCCTTTAGGAGGCCAGAGACATGCTGCAGAGACTCTCCCCCATACAAACTAAGACATCAGCAGGAGGGACACACATGTTAACACACAAAGGAGCTGTGTGCATACAGAGCTATAGATATACACATGAGTCAGCCTTGGAAAACAAAGACATAGGAGTCCTTGTTTATCCATTCGGAACCTAGAGTAAGGAAGCCCAACGCCTTGGTAGAAAGAGACGCTAAAAGTCACGCTTCATGAATTTACCGCTGTGGAGACACTGGCTTCGTCTCCTCGTCGCCGTTTTCTTAGCTTGGAGCCGCCAGAGCGGAGGCTGCAGGTTGGCTATAATGATGTAAAGGTCAGGCTCTGAGGCTGTCAGACAGAGATGCTGGGAGCCTGTTCAGGGTGTCAGGAGTCACACACTCTCACGAGGCTACGCTGCCGGCAGCTGCGAGATCGCACGCTTTACCTTTATCTCTCCTTTCCTTTCCTTTCCTTTACTTCTATGCCTTTACATTCAAATCTTTTAGTCTCTGTCCTTTCTTCTCCTTTGGGCCTTTTCCCCCACCCACTCCTCTTTTTCTCCTTCTTTCCTTGTTTGTCATATTCCATACAAACACATTTATTGTGGAGTACTCCAGGGTGAATGTATTCAGATGGGAGGGGGTGACAAATGAGTTCAGTCTCACCTGCTGCGACAGCTCAAACAGTGCCCTTTCTCTCCTCTTCCATCTCCCCTTTGCTGTGCTTAATTCAGTCAAAAACAAATGAATGACTCACCACAGCACCTTAATATACACCGTCTCTTCATGTCGAGTTAAAGGACGGTGTCTGCGACTGTGAAAATGTCGGTGGCGAATGTTCTATGTGCCCCTAATGACTAGTCCGTCTGAAGCCTTGCAGGCAGACAGCACAGCATGCTGCCTGCCACATTATTACTATCCCATTAGAATACATTTGCAGGATCAGCCCCGCAGAACCAGTCTAGCCTGGGCTGGAGTATATAACCACAGTGCCACAGGGCCCTGCTTATGGTGGGCATTTAGAGATGGGAACAAGAGACACGGGTCAGTCACTAATCAATGTCCCATTAGGTGATAGAACAACACAAATGAGTCTCTCAGGCCATTAATAAATCAGGCCTTATTTCAGGTATGACCCACGCTTTTGTGGACGCTACAGTTTGTGTACAATGTAGCAGCACAAGTGACGGTCAGATTTGCTTTAATGGCAGAGTGGCTGCCACTGCTGCCCGTGCTTTTCAATAAGCGAGCGTGCAGCTGCCACTGAATGGATAGTGCGTGATGATGGTGGTAATATAAGCGGACAGTCTGCCTGTCTTGCAAAGCTTTCATGCCATGACTTTGAAAACTAAACGTATCTAATCTAACCTAATCTCAAAACCAAGTCTTAACCTTCTAACCTTCTTTGTAGTTTTGAGGTCCAGCGAATGTCCTCTCTTTTTAAGGTCTGATAATCAAACTGCTCTTAACAAGGATCAATGTGTATAAAAGGTCACTATGACTATGAGAAAACATTTGTTGGCTTACCCGACTTAATTCTCTCACACTGCTGTACTTTTCCACACTTTTACATCTGTCATCAGTCGTCATCGTCGTTTCTATGGCACCATTTAGCCACAATGAGAATGAATTCACCTATTTGACTTATAATGCATAAAATGTATCACATGCACCCTTAATGCTCTATTTGCCAACATGTCCCCTAAAGGATATTTTGCATTTTTATACCCAAGATATCTGCACCGCAACATCAAATACACAACATTAAATGCATTTGTATACCAAATGCCTTTAGAGTCAGACGAGAAAACATCAATTTGTGGCACTTTTTCGTCTGAGGAAAAACCAATGATGCAAAACGAATTCCACTTACGAAAGTCCAAAAACTTGTGTGTTCACACTCATTAAAGAAAACCCAGCAGCAGCATTATTATATTTGGATTAAATATGGGGTAATAAATGCAGGTCAATAAGTGAAATTAAATATCTAAGAATAAAGTGGACAAAATGACATGTTATTGTACGACAACAAGCACTGCAAACACAAAATAAACACCACAAGAGGTTGCTACATTTCAGGATCCTTTTAAAGTCCCTTTTGCATTCTTTTCCACGCACACTACCTTTTTGTAGCCTTGAACCAAGCAGCTTGTTAACTCGATCACGTCAATGAAGTGACCAGCGATGCACTGCATTGATGACTTTGTAAATACTTTCGCTCAAGCTCATTTCATCATCTGTGGGAAGTCAGATCCCCAAAGTGCACTTACTCTCACAGTGTTCATCCCACCCTGCAACACAGGAGTAGGCCTGCAGCTGACAGCACGAGTTGACATGGGCACAAATGCCATCAGGGTCCCCTCATTTTAGTTTGCATGGCAGGATGTGACAGGATGAAGTCTGAGTAAGATGTTTGTGTCAACAGAACAACTTCGAAAGCTTGCACACCCACCCATCCACACACAGAATAAACCATTTCACAGAAATCTGGTGCATTTCTAAATCTGCGGTACTTTAATAGTGGGTTGAATTTGTTGAATTTGGTTTAATTCCCTCTCAAATTAATGGTGTTGATTTTTTTTTTAACCTATATTTAAACATTAAATTCTATTTTATTTGAATCAGTTTCGTCTTAGCAGAAAAATCAGAACCCCAACCCCAGTGTCATATACCTATGGTGTAGCCTCTCTTCAGCTCGCCACAACGGGGGCTGCGGTGCTGGGAGTTGGTGGTGTTGTTTTCCTGCACCGCGAGGACAGTGGTTGTCTTGGCAACTGGTGGCGCAGCCTTGTTGTGGGGTGAGGCTGGCATCAGGGTCGGGGAGAACCCTTGACTGGCAATATCCACCGACTGGGACTTCTTCTTCAGTCTGCAGGGCGAGAAACACAATACACAACCAGACAATATTAGTGCTATGTTCATGAGAAACTATTCTATGTGTCGGTGGAGAAAGTTATGTGACCTTAACTGCCAGCTAACCTAAGCCTATGTGCATATGAGATTGATTGAGATTGTTGTGCCATCCAACTGTAATTGTGCAATGATTTAAAAATACAATCTTAGTCTTGTTAATAGTGAATTTATAAGCATCAACCAGGGCGGAGATGGCTCCACTGTACACAATAAATAAATAAAAGTGGATAAATGGGACGGTTACTGGGGGAGGATAGAAGGGGACCAGAGCGAGACAATGCTTGTGACAAACTCAGTGAGGAATGAAGAATAAAACAAATAATCACTGCAGAAAATGTATAGTTGTCCGGGGTGTTGGAAACACTTTCACATATATAGATCGTGAATGAAGACTGGCATACATTACATTTTTACTGAATAAAACATCGAATTGGTGCACAAACCTTGACCACTTCAAAAAGCTTAAAAAAGATAAAGATTGGCATGAAGTTAAACCTGATTTTGATATTCTTGCGGAATGCATTTTTAAAGTGCATTCAGCTTATACAATTAAGAATGTACTCTTTGAATGTTAGATTTAATTGGTTGTGAGTGCCACTCGTGTTGCATTCAAATGCTATCAAATAGCACATACCTCAGCTACAGTGCAGATAAACAAACACACTCTCCTGGCATGAAAGGAAACGGACCGGTTACGTAAAATGCACCAAAGGGTGCTGGCTGGCTGAGCTAGGTCAAATCAAATCTGACTAAAACAAGAACTCAAAGCCTATTAAAGGCACGGCAGGATCCTGGGTTTGGATTTGCAAAATGTATTAATCAGTTCACAGGGCTAATCTGAACACGTAATCCCAAAACCCTCAGCAGTATATTTATCCGCTAACACACATATAGATCACACTCACACAAGTACATAGATAAAATGCTCCGACACCAACGGTGACACGCATAACAGCATAACCTACAGGAAATAATAACAAATAAAAAAAAACAAGATCATACTTGTTCACTGGTGTAAAAACGTAGGAGTGAAAAGTGAAAAAGTCCTATCTTTCTATAGTCTGAAAAAGTTCAGAAACAGCAATACCAGATTCCCGGCACTCCGCTGCCTCGCACACACTTTCAATCATTCCAGCAAAACTGCTGAAGCGAACAGAATCTTTCTGGCCATTTCACCCAAGGGCCCATCCCCTGATGGTCCAAAGCAGCACACATGACATAGTGTCTAACTGGCTAATGAAAATGCATAATCTCCATGGAAATGCTGTCCATCAGCGTGGGTGAGTGTGTGTTCTTTTCCAAACTGGTCACACTTAAACAGCCTGGGAAAAAAACAGAGCAGGCTGGGCTATGAATGGACACCAGAAAGAGGTATGTTCTCCTTCACAGAAGTGTTACCCAGTCTTTTCAGTTAGAAGACAAACGGACCTACTGAGTAATTTTCTTTTTCTTTACAAATACACAAACTAAAACCAAACCCTAGTGGAATGTATTCTCCACGTTTTTATTATATTTTTAAACAAAAGACAGACAAAGTGAGCTGGATATGCCAAATTGTACTAATGAATATTTTGAGCAAACGGTACGTTTGTTTGAGTGGCACTAGATGATAGGGAATAAGCAAGTAGTAGAGACCAACTACTGCTCTTATTGGCTGCTGAGCACAAGGGAGACACAGACAGAGAGAAGGAGGCAAATAGTGTGTAAACTTGTGTGAAGTCTATTTCAACTCACCCATGAGTTAGTACTAATTACTGCCTCATCAGTAGAGCAGACCCCTCTCCTAGCTCTGTCTCAAGGGGGGGTGCATGCGTGCGTGCGTTACTGAGATGTTGCATTGACAAAGCCAAAAAGTGAGTTTTGCAGTGAACTTGACCATTGACCCCTCCAAAATCTACTCATCTTTGAGTCCAAGCGAAAGTTTGCCAGACCTGAAGAGAAATTCACTCACAGCATTCCTGAGATTATCAAAATTCCAGAGAGGGATGGACGGAGAGACAACCTAAAATGATAATGCTTCCAGTCAGGGATGTTTCAAGACAATCTGGGGGCCCCAGGTAAAAATAAATAAATAAATAAAAAATGAAGCTTTTGACAGCGCACAAGTACCCGGGGCCCTCTATAAGGGGGTTCCTGAACGTGTCATTGCAATGCCCCCACGTGGCCTAATTTGCCTGCCCCGTCGCGGCGCCTCTGCTTCGGTTGCTGACTGGGAGGGCTAACCGCACACCAAACGCGGACTGTACAGCATGGGATGTAATGCCTGTTGCTCGACACTGAGCTAAAGGAGGGTGTGATGTATTAAAGGAAGACAGAGGGAGCACACAGTAGGTTAAAGGTTGTCCTGACAGATGGTAAAGCACATAATGATGTAATGGGCACCCTTACCTCACTGACAGATTCTGTCTTGGCCCACTTTATATTGAGGAGTATAACAACCCAACTGTCAACCTCACAATCACACCCAACCAAGACCGGGGTGGGAGATTGCAGAAGGATTTAACAGGCTTTTTCCTCTCCCACCAGTGATGAACTAGCTCCTTGCTACACTATTGGTTTAACGTTGTTGTTGTTTTTCCCCTTCTCAGCTCTGATTGCACCAATCCCCCCCCCCCCCCCCCCCCCCGCCCCAACCCCCCCCCCCCCCCCCCTTGCAAGCTGAGCACTCATGAGCACCAGAGATGCACGTGCCTCGTGAACAAAGCCACCAGCTCTGAGATTACAAGATTCCTCTGTGTGGGGAAAATACGATTCCAAAAAAACTAATGGAAGGAGGGGAAAAAATAAAGGGAAACAGACACACAGGTATTTGGTTTTCTAGCCTGCTTTTGTGATCTGACCTGGGCCAGGAGGCAGCCGTATATTAGCAGCCCTGCCAAACTGGCATCCCTAAGATTATCCGACTCTACAGGGATCCACGTGGTTTGGCATAGGAGGCGTAAACATTGGGAAAATTGGGACTAAGTCAAAACATGCTTATCGCTCTCCTACTAAGAGGGATTAGACCTTGAGAAAACGGGGGCTACATTTGCGTTGCCTTCAACTCCGCTTCTTCGCTTCACTTCCTGCTTCTTGCCTCGCAGCAACAGCATAACACAATATTTTGAGAAATCAGTGTTTACATATAGAAGCAGATAAGGTGCTGTGCTATAGAAAGCCCATAGGGGAAAGCTGGGTTGACGTCATGCTGGATTACAGCGCTGGCAACAAATTGACCTGTCTGACAGTAATGATGCCTTGGAGTCCCAATACCATGAATGCTGCTTATGTAACTTTGGGGAATACAAGGCAAAGGAAGAAACATATCGCATTTATTTTTATACGACACGGTGACTTAATCCAAAAAAAACTAAACACAGGGGTGTAACAGAATGTGCCACAGTAGTGCTCAATGTCTCTTCAGGTGATGGAATGTAAGGGACCAATGAGAAATGTTCAAGGATATCAGGTCTTTATTGAGACTCTGCTAAGGTGGGCAGATGATGAACCCTCATACATCGCGCATAACCTTCCTTGAAAATACGTCTTTGCACTACTCAACATTTTTATCTGAAAAGTGACACGAATGATGTTTGTTAGTTGCATGAAACGACAAACCTCTGGATTTATCCAACTCTTCATTTCCCTTAATCTCTACCTGGGTTTCTACAGCACTAAATGTTAGGTTCAGTCTCACTGCTCTCCACAAACCTCATTCTAGCTGCAGCAGCCCATTTTACCTGTATGGGTTACTGAACATGCTGAAGTATTTAACATGTCAGTTACTTTGTGCAGGAGTTGCCACAGATAAAACAAATAAATAAAAAGGGAGAATGATACACACACGCGCACGCACGCACGCACGCACGCACACACACACACACACACACACACACAGGACCATCAGTAGACACCAACTGAAATTCATTCAACATACAACAAAAAACAATTCTCCAAAAGCCTCTATTATGATGTGGGAAAATAGTGTTAACCATAATTTAAGGGCCTGTGCATTCTAAATTCAGTATGGGAATAACAATATAGCATTCAATGAATTATTAGAAAGTTGTCTATACAACACTGGGTATGGTTTTTAAATAGTTGAATTCCACTGCTGGTCCCACATTCTATTACCCAACTTCCTTTGAGGAATGTAAAGAAATGTTACATGTTGTCAAAACACAAGCAGCCCTGGTTGTCAAAATCCCAAAATGTCGGATCAAAGAGAAAGTAATGAAGGTCAAAGATCTGAGCAAGCATTCAATAATTTTCCAGCACCTGTGCGCGTCGAGAGAATTAAAGCTACTCAGCCCAAGCCAAAATCCATTTGTCTGACAGCCTCGGTCAATTACTCCTGAATTATAAAAACTAATGAGGAATTTTGCAAGCCTCGTCAAAAGCAACTCCGACGAGGACTCATTATTTGTACATACAAGAAACATGAGGAAATGTCTTGCCATTCCCGACGGAATAATCTTTTGCCAATTACCTCTCGTAAACATCCATCAAATTTCTATCAATTATTATTTGAAGGATTGCAGGGCTTTCAATTCCTACTGCCTCTGAGGTGGGCAATCATAGCCAGACAATCGCACAACTGTGGCATCTGAAGCCTAATAAGAGCGAGCTGGTGTCTGACGAAGCCGTCGGACTAATACTGTGCTCCAGATAATGACACACAGCCAGGGGAGGAGAGGGTAACAGCCACCTGTGGCCATGCATGTTAATGAGACCCTCTGGTGCATCCGGAAGCCTAATGAAATATGGTCGGAGCGCGCCGGTCTTTGCTCAGCTGTCTGCACCTCCGCAGAATGATTATGCCCATCCGCCCTCGCTAAATGCCAGAGCAGCAATGCGGTGTCAAAGGTTTGTGTGGCAGTTTTGACCAATGAGGCTTTCAATTGTTGCCGCGTCTGTGTCAAAGTGGTGAGAGCAGCGCCTAAGGGCCAATCACAGAGCAGACAAAAAGTCAAATGAACTCAAACTGAAAGTTCTACAAAGTTAGAACTTGCAAAGGATTTTTAATACCTGAATACTGGAATCTGGTGAGTTTTTTTTTTGAAAGAACACAAATATGTGTACCAGTAAAGCCTGCCACACTGCAAAAATGGTTATCAAATGGAGGGACACAACAACGAGCCTATTACAGTGACCATCTGTCTGCAGAATAATGATACTTCAAGAATATTTTGGTGCTTATACATCTGCACCTTCACCTAAATAGAATTTTCTAGGACGTAACATTGTTTACGAAATATTTGGTACAGATACTTACCATACAGGCTCTTAAGACCCTTAAGACCTCTCCCACCACTGTGGAAAGAAGCCACAAAACACTACCGTGTGGATTGGAACTTGGGTTTAAAATGTGGCCTGCCTGGCCACGTCTTTAAATGAGAGACCCCAGAGGCCCGTTTGCACACTTGAATTAACTCCTAAGCGATCACACACGGTGCAGACATTAAAACAATACCAGACAAAGACACCAGCACCCATCATGCCTCACCAGCATGCCAGCCCTGGAGCGGCGATTTCTCTGATTTCTCCAGCACTTAGCAGCACCTTCCAACAACGTTCAAAGGCTCTATTCTGATCCAAAACGGGTTCAAACATCGGCAGGTCAGCTCATCGGCAGGCACACAGCTGGGGGAGAGGTTTGCTATTCATTTTCTAAAATGTATTAATATCACACGGAAACACCCCTCAGCCACGGCCTTTCGCTTGACTTACACAGGAATTATCTTACTTGACATGAGGCGGGGAGGGAAGAGAGGAAAAAAGAAAAAAACAACAACACAGCTTCATTATGTGTCTGGCTCTGACCCCGGGGAATGTTTTTCTCCTTCACTTTCTGGCTCTCTGTGTATCACTCAAGCAGCAAATACAGACACGTACAGAGAAAGCGCATGCACACTTTCTCTCTTAGTCCACGTCTTGGCCACGCACGCACGCACGCACGCACGCACGCACGCACGCACGCACGCACGCACGCACGCACGCACGCACGCACACACACACCGTCAGCACTTCAATCATACAACAGCCTTCAGTGTTTGATTCAGTGAGTATCTGCGGGGCCTTGGGACTGTTACTGCAGTCTTCCACTGCCCTCTTCCTCACCCTCCTCTTCCTCATTCTGCCCGTTGCTAGACTCATTCCTGCTCTTGAGCTCCTATTTGCCGAGCGCTGGTGACAATCAGCGATACCATTGGTCAGAGGGAGAGGTAGTGGATGCAGCGTCACGCCACTGTGGCTTGTGGTGGTGCAGAAATCAGAGATGTGCGCCGAGTATTGGCAGTTTTCAGCAGCACGTGGAGTATCATGTTGGATCATTACAGAGCAGGAGGGGCAGGCCAGACACCAGCTTCCCAAATTGTATCTAATTAGAAAGAAGGACACACACAGAACTTTCTGATCGACATGATGCATTTGTGGAAACGTTTTCAAAAACCAACAACTGCTACAATGAATGCAAACCTGAGAGTGGCAGTGTGTACCAGTCCAAAATAATCCAATCTTTCAATACATTTTGTTATTAAAGAGTAACAACATTTGCATTTTTAATTGAGTTTAGTTTACAGTTTAATGAAGGTTTCCTGGGAAGAATGTAAATACGTATTTATGATCAACATCGGAAATAGTTAATTCCATTTGTCTTAAGTCTCAAGTCTGAGTTTGACAGGTACCACCATTAAAAGGCGATATTAATTAAATTTGAGAAAAACTTGTCCCTGCACTTATTGAGTATCGTGTTCTTTGACACGATTAAGACGAATAAAAACTGGAGGAACAGTGTTTCCATTACAGCTAACTAGCCGTTTGAGGTGAAACACGAGGATTCCAGCAATCAAACTCTGACAAATTGAAAATGTACTTCCAGTCTGCCTGTCTGCCTTTAGACAATCAACACACCAAACTACATTTCATTCAATACATACAGGTATATCCAATTCTTCTGTATATATATTTTTTTTATATATCAGTGTTCAGCAAGCTATGCAGAGTTATATTCAAGGTTAAATCGAAACCTTAATCCATGTCTTTCTGCCAAGTACAAAACTGGAGTCAAGAGGTCATTAGTTTAATTAGCTTCAAGACCGGAGGTATGGGAAGCAGCAAATCTACTCTATGATTACACATTCAACATTTCTTTTATTTACACTATTTAGTGTATTAACCCCTTAAATAATAATAACAAAAAATAAAAAAATCTTACAATTATCCCATTTAAGGGAAGTTATTCCATACTTATGTTCAAAAACAAAGAAAATAACTGTATATTTTTTATCATATTTAATGCAACTGTAACAACACCAAAAACAGAAGAAATTATAGCTGCCAGTATGTACCAGTGTTTGCCCCACCATTACCTAGGTGATGCCCCCCCCTTGACCTGAAATATTTTTCAGGTCAAAGGGAATATTTCATATTTTAGATTTTTACTTTAGTGCATAATTCAATGTTAAAAGTGAAAGAAAATTTGGATTGCAGTGGAAATAAAAGAGGTGTTGACTTAAAGTTTATAAGGCCTTATTATACTTACTTCACTTATCTTCTTATCTTATCTAAATCCTATTGAATATTTTTAAATGCTTCTCACAGCAAATACTGGTTTATGCCATTAATAATGAATAATTCACAAATAATGTAACTTGCCTGACAGCCCTAGTAAAAATGACTAATTGCACTTATTTGTTCATCATGTTTTTCAAAACATAGTTCATTAAATATGAACATTTTCAGAATGCACTTACCCTTTTTACTTAACCAAATGGAATTTAGAGTTGTTGTTATTTATAAGTAATTTTGCTATATTTTTTCTGGTTCATGAATATACACCTTAATAAGACTCTTAGCTGTATGTTCAGGTCCCCCTGTCCTTTAACCAGAAGAACAGGTTTTGGATAGAGAAGCTTTGCGACCAGTGTGGGCAGAGTGATTCAGTGATTCATGGTGTTGTTATTGATGTTGCATTTTGGGAAAAAGAAAATCAATAAAAAACAAAAGTTAAGAAAGGCTTTCCCCTCTTTCTTTCTCCTCTGCGTGTCTCTGAAAGACAAATAAAAAGGGTAGCGCAGAGGCGGCTGGACTGAAGCCTGCTCATTTCCAGAAGCACAAGCTTTTATTGGCTGCCCACGCTAATTAGCACAGAAAGCCCCTGAACCAAACCACATCCATCTTATGTGTACCATATCCTTGAAATAACAGAGAGTGACCCCACTGTCTCTGTGTGGACAGACTCAGGCTCTACTCAGGAAGGGCACTTTATGTAATCACTGGTGAAATGGCCTTGATCTGGCCATGTCTTTGTTTTCCCACGGTGAGCCGAGCACAAAGATGCCCTCATTTTAGATGCAATTGAAACATTTTTTAACTTGCAGCAGAACAAAATCAAGTTTTTTTTTTAATCCATTTTCAAAGAGACTACTTGTTGGTCAGTTTACAAATTTGATTGTATTTTTCAAGATACTTTGTATATCATTTCCCTCGCAGATTAAAATATATAGTGGGTTAATTTACTGCATAAATAGTGTGGTACCCACTACATCAACAAAAAGTGTTCATTTGAACAGGTTGACATGAGACAGAGTAAAAATAGACATAATGGATAAGGCTTAATTAAAAAAAAGGTGATTTAAAGGCCAGTGTGCCTGTATGAACCGGAGGAATAATCCATCAACACAAGCCCAAATGGCATGCGAGGGTTGTCACAAAAGAGACTTTTAAAATGCTTAGAGCTTGAAGGAGAGGTCCTCCTTTTTTTATTTTCATAATCTACATCATTACGCTGTCCTATTTCTGGGTGCACAACTTTCCACAGTCACAATCAAATTAAGTGACTGATTATATCCACCGTTTCCTCAGGCAGCGCTCTCGCTTGCACATCTGTTCATAGCAGGATAGAAAACGATGCCTGGCTGCGGGCAATGACATCTGTCACCACTGGTGTCGCCGGCTCCAGCTCATCAGGTGACACAAATGCCTGATGTTGTAAAAGGGATCATTTTTGTTTTGGGTCAAACACAGCTGTTTCTTCACAAGATTAGTCTCAATGCTCTTTTGTTCGAGGCCTCTATAAACTGCAGCTGCACTTGGGCCTCTTATACAGGGAGTTGTGAGAACTGCAGAAACAGGATGTGTAAGTAAATATTTGGCTGCAGTTATCGGGAGTGACCGAGCCGCCATTTACCAACACTCTTTTGGCAGGCTAGCCGGCTCAAGCTGCTGGTCCACCTGATGCCCTTCTGCAGCGTGCAGCATTAGCAGAATTTGGCACATTATGTGGCTCACTGAAATTCAGTGAGCCCACATTAGCTTACTCTAGTGTGATACAATTAGAGTGATTATAAAAAAAAGAGGAGATGCAGAGTTAATGTAAGCAATATTGTTTTGTTGTGAATGGTGTGTTATACTCAGATCCACCGTCAGACTTAATATACCTATGATATATTCATAGAAAAACCTTACCCATGGAGAAGCAAAAAGTAAGAGGCTCTGGCAGGTACCTTTAGTAAGAGAGGGTGTGGGATGGGCACAGAGAGTGATCAGTGGCTACATCTCTCAGAAAAAGAAGAGGACAAGGAGAGGGGCGGGTAAGAGAAAGAATCGCCCCTAAATGGAAAGTGACAGTTGAGACGTACAAGGCCAATGAAGACGGAGCCCCCAGGAGGTCTCAGCTGTCCATCACGAAGCGACTCTCACACCAAATGATTACAGAACAGCAGAACCTCACTCCTCTGACACAGGATCCAACTGCAAATGATACCTTCTACACAAATGAAATAGGCCTTTGTCAAAGGTTACACACGGTATTTACTGCCAATAGATGTTGCAATAGCAACAGCGTCTCACACCAGGCCACAACATCCTCCTTTCCTTCATCTTCTCCTTAAGGCGCTGCAACGTACTATGAACTAAGAAATGTCACAATAAGCACAACCAAATAAAGTTCTGGGGATTACGGAATTACATAGCTGGTCATAACATAGATTGGAAAAAAATATATATCAATGTTGTAATTTGTACCAAACAAGTGCAAAACAAAAAGGTTATTTGCAGTGGCACAGTAACGTTACAATTCTTTATGATTGTTGTGAGCACAAGTCTTTTTTTTTTTTATGGCAACATTTTTTAACCAGGATACTGGCAAATCAATATATTTTTGAACTTGATTGAAAAATAAAAATCAAAACTAGGTATTGTAAGATTGACTATTGGTAGAGTCACAAAGAAGTAAGATATTCACATCTGACCCCAACACAGTCGCAGGAAATAGAGAAGGGATAAAGAGCAGAAGGTGGCAGTAATGCAACCTAAAGGATGCCAACAGCTGTAAAACCCGTACGCAGAGGCAGAAGGAGAGACGACGGGGCCATCATGTGACTTACTGCGTGGCGTCAGTGTAAGCTGAGCGAGAGAGAGACAGCCATGGCTGATCTCTCCCATTGGGCAGCACATAGTCTATAGACTTTCCTCCTGCTACGGCAGCCAACTAATACCACGCAGCCAGCTACACTTGATATTCCCAGCACAGCTCAGCTCAAATGGGACATCTGTTCGCTTCCCGCAGCTCGGCCTCCACAAACCCGCCTCCCTCATAATAAGGCACCGTATGAGGAATACGGATGCCCGGATGCCTCCGTGTTAATTGGAAAAACAAACAGTTGGAGTTTGGTTAGGGAAAAAATATTTTTGGAGCACTCTTTAACTGCTATGCGATGATAAAAGCCCCCCTGCGGGTGAATTGAGTAGATGTTTATCCAGCGAAACAGAGATTCAGAGGACAAAAAGTGCCAGAGCTACGGATCGATCCAACACCCCCTTGTGGATTGTTTCTCTGAATCTGAGAGTCCGCTGCCTGCAGGCAACAACACGACTGTTCACGTTGCGCCTCGGGAGGTTTTGAGTGGATTCTGCAGACAGGTTTATACAGTTCGACAACCTCTAATCTATTGTGCCTCGGAGAAATGTTCAATTTGCTCGCCCTACGCCAGTTGCCATGCCGTTCCTCGGCTCCGTGAAAGGTTTTCAGTTGATCGGTGAACATGTCATTCCATCATAAGAACAGTAGCCATTCACATGCAAACAGCTATTCGAAAAGCTTTGTGATTGCTCGAAATGACAGCGTCTGTAAGAAAGAACAGGGCCTTGCTCTCTCAACGTCTCCCTTTTAACCTCTCTCACTCACCCGCAATCAGCAAACTGAAAATGAGCAATTAGAAGACCTCAATACATTTCAACTTACATCATCTATCTACATCGTCGACTCTTCAAAGGCGAAGCGATTTTAGCTGGAATGCGACCAAACATCGGCGATGAGATCATTACTAAAACACAAACGCTGTCGGTAGAAAGAACAACAGCACGGATAAATGATGAAAATGTGCGGAAATGCTCCAGCTACCTAGAAACTGCAGAAAGTCTAGAAATTGTGTTGACATCTCACTAACTCTCAACAAAATTCGACGATGCATATTCGATGCATAACCTACATTGCACAGATATTTATGGTCGGAGGTTTAGCAGTTTCGGCTCCTGGCAGAACAGTAAACACTGAAACCATGTGGGTTAATCCAAAATATGAATGACACTAGCTGTTATCAGCACTCCCTCATCACTAATACCTTCCACTCAAAAACTGCGGTTTATTTTTAGCCAGATAGATGCTGCAGTATAATGGTCATAAAAGGCCCAGCTGTGGAGTTGATGGGTGTCTGTAAACAGGCTGCATATGGTCATGTTTTGCCCCATTGTTCATTCACAAACTCTTTGCTTTTGCAATTCAATGATGTAACGTAATGAAATATCAATTTCGTAAAGGTAAAAATGCATGACCTTTGTCAGAAACTAAAAAACATCCGGTCACAGATTATGGTAAAAGGTTTTTATGGGCATTGGGAGGTTCTCTTTAGAATCCAAGCGTTAGGACGTTTACATGCATGTAATTTGTGTGCGTGACTGTGACCCTCTGGTTGTAGCGATGTGGTTTCCAAAGACTACTGCGCTGTGAAAGTTGTCAAAAGGTGCAATGACGCACTACTTTCATTTCCCATGAATTAAACAGTGAGTCTAGTCTTTCCCCTTCGCTGGCTGCCGCCACTGATGGCCGCTGGTTGCAGGAGCGGTGTGCTGATGTGGAAAGCTGCAGCCACGGAACAACATGGCTTCCTTTTTACCCCAACATTAAAAAAAAAGAAAAAAAAAATCACAGAGTGCCTCTGGCTTGCTTTGTCCTTGTCACGCTGACTCCCTCCTTCTCTTCCCTTCCTCCTCACCCCATGACACCACCACCGATGGAGCACCAGTCCACCCTGGGTTTTTAGATGCAGGGGCGGGGGGGGGGAGCGTGGTGGAATCGAGCCACGGCGTCTCTCCATTCACTCACTTTTCTCGCCGTCTCTCTCTCCCTCTCCCCCAGGAGCATCTTCTGCGCCACTGCTCTGCCATCATTCTTCTTCAATGAAAATCTCCAGCAAACTTCCTAAACAAACAAGTGTGATGACTTATGCTCCACAACACTCTCTCCCACACTCTCTCACGCACGCACACACACAGGAAGTTGAACTTTAGACCTTTCTGGACACCCAGCCCCACTCCCAGAGTTGTTGTCCAACTCACTGAATGATGCTGTACCGGCCTATTCTTCACAATGTTGATGGAGAAAGACCGAATAGCTGGTTAACATAAAGACCTTTTTTCATTTAGCGGCCTCCAAAAAAGGAAGTGCATACATGTTTGTTTAATGATGAGTTGCTAATGAGTTTATCCACTCCGTGCTTCACATCTGTTTTGTTTACCTCACTCGACAGTGGAGCCCCCGAGGGAGCACGCACGCCAACACCAACGCTATCAGCCCCATCACAAGGATCTGAGCCAACAAGCCTAATGCACAGCCTTGTGTAGCATGTTCATATACAATAGTACAGAACAATCTTGGAACATTCCACTGGCTTTGCATATTTAATTTTTATAAACCCAACAAAAAACAGATGAAAGAGAAGAAGCCAATTAATAATCAATAACAAAAGGTGATGGACAGTGTGCAAGATTTTCTGGTTCTTACATAGTCAGAGTTTGTGATACAACACATCATTCCCTAAAACATAAGAACTGGGAACTCCTATATCTGATTTTTATTTTTCCCATGAAGGAACAAGGTAAGAAAAAAAGATATATAAAATTGTCATTATTATCTATTCTCTCTGTAGGCCAAACTATATTTTCTCTTTTCTGCACGGTCATTGATACTGTGTCAAAGTCAGTTTCTATCAGCACAGCTTTCTTTTAATGCAGTTAATTAATACCTTATATTGTCTTTCTTTTTATTAAACCTCCTGAGGAGGAAGAAAAGACAGTGGTACCAAGGGATGCGGCATTCTCACTTTTCCTCCCACTACAAATTCCAACCACGAATAAGCAAATCCAATAGAGGAGACTCAAACTGTTTTGGTATTAGCGTATACTGGTAAAACTGCCTGGAGCCGCATGGATATAACCTCAAGCAAAATTGTTTTTTCTATCACTGAACTCTATCACAACTGTGATGAATAAAAATGTAATGCACCAACCTGACCTGCTTACTAATGTTAGTTATACAGTAGTTCTAAATGTAATTCCTAAAACTAGGTTTTGGCATATCTAACCCAGCCAGTTGGATTTTTTTTTGAGTTTCGTGTCCTTGGGTGTGTCTAAAGAGCAGCGCATACATGAAGCAAATTGTTGCCCTGGAGCTTCATGTTAATCACAAACGACAGACAACAACGCAGCTACATGAGTGACTTTCAAGGTGTGACCCTCCCTACCTGTGTACACACACACACACACACACAAACACACTCACACACACACACTCACACACACACGCACACACGCACACACGCGTGCACACACGCGCACAAGTATATATATATATATGGACCGATAAGAGCAATAAACAGGGAGGTGAGACTCACTAGTTACTTAATGACATTAATAACATTCAGCATACACAACATAGTTGCTGCATAACTCAGATTTTCCATCTCTTTCTGTTCAATAAAACATGCAATTATCCACAGTTTCCTTATCCCTGTAAAATATTGTACTACTGTATGTACCTCTTATAGTACATGTATTTTACACCCTTCAGATGAAGCCCAGTCTCATCAATTCCATCAAATTCCTCCTTTGGCGAAGATGGCCGAGGAACAAGGTGTGTGTGTGTGTGTGTGTGTGTGTGTGTGTGCGTGCGTGCGTGCGTGTATGTCTATGCAGTTGCATAAGTCATGTCAACGGACACGTTCATCTGAACAAATTTACTGTGGTGATTCATTGAATATTTATGATCCTTGTGGACGTTACACATGCCAGCATTCACAAAACATACAGCATTAATGATGCTATAGTGATTGCCATCTGACTTCAGATGAATTTTATTAGGCCACGGGAGTATCACTTGTCAGTCAGTTGAGAGGTTACAGAGACTTCTCGCATGTTCACACCATTTGCAGCCTGCAGTTAGAAAGTGTCCTTAATTCTCATGTTTTTTTGTATTTTTTGTTTTCATTGTATGTGATACAGATTGCATTTGACATTAATATATGCACCATGTATCCCAAATCCTAAACTAAGTCCAAAACATATAGGGCCCGCACGACTGTGGACTTTGTCACTTTGCATGAGAATTTGTCAAATCTGTCACATCTCGGTATGTCTATTTGACGAGATAATATGGAACATAAGAATGGCATATGTGGGTCAGTGAGGATGCATTTCAAATGAGCAGATCACAGTATCATTCCCAGACACTTGTCCTCCTAAACTGCCATCAGACATTCTATCTGGGTCACCAGGTTCCTGTTTACATGTAACGACAAATCCACTTTTTCCGATCAAAGTGGATTAAAGGCACAGTGGTAAAGAAAGAGGATGTCCCGGAGTGCTCGTTTCACTTGCTCCAACAAAGCCTATGTCAACCGAGGTATCAAAAAGACTTACTTAACTAACCACCAGGGCACTTGCCAAATCTTTAAGACCAACATCCAATAAGGTGGCATTAGTGAGGATTGAAACGGAGATGTGCACTTTAGCTGTGGAGGCATTTTGAATTGCAGGATTCATATAAAGCAGTAGTTGTACAAGGGTTCAGAATGCTTCATATGAAGTGAGTCATGAAAGGCTTCTCAAATCATCATATTCGTGCAAAAAAATATGCCAAATCCGAATTTTCCCGGAAAAGTAAAAAAACATAATAACTACCCGTAAGAATAATTATCATATGGACACCTTTACAGTCGCAATGTTTTCCATATCGCTATGATAATAAAGGCTGTTAAACTTTTCTAGTGCTATGTAGATTAAACTAAATCTGATCCATTTCATGAGGTTCAGCGTACTCTCAAAAATAGATGTCCATTAATTTGAACTACAGTAAATTCTTTGTTTCTCTGGTCGTGGTTCAATACTTTTTTTTCCTGAATACTATGGAATGCTTAAGGAACAGAAAATGGTAATAAGTGTTCACACACATTAAACTATTTAAAGTCAATTATTTCATCAACGGTGTCTTAAAAAGGCCTTTACTATATGTCCAAATTTGCTCGCAGTTGCTGGTGAGGCCGCACTGAAGCTTTACGATTATTTAGCCAGACGGTCGCAATTTTGTGTGATCATACAACAACGGAGAGATGATTTTGCAAATGGATGGTGGGTCTGTGAAAAGCTGGTGTGTAAATGTGACACAGCTCGCTCAACGGCAGTCTAATGACCACTGTAGCATCTGGTGTCAAAAACCAGAATGGCACTTTCAAGTGGCCTTTTAAGTTGCTATTGACACGGCTGAAAAATTACCTTCTCCTTGATAAACGCTTTCAAACCAATCTCTGACAAACCACTTGCTTCCTTCTCATTCCCACTAAGCCTTTCAAATCTCTCCATTCTGCTCTCTGGGGAGGAAATTGCCTGTTTTCAACTATGCCTTTCCATTTACATGTCTATTTTTGATTGCAATATTGATATTGCGCCACAATATTGAAGTGTTTCCCAAAAAACTCGATAGAAGTAAGGGTTTGAGTCTTGTAAAAACTCAAATTTTCTTGGAAAAATCAAGGACGTACTCAAGGGGAATGTGCTACTCAAAACAAATCAAAGCTCAAGCTTTTAGGAAGACTTCAGGAAAAAACATTTGTTCCTGATTTAGAAACCCCAATACGACACATTGTTTCGCCACTATTTATCTTCAATTTATTTGCATTCGCACCACAGCAAAATGTGCACTTATGCTGCAGCTCTCATTGTGCCTTCTCTTTTTAATCAAAGAAAAAAACCTCAATTCAGAAATAAAGCTTCTTCTTTAGTGCAATTTTGGGGAGAGAGTGCTTCAGGGTAAAAAGGAGAATCCGTTAAAGTAGTTGGTACATACCCAGCAGGTTTCAGAAAAGCTTCCATTGACTCCTGTGTGTGGGAGATAATGGAATCGATCCCTCAAACTGCTTAGGCTTAGTGTAGGAAAAGACCCGTCATGTGACCTTGTCCTCATTAGGACAGCAGGGCACTGTGCGAATGTATTTAGCCAATACAACAACAACACAAGCAGGGACACACAGGCAGGATGTTTGAGCCGGCCAAACCAATTTGAGAGCATCACCGATGTCTGAGCCAAGACGTCAGGAGGTGGAAGAAGCGTGTTTACAGTAGGAAAAAAGGGAGGAACAAGAGCCAGGCGTGGCGATGTTAGGATGGGAGTTTCAAGAATTCATTTATCAACAATTACAGGGCGCAGTTGCTGGCAATGAAATATTTAATAATAATTTATGCCTCAGCCTCCTCAACAGTGCTCAAAAAACAGTACTCGTACAAGAGTGAAGAGTAACAAGCACTGCAGCAAGCCAATATATAAATAAATAAATGTGCAGTATGTACAGTGTGTTATGTGCCGTGCAATGCCCGGTCAACGCCATGCGTCCTGGGTGGCTGACTTCCAGGGGCGTGTCACCTGGGTCTGTTCCAGGTGGTAAAAGCATAAGGGCTCCTGGTGGTGGAGATGTGTCACACTCAGCCATCTGGTGATGAGTCACTGTCCCTGCTCCGGTTCCCTCTGACTGGGCACAAGATTGCAGGCCGTCAATGTGTGCGTGTGTGTGTGTCTTCAACGCATTAGAACCCTATTTTATGTGTTAGCAACTCAGCGAGACATAATCAGTTGAAGCTTTAAGTATCTGGGCTCCATCTGCGATATGGCTATGAAAGTGGACGTCACAACTCACTTTATTAGGCAAGAGTTGGATCCTCTAAAAGATAAGTCCAATATCAGCGTGTGGTACCTGAAGGCATCGCGCATGTAGCATTACATGACAGGAGCAGAGGCTGAAATTATGAAGATAGAAGAAAAAAGGGAAGAAATAATAGGGATATATAGGGAAGAAAGTGAGAGGAGAGGAATGGACATATAATGCACAGCCACACGCGGCTTTAAATGCAAATAAAATGCAAAAGGACGGGGCACGGGCTGAAGGCGGTGCACACACAAATCTACTGCGCGCGCCTGATGGTGGCATGCATGCTGCCTCCTAGATAGATAAAGCAAGCTGACAGTCCTGGTCCGGTGTGACAGCTCCCCACCTTCAGGCCACAGCTGACCCAAATCTGTCTTTTTTTGTCCTATGCGTAAAACCACAATTCCACATCCAACGCTGGGACAGCGGACACTCCACTTTCTCAAACCCCAGTACCATTGCTCATACGATTATCATGCTGAGGAGACTGGTTCAGCAGACATACTCCTACTGCCCCCTATCCACCAACATGTAGCTCTACTTCCCTCTACATACAATTGCATTACACACAGCAAATACAGCCAAGTCTAAAATCAGTTCAAGAATTTATTTTGCAGTGACCATGTAAAGAGTTATACAAAGTTCAATACCTGGTTGAATTATACTATGGCAATATTTAGCTCCATGGAATGTATAATCATAATATCTGCAATATTTTACCTTTGTAAATAGTACTTCTGTATCTCTTACATTATATATAAATAACATTACTACGTCTGACAAAAATGGATTTAACTTGGGTTGTAAAGTTACTCAAAAGTCTTATCAGGCACAGGAACAACGCTTTGTTCCTATTTATCACAGGAACAATGTGAGAATACTCCATCTGTATTTCTAATAGAATCTGATATTTTGAGAAAATTGTACAACGTGAAAGTAAGTGTCTGTATCTTAAAACAGGATAAAATGAGAGGGCATTTCTCTAGAATACAAAGGCCTGATTGATTTGATCGAAGAGAACCTTTGAATTATCATTTATGGATTGTTATCTGCTTGTTTTCAGAAAGTAAAATGTATAGGGCTCAGGTGTAAAAGATACACAAGGAAATGTTATGTTAATTCTCTTGTAGATTTCTTGCCATAATAATAAAAAAAAATCCTTGGAAAAGGCCTCATATAGATCCAAAATTAACCAAAAAAAAACAATTCTACATACCCCTTCAGTCGCTAATAGGCCATTCCCACAGTAGACATTTTGACTGAGAGAAGTAGAAGTAAAAACCATATTAGCCATTGCTCTGTGCAGTGACCTAGCCTGTACAGTACCAGCACACTAAAAGTGAAGCAGCGAAATTGAATTCAGTGTATCGTGTAAGGGCCCATAGCTAAAGAGTCCTCAAACTGCCTGGCTGTGAAAAAAGCTGACATATCCCTCTCAATGCCCACACACCAACCGAATAGGAGTACACGTCATGCATTGCTAAAAAACTGTTAACCACTTCTGTCATTTCTGACAGACATGAGATTTTATTATTCTGTATGATTAAACGGTGTGTGTATGCATTCGCATATTTTTCCTTGTATGTCTTTAATAATTGTAGAAACCCTTTTAAACCAATGACGCCCTATCTTAGATGTATTTTACCACTCTCTGGATTGTGAGAGATGAAGCTTGAACTGATAAATGCAACAATAAAGTTGAAGAATCCACCTCTACCAGGAGAAGAACATATCATATTAATGTGACCTGATCTGTGATCCTAAATCAGTGCTCCTATTGTGACAGTATTTATCAGTGTGGGTGGCTCGCAGAGGCAGGCCTCTAGCACGCTGTCCTATTAAGTTATATGGTTAAAGAGAAAGACCACATGCAACACGTGCCTGGGCAGGGAAAGCTTTGGTTACACATATGAACGCACATAAATATGCAGAAAAGAGGAGTTCTGCCCTTTCACAGCGGCAACACAATCCTGCAGAGCTAACATTTCCGTTAGCTCCAAATCCATTCATCATTGTCAAGGAAACTCAATAGCACCTCTGGAACGACAGAGATGGAGAGCTGCTGGCTGGGGACTTATTTGGCGAATGATAACTGGGCTGCCATTGTGCATAGTTAGCTAATTAATGGTTGTGTCGTGTCTCTGTGATTTAAATCACCACAATGTAACCTTTTAAAGAACATATACATTTCACAGAAACACGCCTTGGCTCGAGTCAGTACACTCAGGTTAATTCACATGGAGTTCTATAACATAAACTGGTGTAAACTTGTGTAACCAGTATCCTGTTCCGGCTAATGTCGGCTAAATTACGTGATATAATGGAGTCATTTATTGATTTAGATTATTGTTACACCAAATTTAAGTATAATAATGTCATTGCATTTTTTTATTTTTTATTTTTTTTAACAATGGGAATTCAAATCCTAATCTTGATTCAATGGCAAAAGACGTTTTATTAAATGTTTTCATTCATACAGGTTAACTGCATAAAAATATGATCCACTTGGATCAGAATAAATGTGTTTCAGGAGAAAGTTTTTACTTTTACGGTGACTTAAGAGTTCAAATCTGAAATGATTGGTTTTCATACGTTTAGAAATATCACTCTCATTTTTCCCACTGTAGAGAGCACATAATAACAGTAAACACGTATGATAAAAGCATACTCCCTTTGCGAATCAACAGTACTGTCTTCGCACTGGCCGTCACTAGCCCGCTAAGAGAGTCATATAGCTCAGCAGTTTTTATGGCTGACTTAACAACAAGGCTCTCCGTCACAGTGCAATCCTGCCAGGGAGCTGCGGAGAGCAGAATAAAGAGGTTGGGACCATCTCAGGTCTCCATCTTCATGAAAAACACCACTCTCAGCCTGAAATATATCTGGTAATGAAACTCTGCCTGGCCCATTTGTATTCTGGGCCGTTTTAGGTTGGGCAGTGCACGATGATGTTTCTTAGCATCGGCGGAGAAAATGGCTGAGCACTGTAATGCCAGACGAGCACTGGATAATAATGAGCTACCTGCTTGGATATGAATAACTTAGAGTCGGTTACTGGCACAGGGTAAACAAATGTCAATAAAGACAGATTATTACTTAATTGTTTACTAAAAAATAAAAGATGTGTAGTAATAAACCACATTTCCTGTTGCCAGCAGTCACTACAGATGTTGCCAAATCAACCAGAACTAAACTCTTGGAAATTGCTACTTTAAAAGAACAGCCAGTGTAACCATTTAAACAAATCCCTTGTTGGCAAGTAGGAACGCATAAACGTTTATTTTCAGCTCTCTCTCTCTCTCTTTAGTCTCTCTCTCCCTCTCTGATGTATTGAGTAAAGCCTGTGACAAGGGAACAGTGCAGAGTGGGCTTTTAATCAGAAAGGCCAAGGCCTGGGGAGGAGGGGGTGTGGGGGGAGGCAGCATTACATAAATAGTTTTCTGCTGCATGAAAATTCATCATCAGACCCAACTTTAATCTTGTCAGGTTTATATTTAGAAAGGACTTACACATCATGATGGGAAACCAGGTTAATCCTTCAGAGTGGACAAGTTAAAAAACAACCGATTACGTAACCAAACAGACAACAACAATCCATGAAATCTATGATCACGTATGTAAATGGATAGAATCTATGTTTTGTTCCCTCTTCTTAGTAGACCATGTTGGTGACTAAAGCAACAGTAATTTAATAGGTGAGTCACTCCAAAGGGCAGCCTTATAAATTCCATGTGCCCTATACCGAGATGCGGTCAATATATTTTTTCCAGGAAACTGGTGGAATCATGATGCACTGCCGTTTCAGCTCAACAACAGCTTATTTAAACATTTAACCGTTTTCCTAACTTTAACATTGACCAGTTCCCTTTTGTGAGTCACATGAATGTTGTCACTGACATCATGTAAAACAAATGAATGAAAATTATCTGCATTTGACTAAGAAACTCGAATGATGACTTGAATGCTAATAGTCAGCCAAGAGCTAAGGGGTGAAGAGGCGATCATTTACCTCATCTGTACAGTAAAAATCTGTGTGTGCACATTTGTGCGTTTCTCACGTTTTCACATTTTTACACATACACACATTCTGCTTGGGTTCCCTCTCACTCACACCTCAGAGCAGAGCTGAGAGGAACTCGAGGTGTGATTTTGCCGTGTACACTCACTTACCACACACATCTCTGCAGGTGACTTCTCACAGGTACACCAAGAGATGACTCTTCGAGAGAAATCACTGAATATTATGAATATGAATACAATTTATAGCTATAATCAATTTGAAACCCACGCGAGCACAGACGCGCAGGCACGCACACTAAATTAGCATTTGCAGTGTTTCCTGCTGCGCGTCAGAGCCTGAATGCAATTTCACCAGACTATTGATTTTGAAGACTGACTCCATAAAATTCGCCCATTCCTTTACAAGATTATTGTAATTTATTTGTTCATTTCATAAACAGCGAGAATAGCCTTCTTTACGTCTGGCACAGGAGAACGGGTGGTTTGCAAAATTAAATGCGATCGTTTTACATTCAGATGGATTGGCTCCATGTATGGACGCCATGAGGTGACAATGAAAGGCTAAAGACCTTTCCTTGCATGCTAAATGTAATAATGAAACGGCTGTCATTGGCCCATTCGCCTATGATTCTGACAAACAGTTCGGCAGATCTCGCCTCTATCACTTAACCAGGAACTAACTGAATTTGTTTCAATACAACGCCATAACACGAGTCTGCCTGGCAACACAATCTATGAGAAAATATATTCTATACCAGAGCTTGTTCTCCTGAATTATGTATGCAACCGCGTGGATGCACCGTATCCTGCAAATGACCTTTCATGATTACTGAGGTTTAGTGTCCTTGGGCTTACAGCCTGCGAGTGGACATTATGCAACTAGGATGACTTCACTGGACTACATGTTAGTTTCAAATGTCAAACATGTCAAGGATAACATGGCTAGATGAAAAGTGTCCCTTTTGTTGCCTCTTTCATGGGGGGGGGGGGTACCGTGCGTTAGAACACCTCCGGCCTGGTAAATTAATTCTCAAGATGACTTCATTCCTCGGAAGCAGCCGGGGGATTCTGCTGCCTTCTAATGAAAAGATGTTGATTGCGATTACACTCAAGACATGTGGTTCTGCTTCTCCCTCAATGCTTCGTGTCCTCTCCTTACTCTTTTACTTGTGAATCTCACCGTCATTTTTTTTTTATCCGCTCTTTTCAATCTACCTCTATACGCTCACCAAGCACTTCCAGAGATTTCATTCATGCCTGGCTGATTGAATTACTGTATGAATAAGCCGATGTGCAAGGTTCCTAATAAGGCAAAACTATATAGCCATCTTTCTTACCCATCTACTGTATATACACAATCATTTACCTCCCTAGTTTACCCATCTGTTTGTACACCAATATCTGTTTCCCCATGTACCCACATGCATTATTGCGTTTGTTCAAAAACACATGCCCTTAGCATTTAAATTACCCCTCTCCCAAACGTTTCATGTTGGTGATCCTTTGATTAAGAGCTGATGCAAGCATAACACTAATATTAGCATTAGCTTTGATAGTATCTCCGCTTGACAGATTGACAGGTATGGGTCATGCCTGCTCTGGTCTCGTGTTTCCACGGCCTCTGTGTTGACATTGAACTCGGGGTAACGCAGTGATGAACGGTGAGGAGAACAGGGCTATAATGCAGCGAGACCAGGACCTGCTGTCGCAGGCAGTCTCTGAGGAAGACGCCGCTATCTGTCCTGGCAGCAGGGGCTCCATGATGGGAGGGAACTTTATCGGATGTAAAGATCGGTTTGCATCAGCACACGCTTCCTTTTCTATTTCCACGCAGCGAGGCATATCAGGTTTTGTCCCGATCCAACATGTGTGAAACTATTTCTCTAAATGATGAGTACAAATTGGAAAAACCGAATTAAATTCACTTATAAAAAAACTTTTTTGATGTGAAGCAGCTTAAGAATATTAAGAAATCTCTGTGAGAACACTTGCTTCAGCAGAAAACTCTAGTCAAAACTATTTCGACAGGGAGCAGTGGTTCCTCCAATTAGGAAGGAACTCCTCTCTGAGCATATGGCACACAAACAAAGTTTGTCACTTTGTTTTGAGCTGGAGTGTATACGGCAATCTTTTTCTGGAGGCCAATTAGGGTTTTCAAAACACAGCGATTCGATTAGTAATCATTTTAAAGTCTTTTAAACGATCAAAAACAGAAATATCACAGGTAAACCATTGACTTTAAACTCCACATCACAGACCGTAGGTGGCAACACAGGTTGAAGGTTCGAGCTGGTGAACTGGCTAAAGATAAGTGCTCTCCCTCACAGGTGGGTCCTCTAAAGCAAATTGTTGTTCTCCCGTCACATCAGACAGGACCAGCTGTGCCTGCAGTTTACATGTCACTTTCCATACAGCATATGTCAAGACAACCCCTGGATGGGTAGGCTGCAGCTGCAGCTCTGGGAGCAGTAGAAAGTATTAATTACTGCCTTTCACATACTGTAGATGCTGTGTGGTAACCCTACATCTCTCAGTGCAATTGTGTGGTGCAGTTTCTTTATGTTCCAACTTTTTTTGTGGAAAAAATTTGCTCTCTCTATTTTGCCAACCGGCTCTTTTTCTGAAATTGAACACACAAGGATTATCTTTCAATTTACGTAACTGAGATTCAGAAGCAGAGTCTTTGCATCCACATTTCCTTTTTTAAGTAAGTTCCTTAGGCTTTATTTAGTTAAATGTTTTTAACTTCTTACAATCCAAGAATGGGATTGCTCATGCTGCATAACCGTGGAAAAAAAGGATCCTATAGAGACCCTGAAGATGCCTGCATTTTTTTTTTACGATGACAAATACTGCTGCAGAAATCAAAATGACAAGAAATAGGTTACGTTGGGACGAGGCTGTCCAACACATATGTCACATTTTAATACAAAGCCTTGTTGTGATCTGCTCCCATCTGCCCTGTTCCTCTATCCTGTCCTGCGGGGCGAAGCACGCAAGAACAAACGCACTTAAGCAAACACACATGCACAAAGCGATCAGACGGAGTAGGACTGGCTGAAGTGCCAATACATTTCAAGTTTCAACCAGCCACAGCATGATGAAGCATGATAGTCATGAAGCAGCAATAAATTAAATGTTACGAAAACTATTTCATATAATAATGGCGTTCAGGTTTTTGGTCGATATCCTCCGTATTATTCGTCACTATTGGGGATATTGTTTGTTTTGATTGGTGATTAGTTGGGTCACATGCATATGGGCAGTGATGTTCACAGGTGATTTAGGCACCTGCTCACAAGCCTGGTGGGGGGTTTAGGAGAGGGGGTGAGCCAGGAGGCCGTATTTTTTGTTGACCCTATTATATGGCAAGGACGACTGATACTAATATGGATTTTGGACCCAGGTTAAGTTGACCTTTTTGGAGAAAATAAAAATGCTTTTTTTTTTTTTTTTAAACAAACTTTTGTTTCAAAAGCTTTTATGTGCAAACGAGTCAGACTCAAGTAGAAGGCCCAAACTCAGCCTCTCAGCCAATGCAATGGGGGTTGGCTAGTTATTCTGTCTGCGGTGCATATAACGTTGATAGTTTGCCATGAAACCTAATCCCCCATCAACATGCTCAATATTTCTATCCAGCAATTGCTTCCAGCTTTGTGTTTAGCACATTAAATATTGCTAATTCGCTTTTACAGTAATGCATAGCATGGACCAGCTGAATTTGACCATTTAAAGTAAAACATTTTCTTGAGGGTGGACCCCTGAACTCCTTAGTTGGCTGCGTCCCCCCATTGGATGAGTGCGCCATATCCCTGGGGTGATGAAGGAACTTATGAAGATCCGAAATCATCATCGTCATGTGATTTTTCCGATCAACAGGGTGTATATTAAAAGCTTTGCAGATGAGCTGACCTCAGTTTGACTGGGTAGATAGCCAAGTGGATGGAAAGGTGGGGAAACAAATCAATCATTAATTAATGAAAAGGAGCTAGCCTGCAGTCTTTGGTCTGAGTTTCATTAGAACAAGGCTTTCTTACATTACATTTTAGATATGCATCCATGGCAAACTTGAAAAAACAGAGCCCTTCACGTACCAAATCCCAATTTTATCGATAATTAAGAGCCACACTGTGATAGACTTATCGTTGGTTTAAATGAACTAAATGGCTTCATTTTTGTCGGGACAAGAGAGTGGTATTGATCTCTTTAAAGTACTGCAGCATATTACTTCGGCAATTCTTCAATTAGTTTGTACGCGAAGTACTATCCACAATCTTTTCATTCTTTCCTCACACAAACGCACAGTCAGATTGTTTTCCTCCGCAAGGTTTCTTCTCTTTCATCTCTTCTCTGCATAACGGAAACACATTTAACCCACAAACTGGAGCACATTGTCAATCTATGCAGCTGCACTGCCTTAGCACTGAAGGAGAGAAAACGGCACATAGGAGTAAGTAAAACGAGCAGCCAGCTCTGTGTGGGAGGCTGATGAACACTGGCGTGTTATTGTCACCACTACCTTTGCCTTCCAGTGAACCTGCCTAAATCATCATGAACATGTCTTTATGCTATGATTTCTTTGAAAGCACACTTTCAGTGGCAGTTGAAAAGTTGCAAACTACAACTGGGTGGGGTTAATAGTGGCAAACTGAAAGGCTTTTTCTTCTTTTTTTTCCTTTACAAGGGGCTGCTGTCTGTGGAGCGTTTTTTTTTTATATTAATAACTGCCCTATCCTTTATAATGCATTCTCTGACAAATAAAATCGGCCAAAGAGCCAGCAATATATGTCACGTTTGGTACTTTGTTTATACATGATTGTAATAAAGAGTCCACACTGGTTCTTCTAATATGAACCAGCATATATATATATTTTATTATTTTATTTTTTTTAACCGTCTTAAGAGATTTGCTTGTGTAATGGCAATGGATATTTCTCTTCCGCCTGTTATAAAGTCATAAATCAGAGTAAATGCCACGCTGGGTTACCTTACAATGAACAAATGTTTGTGGCTTTCAGGTTTTAATAGCACCCTGAGACCACTAGATCTTTTCTTCATACATTAAAGGGACCTGTAAAGTCAAGCTCATCAGAAGGTCACTGCATCCAATCAAGTTAAGCATACAAACCAAGTGTGCGATGAAATGACCAACAATAGCACTTCTATGGGACATTGCAACATATTTACTTCATACACAAGTGCAGAAAGTGAAATAATTTATAAAATAATGTTTTTAATACTTATTGTAGTAAAATAAACATTTTTGTATATTCATATATACTATATAATATAAAACAAGAGATTAGTGTTTAAGCTGCTTTCCCTCCTCTCCAATAATTTTTTGACCCTAAGATCAGGAGGATAATTGTGTTAAATCAATGCTATTAATAGACTTACTGTCTTCAAAGTTCTTCATGCAACACATGCCTGGTACATAAACATATTATATGTCAGTCGGCCAAACTCGGAAAAGCTGGAAAAACTAAAATGTTTGATTCATGTTTTAGTGCTTCATGTCAGATGAGGATGAGCTCAGGGCACATTAATCAAAAATGCAGAGAACCAGCCACAATAAATTCAGCCATGATCACAATAACATGTCAGGGCGGTCAGCAAATTGGCTTAAATGCAATGGCAGTGGGAGATAGTGACGCACAGTGCATATCTGACTCCTAACTAATGGCAGTTTGAAGCCATTTTGTCTGGACTCTCTGATTTTTATTTATCTATGCATTTATTCTGGATCTGTCCGCATACGAGATACGGGATCGTCTGAGCCATGAGGATGAAAGCCCGGCCAGCGAAAATGACTGCACAGTCACAGGGGCTGACTATCTTTCCTTACATTTAATTTCCATGTTCAACAAATACATCCAACTGCCCAGAGGCAGAGTCTCTGCCTTTTTTCTGCTGGCCAAATCCGTTTACATGACATCATACTGTTCGCTCAGATTTGAAGAAAGCGCTACTGTAGGCACTACAAATAACTGTTATTGTCTCAAACACATAAGGAGCATTGCTTACAGCAATGTGGACGTGGCCATCCTGTTCAATGATGCTGTTGTTGATGTTCTTGTTGTCCCCCCCGGCTGAGCAGTGTTTACCCTCTGGATGACATTGAGAGCTGCTGCTGCTGCTGCTGTTTCAAAGCCAGTAATGAAATAAAACGTTAATTTGACTCTTCTTGAGCATTCGACTGAGGTCAGTGATCTCCCGGGGCACCAGCTGCCGCACCTTGCTCAGCTGCAAACTATTTATTCAGCAAGAGGACGGCCAGAGAGGGGGAAGTGAGAAAGAGAGACAAATGAAGAGAGAGTGAGAAAGAGAGGTCGTAATGAGGAAGGAGAAGGCCAGAGGGCGAGGTCGACTGTAGCATGGATATCTATCATACGCCGGGCACTGCATGTGTTCTGTGTTCTATTTGCAAAGGACTGAGACATATGATCTGATAGGACAATTCTCAAGCACACCTTTTAAGACCGTAAAGTATTCATCAATTTCTTCATCTCACTGAGTGAAAACAACCAGCAAATATAATTTCTGATCAAATATAACGTAGAAGACTTGAAAATAGAGTAATATATTTACGTTCTTAATGTGTCTTAGTGTTTGAAATGATCAGTATTGATCAGCTGTAATTATAATGAACAAAGTCTTCCTTTACGCATGTGATCTAAAGATCATAAAAACTGAAACGCAGCACATTTATTAACCATAGGTAGACTTGGGCAAAAAACAAAGGTCAGACTGTTTATGATAAAGTTGTTATCCATAATGTTGCATCAAGTAGCACTTGCAGTGCTAACATGCAAATCATCCCGACAACATGCCAGCCAAATTGGGTTGGCACTTTGGGCCTCTTTCTTAATGCAAGCAAAGAAAACATAAATGCAGAAAAAGTTACATTTCATACAAGGCAGAATAGTGATTGTCCTGAAATATGCAACCGGTGAAAAGCATTCACATTAGCCCAAGGTTATGAATGTGAATACAAACACCATCAAATATACACATGATTATGCTTGTAAAAAGCCACTCCACCACCATTTTAATGGAGAGCCTCCCTTCAACACTTTACATAATCTCTCATCTGGCCAGAAGTGATGAAAGCACTAATCTAATCTAATCTAGTGCCACACACAAAACCGTTGCATATCTCACTTCATGGATTAACTGGGCAAAGTGGGAAAAGGATGAAAAAAGTTAGTCAGATTATAAATGATCATTTGAAAGCTTTATGCATGGGGGGGGGGGGGTTAGATAAAAAAAATAAAATAAGGGAATGCAACATTTTTAGGGACCCTCCTATCCTGGGGAGTGGTTCAGCTACCCCCAGCAGTGGTGAAAGCTCGCCTTTGAAGTAGGAAAAGGAGCCTGGAATGTAATCCTGTAAAATAAATTCTTAAATAAAGCTGCATCAAAATTTCATTAGTGGCTTGCCATGGCCCGCTGGCTCAGTTTCACCATTTTCACTAGTTGCCATTCAACCTCTGTACATTGATCTGATATGTGAGCAAATACATTTTGGAAAATTAAGGATATTAAGGATATGTATCCCCAACTTAGCCTTTTTTAGGCGTTTGGTTTCAGATACAACTGACTAAATGAGCAAAACAGTGCATTATACGAAAGCCAAATCATGCAGGTCTTAAATTAAGAATAAATATCGGCCAGTGTTTTATATTATAAGTGCAGAAAGCCTACTCTTGGGGTGTTTCTGTTGTTGTGTGGCTGTCGAACAGAAAGGTCAGGGGAGCAGCAGGAGAAAGCAGCAGGAAACATGGAAACACTGAATGTTTGTTTTCTTTTTCTTTTTCTCTTGCAGATGTATAGCCTAATCCTCCTCAGTTTTGAGAAGGGTGAGAACACATTTTCTGCTCGGAAGAGAAAACATGCATGTCAAACCTTTATGCTATTGCTATATAACCTTTACCGACAGTAATATAATGGTTATATATATATTATGGAGTGCTAAGTAGATTCTTTGAATGTAAAGTAATTCTTAAATTGGTGCATCTACACTTTATTCTCACTTAAGGGAAACCTAATACAGGTGCTCACATTACAACTAGGATATTGGAGAGGTGGTCTTTTGCTTGTGTAGCCATGGCTGCATCAAAATTAGCATGACAAAATAGTTTTTCCCACCATTTTGAGATCTCATCATTTAAAACACAAGTGTCTACTCAGGTTTTCAATGCGAGAGTGCCATGAGTACACTACTTGTTACATTTTGTTTCCCCTTAAACTCAACCCACAGCACAAATTGTGTAGTACATACTTGGAAATATTATTTATTCTATTTATTTTTATTTTTTAAGCCCAGGCCATTTCGTGACCATTTTTCAACAGACAGACTACCACAATTTGTCTCACTACTAAAGCACAAGGATATAATGCGGTGTGTAGGTCACTGGAGTACACTCAAAATAGACCACGGCCATGTTTTTTCGACAGGCACAACATCTGCCAGTGTCATGGGACGGTGTTTATCCTGGTGATGATCAGACCAGAGTGAGTGAGGGGAGGGCTCCAATACGTACAATAGGCATCATCTTCTCCACAAGACTGACCGGCTGCTCAGCTCAGCAGCACAAATTCACAGCTGGTGGTCACTTGTTAGAGCACATGAGGAGCTGTGATTTTATCTCAGGGCACTGATTATCGAGCAACGCTACGTTCATCTCCACACCAAAAATCAAAAGCCCTCTTAAAACAGGATGCAAACAATCAATGGAGTGGTTGAGTCGGTCAAATCAAATCCCTCCACAAGAGAAGTTAACAAAGCTCTGACTATACAAAGAAACTGGGCTTGTGCAGTTAGAGCACTCAAGGCCGTGAGGAAAACCGAGTGACATTTACCACCGGTGATAAACTAAAAAGATAATGGAATTCTGAAAATGCACGCATGCCATTTTTATTTTAGAAAATGTAAATGTGTTTCTGGTAGCCAATAACCTGCACAGGACAATTTCCTTCATATCTATCTTCTCATGGTCCATTTAAGCCTGTGAACAAACAGCGGGATTAATGTGCCCCTTGACACTTGATACCTCCCTCTTCCCTGCGCCAGCAAAAAGACCCTCTCCTCATCAATCTCCCGCGGAGTTTGGCCGTCCTCGGGCTCTAATACTGATGCTGTCACTTCGTGTGTTCCGGGCCTGTTATAGCAAAGGGCTGGATGATCAAAATACTGCTGCAGTCGACATTTTTAAACTAAGCAGAGGAGGTATGGAGTAATTTGAAAATCTCTAGCCAAGAGACGGATTAAATCCACATTGTTCTTACAGGCCCGAGCAGTATTGTCTCATTCACTTTAGGCTCGAAGATGTAACAAACAAGTTCCAAGGCCCTTCTAAGACCTACATATATATGCAGTACACATCATTTTTGATAGAATGACTTCTGGTTGACTACAGGCTACCCCATTTACCTGTTCTTCACTACATGATTTCCTACATCTCATAGAGGGATGGCCCCAAAGAACGGGGCACTATACTCAGAGTTCTTCCACTTGAGAACCATTAACTTAAGACATCATGTCTAATAGCTGCACTGCATTCTGATCTGCCGAGTTTGTACAACATCAAACGGTGGGTCAAGAGAGAAACACACGCTCCGTTATCAATCAGCGACAGACCACAGAATTTCCTTGTTCACCAATTCACTGTTAACTTTGCAAATCCAGATAATTGAATCATCGTCACTTTGCAGCACCTTTAATTAGTGCGGCACAATTGAAATTTTCAAATGGTGGAAAACATGACGTATTGCATTCAGGGATTGCCGGACATACAGTATCATGTTCTTTGCCAGGTCTCACTATTTTCATTTCCATTTTGTTTGTCTGAGACTAGCATTGAACTTTAACTGGGTCTGCAGCACAAAGTAGAAATAATGTTCAACAAGAAATATTGTCATTTTCAGTTTTATATAATGTGACTGACTCTTTTTTTCTCTCTCACAAAGATGGCTAAAATGCTATCATGAATTGCTGAACAGTCCTATTCTTGTGATTATATGAATATTTTGACTATAAGGATACCTGCCAGCCACGAAAGAGCTTATAATGCAAGGTTGAATGTGCAGCTTTGTTGCGCACAAGTTACAGCCGCCCTATTCCGACACCACTCCAAGGTCAATCGAAGGAGAGTTGGAGTTCGGAAGTGGGAAGGAAGCCAGTTCATGGTGATTGGATCAGCAGGCCTTTGTGGGGGGTTAACACATCCCGGCGTGCACTCTACACCGCAGACACCGTTCTCTTCCATCCGCATACATAAGTAATCAAGTGCAAGCCCCCTTAATGTTGATGATCAGCTCAGAGCTACGGACAGTCGGATATCCAATTACACATCATGAAGGACGGGAGAAGTGGCAGATCAATGTCACATCTGATATTTTGTTAAGGGTGTAAATACCAACATGTCATTATGAGCTTAACTGCCATGATGGGGAGGCGATATATTGATCGGTGCACAGATGAGGGCGGAGGTGAAGGTATTTGCACCAACACGCATGGCACAATCGAACAAGCGTTTGCCAAGGACACGGACTGTCTATACATTGAGTAGGGCGGAATAAGAAAGGTGTTGGCCTTATTCATCGTTTGTGATGAGTCATCCGTAGCAAACCACAGCAAGGCACATTTCCACAATGGACTGCATCACTATAATGTGACAGGCCCACAGTGTTTGCTCAGCACTCAGCTACATTTCTTCCTTAACATTTATGTTAAAAGCATTGGATAGATTTGGTGAAAAACTGTCCCCACTTCCACCCTTTTGCCACTTGTGAGACTAGCTCACATGGTGGTAATGTCATTACAGCTCTCAGTGAAGGCCGTTGGGCGACACCTTCACGCCGCCTCTCCGACATCTCCGTCTCGGCTGCTGAATGCTTTATTTCCTGTCACTGTCCTGACAGTTTCCAAAAAACAGCTGGGGAGGAACCACCTTTGAAAAATGGCTGACAAGCAAGGATGGCAAATGAATAAGACTTTGTGACAGTCGTCCTGGGAAACGCCTCCGCAACCCACGCAGATAATGCTGAGTGACTCCACTTGGACACCTGGGCTCAAACTGAACCCGGGTAATACGATAGCACTCGGACTTTAAGCGACCTGCATCATTCAAACATGCACGGACGTGTGCGGAGTGTTATCAACTAAAAGAAATCTATATAGAGAATACTATGCATTGTTCACCCTTGATACTAATACATTGTCAGAGCTTGGGCAAAAATATTTCTTTACCTATGGAGGGTGTATCCATGCAGATGGTATGTAGACTAGAACACCAGGTAAGCAAAGAGATTGAAACACATACTTGCAGTCGAATAATTAACAACATAGCAACCACATTTCTCTGATTCTTAAACGTAATCCTTGTCAACCCACAGTGGTTCACAAATCCACAGAAACCTATTTGCTTGAACAAATGAACAAATTAAGTTTTGATGATAGAAATTCTCAAATCTGCAGTTTAAGGGCAATAACATATTACATTGATGTGATAGCTGTTCTGGTCTTTACAGTGATTCTAAACAAAGCCCTACCAGAACAAAAACTATAGATTGAGTTTTAATTAGTGACCGTAAAGAATAAAGTAATTTACATTCTAATGATCACATGTAAAGACATTCTATCAAAGTGCGGTTTTGCTTTCATTCATCCAGAATCAATGATTCTGTAGATATTATCAGGGGACAGAATGCAAAAAAGACAGGTGTTTTGGATTTATTCTATTCTGTGGGCTCTGTGTTAATTTCTGCAACACATTGCATTCCATTCAAGTTAGGTATAAAGGTATAGTGCCATGTTGCTAATTAAATTTAAATGAGCGACTTAATTACGCGGTTGCATTGGAGAGTAAGTGATGATGACTCGAGGGACCCTTACAGGAGCACCAATATTAAAAACCCACAGATAAAGCCACGGCAGCACACAGCAATCTCTGTCAGATACGCAGAATTCCTCTGCCACTTTGTTTCGTTCAGAATTTCAGTGAAGGAAAAATGCGTTATTTCATATTCAGCAAAAAATATGAACGAGGTCGGCAGACTATTCCAGTCATTTTGAGCGTATCCGTGTCATCTACTGTGCTGACACAGCTCCCCAGAAGACGGCGGCCTGGATCAGTTTAATCATCTCATCATCTCTCAGCCCACAGTATAATGATCACACATACTGCGAGGAGACAGTTGGATGCGTACAGCATGGTGACAGCACTTGGTCCCCATTACATTGGGCTACCACAACTCAGTCCACACTGCCAAACAACAGGGAGATGCTCCAGTGAAATCATCCCTTTTTTGTACATCCTGAGTGATGCAATAACGAGTGGACAGCTCCAAGCAAAGTCTTGAAAGCATCTAAGAAATAAGGATGCATTTGACGTCCAGTAGCTCAGACCACTTCTGGATGCGTCCTTTTTTACCAAATTGTTCAAACTAATTTCATTTCGCGTACACATGCAAAAAGTAATCTGGATAAGAATATGCTTAATACTTTCCTTAATTTGTCCGACACATAGCCATTGATATAATGCTGTTTCAGTTCCACATATTGAAAACCTACATTCAAGCAAGCTGACTTTTCTACACAGAGCCTCCCTTTGGATTATATAACTAAATGATATTCAAAACACAATCACGTTTGAAGGTAATGTGACTGCACATTATACACTTTATTGATTCAAAGTGCAATGTTCTATTAGAATTCAGAAATTAATTATCCATGAAAAACTAATTTGTGTCTTCAATGGTAGAACAAATAGACCCTCTCTCTCTGCAATTTGTAGGGCAGTACAGCAAGTGAAATACAGTATAAACCAAAGTGTTCCACCTCGGATTAAAACATGAAAGGTACAAGCAAAAGCTGTTTGTTTTGATCCATCCTATACAAGCAATGTCACTACTTCAAACTCGGAGTCAACATCCAGAAGGGACGAACTGATAAATGATTTATGCCAACTGTACGCTACCACAGGCCACATGAGAAACACAGAATGTACACACAACCAAAGAACACTGTAAACTGGGTTTCCTCAATGTCCTACAAAGAATACATGAGTGCGTTTATACTTGTGCTTGAAGTGGTCCAATATGGTAGAGGGAAACACCTATAGGTGAAAATATCATGTCTTGAATGATAAAACTTCTATATACGCTGTTTTCTTTTGCGTCATGACCTGAATTCAACCATTAACTTCCCTCACATCAACAATGTCATTTCGAATCCAAAATCATCTGCAGAACGTAGCTGACAAGAAATGTCAGGCCTTATCAGCAGGAGCCCTTTAAAAAAGCCCTGATATTTCTGCAATTTTTTTTTCCCCAAATCAGTAGATAAGAATAGATCAAATGTGTCATTGTGCTGACCTTTTGGTGCTGAACATGTTGGCAGCGTCTTCTCTCTTCTGCTCCGTGGCTCTGGGAGGGTCAAGGTTTGATGTTGACTTTTCAAAACTGTAGGGCGCACACACACACACACGCACACGCACACGCGCACGCGCACACACAAAGAAAAGAGGGCAGGGGACAGAAGGAAATAAGAGTGAGAATTGATGCATAACAGTCAAGTTGCCCTAATGTTGTCTGGATGCTTCAGGTCACGCTCACCTCAACAACCTTCATTTGTTTGCCTTTGACTGAACGAGGCAAATTGACTGGGCATAGCAGGGGGCAGAACATAACTCAATCAACATAACCAAGAAACAGCATGCAGTCATACGGCAAATTTAATAAATATTCAGTTTTACCTTTACCAACAGCCCCCACCCCCGTTTCAACCAAAATGGGACTCATTTGAACGAAAGCTCAACTGGAAGTATGAGGAATAATTAAAATGCAATTAAAATGGGAACTACATAATGTGCTGGTGTAGGCAAACAGATCACATGCAGGCCATTATAAAACACCTGTCCCTGAGGGGTTAAATCCCCAATCTGGGTCTTTCTCCATACATCCGCGCTATACCTGCCAGCTGTGTAATTGCTAGGGGTTAGCCTCTGCTCTTTTATGTTAAGGTTATCAGAGACTATGGAAAGGGAGCTGGGGTAAAAGAAGATAGGGTTCAATAATTAATGCTGAGGTCTACGCAGGCCTCACTTCTCACCCCCTACTGTCTTTAATGAGATGAGGGGAGGGCTAAAGGGGAGAAGGGGGGAGGGAAAGGGGTGATTAAAGTGCCCAGCTCAGTCCCATCTTGGTCTTTCTCCCCCTCTCCATCAGTTGGACACACAAGCAGGGACGCACACAGCATCTCATTTGTAATACTTGGGAGGATGACTTTTCTCTACAACGCATGGGGAACGAGAGCTAAAGAAGCAGGCATAAAGGTTAACAAAGTCGTGTGACACTGGACACACCCGATAATTCATTCAGGTGACATGGAAACCACATATGTACTCACTTCTGTAAGTAATCTCACACAGTGGCGCAGAAGCCAACTCTGTGGCATCCATGATTCACGGCCGATAACGGCACAGGCGGGCGAAAAAAACGTATTAGCTCATCGGATCATGTCTGGCAGATAGTAATTTTGTGGACACGCACTTTTTTTTATAAATACAGCCTGCAGAAAGGATTAATTGTGTCTTACTTTCAAGGAATGACATAGGTTTGATAATGCAATTAGCTCAATCAAGGATTAGAGCAGTCTCACTTTTAGAGGCCAGACAAAACAAACACTTCGGATGAGTGGAAAAGCTGCTGCCGTCAGTTTGCCGCCAACCTTACGGAAAGTCTCACCACTGTACACAAAAAACCTTTTCACACAAGAGTCAGCTTACAACAACGGAGTTAATTTGCTGATTTTTAACAGGTATGAAAGTCAGCCAATATAATTTCAGCATGATTAAGATTTCTTAATTAGCATTTCATTGCCAGTAAAAGCTGAGGCTGATGGGATTGATATGCAGGTATTTGGCCGTGAAATTTAAAAAAATGATAAGCTTACTCAGATTTGATTTGCAATAACGCTGATGATTGTAAAACAACATTATTTTTGTTTTCATTGTGAGTCACAGGATCATTCAGGCTGTGACATTTTATACAAAGAGGAACACAACATGTCTGCTCCAAACGTTAATCATGTTAATAATGATCATCCATTATCCAGGTCCTGCGACAACAAACGCCTTTGCTCTTAAAATCATGCCCCGTCAAAAAAAAAAAAAGTATAATATGATTAAGTAAGGCACATGGGACCTATTAGGTAACACTATTAGTCTTATGGTTTATAGAGCAACAAAGTCCCCACACAATAGAGGTTGTGGTGGCTGGATTGGTAAAGCACAATTCTTCTTTCACTCAGGAGAAAATGATCTTACTCCTGTGTGGGATTAAAAATAGATGTTGACACATTTTCAATACTTACACTTGTTTTCTACACATACTATGCTTTTATACACAGGTTTAAGCTGCACTTTGCTCAGTTTGGGCAACTAAATTATGTTTTTATTCTGTTTAGGAGAAGATCATGGTATGGGTTAAAAGGGACAGTTCAACAACTAGCTGTAAAACACAGAAAGTGACACACCCCTTTAGTCAATGAGGCAGAAAATGAGTATTTCTAAAGATCTTTTTTTCCTTTTAATAATTGCCAAAAAACTAAAAATAGGACAGGCCATAATTTGTGACTGCAAAAAGACTTATTATTATTTTATATCTAGAGTTGTCCATTTCATCATGGCACTAGAAAAAGTCCGCAATTCGTTAACATTTTGACACAATGAACTGAAAAATGACATGGCAATGACCACGTGACAACACTGCCATCACCAGAGAGTCTTTCAACACTGGACAACAGTGCATCACATCTCAACAGGCTCTGTTGTTAAACATTTCATACAATTATGCCGGTAGGGAGATATTAATGAGATGAACGTCTCACCATAAAAGGCTGTGGGTACATGCACAGCCAATTATTATAACATATTTTATTTGATTAAAGCCAATTGTTTATCTAATCTGAGGCTTTCAAATGATTACACATCGTGCTATATTCCAGAAAAAAAAATATAACACACACACACACACACACACACACACACACACACACGAGCAGAGCGCTATTGTAATATCAGTGCAATACTGTGCAACCCAGCGAGAACAGTGTCGACCGCCACGAAGACACACACACACACACACACACACACACACACACACACACACACACACACACACACACACACACACACACACACACACACACACACACACAGTTTTATTTTATAAAGTAGAGTTCAAATCTACAAAACCAAATTTGCTAATATAATCCAATTAAAGCCATAACATTTTGAGGAAATTCTCTATCAGGAAAGTATGAAGGCAGGAACCCAACTCGCAAGCTTCCACATTTTGTCCTGTCAGTTTGTACAGAGATGATGTTAATCGTCGAGTCTTTGACCTTGTCACTCGCTATAATATCATACTTAGTTCTGTGCAGTAACCGAAATTACTTCCAACCAGGGGAACTAAAACATAGCCTACAGGTGGCTGATCGAGGGGCATCAGAAATTTCAGCTGTGCAGTGCATGGAAAATTGTTCACTACATGAGAATTGCACTCCCATTTTAATATTTCTACTGTTAATCCACCCATTTTTATAGCAGATATATGAATTGAATCCTATAGAGAATGCAATGTCAGCTCTGTTATTTATTGGTTATACTGTTCGATGAGTCAGTGTTCCAAAACACACACACACACACACACACATACATATATACAATTATGTAGGTGCCTATCATGATTCCACATGTGCTGCCATGCTTTCAAAATAAGAGCATGCCGTTTTGAACTTTTGCTAGTGTTTACAAGCCACTTCGCTGAATAACTACGGTATAGGACAGACATCATAACAGCCCTTTAACTGTCATTGCAGACTTTACGTGATTGATTAGGCATGCGACAACTTCCCCCGGAAATTATAAAATATACCTATATTGTCATTTGTCTCTCAAACACTGAGCCCACATTACCTGGATGGTGACAGTTTGAACACTACAGTGATGAGGACCTCTTGTCAAAACATGGCACTTGTGGGAGTCTTGACTTGACATATACCAGACAAGGCAGAGATGCTTGATGTTATGACCAAGGATGATGTCTGTACTGCTTCATATGTGTATTCTGAAGTCATAAGATGAGTACATCATTAGCAACTAGGTTTCATTTGTTGGTTTTACCAGTTTTTCTGCACTATCACCAAGGCATGAACTTAAACCACAAAAGTGCACCAGCGGAGCCCTGTGGTTCACCCCGGCACGAATAAACCTTGCCTACTTCTATGTCTATCTCAAAAGGAACCTTGTTGGAGGATGTTTTTCCTGCCGAGCTTCATTAAGCCAGCCTTGTGTTTCAGCTTAATTGTCTCTGGGCGTGAGGAGCATTCCAACAAACACTATCAGCATCCAAGCATGTAATGGATTGAGGTGAATCCTTCTGACAGACACAGGGACAGCAGGTATCGCTGGTGCTCGGGTCGGCACTTCTGCCGAGAGCCGGCCGAGCATAAAACCACAACAACAACAAATGACGCGGGGGTGATGTGTTTGGCCCAACACGGGCAGCTTTAAGCTGACAGGCTGACAGAGCTGTTTCACACAAGACAAAGGTGAGCTAAGCATGTATCCCATGCACCATTAAACCAGAACCAAATGCAATCTCAGTCCAATAAAGTAAACTGCATTCACTGTATCCAATCCATACTATTTCAAATAGAAATTGCAATTCTCCCAGCCTCGCCCTCTGTTTATGAATGAATGACGAGTGGGTAAGTAAATATATCAGCTGTGCTGCTTCCTGGATGAAATCCAGAGTATGAGCAGAAGTGGAGTATTGATTATGGGTGGGACTAGCCAGCCCAGCATGCAGCTAAATCAGTAACGGCCACGAAGGAGCTCAGAGAAATTAAACCACAACAACACCGCCACCCACGCAATTCAGCAGGTAGAGATTACAATCTGTTTCTTACACAATTTCACAAATCCTTACACAAGGGAAGTAAATTTTTTCTGATCCGGTTTACCTCAGCAGCACTAAAGATAGATGTGGAATACACTGAACTGTGGGTGCACAACCAAAGCATTTTCTATAGTTTCTAATATCACATCTCACTAACATCATGCCACTGTATGAGATTTCTGCGAGTTTAAAATTGCCAGGCGTAATACAAAGCACAGGCACTTTCAAACAGTATTGCAGAATTGTAGCGAAAAGCATTCAATAAAGAGACACCAAAGCCTTATCTGAAATGGCAAGTTTATGATGAGGATTAAATTGCATTGTGGGTTGGCAAAAATCTAAATCAAACGTGTGAGTCCAGTGGCTGCAGTGGCATTGCAATCAGGGCCCGGTTTGCTGCAGTGATATGACTCATCTCCCCTTCTGTTCTCCACCCATGTCCCCTGGTGGTCCCATTGTCTGCACCTCACCATTCTTTACATCTCTGCTGCTCCAGTCCTCATCTCTGCTTTCTACCCAATTCATTTCCTTGGCAGTGTCTGGCGGCGCACACAGAGCCTGATTGCAGTACGTTTCCTGAACTAATAGGGGTCACATTAGCCTGGCAGGAAACACAATGCCATTATGGAAATGCCCGGTCAATTACTGGGCAACGAATAAACACCCTCTCTGTCATTTTTGACTCTAAGTGTTTGAATTGGACTAATAGTCGCAATGCAGGTTTGTTATCTTCTCGGGGGCGTCTTATCTGAGTCTCCCGGGGGAGCTTGACAATATGCCTGAGGTCACATATGTCATTGTTGGATTGCCCTGGATGAGGTCAATTCCTTGACAAATGAGAACTGCGTAATGTAAACTTTGTAGACCACTTGTCAGTGGAAAAGGATAATGGATTAATTCAGTTCGAATTCACAGCCCAAACATCACACTGTGACAATGCTGTTTAAATATCTAATGGAAGCCCAAAACTGAAAAAGGCTATGTGTGACTTTTTTTTTTTCTTTCTGATAACTGGTTTCATTTGAAAAGAAAAGTTTGAGAGAATAAAAGTGTAAGAAGGACATTTTAACATCCTTGGCAGCCCAATGCAACTCATTTATCGGAGCGCATCAATTTACATGGTCATATTACATAATTTCATATAGCAGCAGGGGGCTCATTATAGCCTTAAAAATAATGGCTTTAGGTGATATTAGATCCATTACCTAAATCACCATTTAAGACTATGAAGACACTGTAATCTGGGTCACACTATGGAAAGAAGCAAAACCTTAGACGAGAGATGCCAATGTTGACATACCTATCTTTATGTCAACATGTATTGAAATAGAAAATAATTTATATTACGCTGACAGGCAGCTACTTGATTAGAAAAGAGCTGATTGCGATACACCATGTACTTTGATTTTTATCCCCCATACAGTAGACCTGAAAACATATAATGTGCCAAGAACCCCAAACTGCCCCTGACTGCAGTGTGAATGGTATGTGATATACAGTGTAAAGTGCTGCTTATAGAAGCTCTGCACTAATGTGTGGGTGAATGATAAACTGCAGACCAAGGCACTTTAAGTGCTTCTCAAAATTAGAAAAGTGCTATAGAAGTACAGTCCATTTTAAATAATGTGGCAGTGTTAAAAATGTCACATAGTCCATGGAAGGGTCAATTGAAGAAAAAAAAAAAAATGTTGACAAAAAGATGACTCTCTACTCTTGCTTGACTGTAAAACACAACATCATTCCAGGAACAATCCAGCCCAGTGAGATTAAGTGTTATATAAAGAAAACTACAGAGGAGCTCTCACAGTTCAGTGTTTACTCAAAATAAACCACTGCCTTCCTGGGTTGAGCTATTTTTGCCTGCAAGTGTTTCTGAGACTTCTACTTGCGTGGACGCCGCGCATGACGATGACAGTGGTCTTTTGAATAAAAATCTAAAGAGAAAACCTCAGCTTTGCAGCAGAGTGGCTAGTGGCAAGGTACGTACGAAAGCTGGAACACTGTCAGTTCAAGTTAAATACATGCACGCGGTTGGGTTGGGGGACTGCGCTCTGCTGAGTCACTTCGCTGCGTGATATTAGGCTGACAGAGACAAACTGCCTGTGGAGCGTCAGTCAAAAAAATGACCCCACCCTCTTGCTTGGATTCAATTAACTTTCAAGCAGTGTCCCAATGTGGAACTAAAGGCAGTGCTCGCTCAACTCAAGTGATGGAGCTAAATCAGATTTAGGTTTGCTGACAGCGTCACCTTTTTCTACGGGTTGTGTGATGTGTGTCATCTGGCTGTCACATTATCACTCCACCCCTAAAAAGGGTGGGGGGGTACATTCAGTACCTGCCCTTAATGTATGCTGGCAGGTATTTGGATGATGAGTTTTGACATTAAGGTAAAAATTTGCTGATTTATCAGGAAAAAGTCAGCCTGAGCTAGGGTGAAAAATGACAAATAACAGAGGAAATGAGCATAGATTCATAACTCTCTCAAACCAATGCGGGGAGGAACAGATTTAATCACTTTACGAAGCCCAATCCAAAGAGTGCCAACGCCACCCATTATCCATAATCAGTGATCTGCGTCAGATGGCTAGGCCCCAGTACCATGAGGTGTAGCAGAAGAGAGAAGAAGAGGGTGTTTTGTTGCCCTGTTTGAGGGAGGAGGAGACATGAGCGGGTCACTGGGCCGGGTTCCTGTGGCTTAGCGAAGCAAATCCTCTGTAATCCTAGTCCCATGGCTCTGTTTACTATATGTAGGTAAAGCTATTATGGACCCAGACCAAGCCGGCCCTCCTTACATGTAAGATACATCCTACGTCTAATGTTTCTCATGTTCATCGCCACCTATTGTTCACCGATTCTTTCTTTTAAGAGGACTGCTGAGGATGTTCATCCTCACTAAGACTCTTTTGAGATCATCATCATTGGATGGTGGGAAAGCAGTGAGGGAGGCAGACAAAGGGGATGGAAATCACATGGCACGAGAGCAATGAAAAAAATATATATATAAAGAAATCCAACAAATCAAGCCAAAAATGAGGGAGGTCTGGGGAAGATAAAAACACAAAATCATCATGAATGAGTGGCCACCTCTCCTCTGACCCCAGGCTGACAAGTCGCGCATTGCAGCTCAGACAATGTATCATCCTACCTGAAAGCTTCTGTATAAACAATGTCTGCAGCCAGTGTGGAGCCATAAAGCAACATAATGGGAAAATGCATTTCTTGGAAGCTTTAAAATTAATTTTCCCCCTATTTACGGGGGGATTCCCGGAATCACATTACGACACAAGGCAACACATTACTGTGTCTCTGCCACTGTCATTATCCAATTGCTTTCTTGTCGATTCAAGGCCCCCCCTATAATATTGCCCTTTTCCCTCTCCCTAGCCATTAATATTTCACAACACCAACGCAACACAAATTAATGACTGCAGAAAAGCGAAATAAAATTCTATTTTCAAGCAGCTTTATTTCTGGCACAAACGCCGAGGCCGCTGTATTGAGGTTTCTTCTTAACTACATCAAGAATTAATACCAGTAAGTTTGATAACAAATTGGGAGGTTTTAGGTAAATATGTATATATTTCTGATTTTCAAATAAGCCAAATTAACTTGAAACCGTTTATTTTCCTGTTGCATATAACTGAACTGAAAACACAACATTTTCTGACATCAAGTTAGCACACTTTGAACTCTAGATGTTCCTATTAGACCAAATGATGGCTTCAACCTTCATGAAAAAATAATAGACACGCTACTTTCAAATTCTCTGACATCTCTTGGTTTTGACAGGAGCAAGACGTGTGAATATTTTTCTGACAGTTCATAGACAAAAAACGAACTAATTAACGAAGATGTGTTTTGAGTTGTTGCACTTGCAGAGTTGTCCGACTGCTTTGTAGATGGTCTGGGCTGAACGCTGCTGCCTAGTTAGGTGTTCTTTTAAAGGTTTGACTTTCACTTTCATCAGCTATGTGCATACATGGTCTCTTTAAAATAGAAGTAGGGAGAGAAAGAGACATGCCATGCTACATTTTTCCACTCGATACAGACACTAGCACAGAGTCAAAACTCTGGTGCATGATCAATGAGAAGGGTATTTTATCTTTTTTCTATTTTTTAGATATGCATTATTTAAGATTATCCTTCTCACGTGGCATCACACACTCACGTGGCCTCCAATGCTTCTTTTTTAGCAAGAAATTCATAAATGTTCTCAAATTCAATTAAGGGTTTGAATTTGGATTAGCACAAGTCATTTACAACTGCAGATGTAAACCTGCCTCTCCACCGGTGAATGTGGTTCCCACGAGTCCTGTTGATTCCCCAGAAAGAAAGAAAAAAAACACTGGAGAACCATATGTTCAGAAAATATGCAAAATAAATCCCTATGCAGCTCTATTACAGAACAACAATTAATCACTCTAAAGAAACATTCCATGATTTTTTTATTATTTTAAAAACCCATACATCTTTACTACTTAGTAACCAAACAATGTCCACGGAACCACTTACATCTACGTCAACTCTGTGTTGTTCATTACCACAAGTTTAACTTCAAATGATTGAGTTGAGTACTACTGTATAGTCATAGGTTCATTTCAGGATATAAAATCAGCAGCGGCTTAACACTTCAATTAATTTTCCACCAAGCATTTTTTCAGGAAACATTCTGCCTGGCAACATCAAGTGATGTTAGTAATTCAGTGTTTGTATTCCTCAGGGTAGCACAGGGGTTCTGGGCTGTGTGTGTGTGTGCGTGTGCGTGTGCGTGTGTGTGTGTGTGGGGGGGGGGTGTTTGCATTAATGAGGTTGCAGAAATAGATGAGATAGTTGCAGCTGTTTAAACACCGCACCGCCTGTCACAGATGAATCTGGGAGATACAGAATTTGGTCATGGTCATCTTAATGCTACATAAAGCCTCATCCCTGACAGCCTTGGGTTATCAACAGGTGATGATGAGGAGGCATTTTTATTAGAAGTCAACTAATCAAATGAGTATCATTTTAAAACGGCATGTAGGTAATCAATTTGGACAAAGTTAAATAGTTCAGTTTCATCAAAATTAATATCAATGCAGTAATCAATTTGTAACAGCAAACACTTGCTGATGATGGCAGGGTGAAGGATTAATCAAAGCCAGCAGGTCCATGCATAATTTGATCATAGGAGTCATCATCCAAGGTGCACGTGTGGTTCATGTACGTGTGCATGTGTCCCTCACTGCTGTGAAGGATGGCAGTGAGGAGAAGTGATGGTTTTGGAGTTGTATTTCATCCAAAGAGGTTATATTTCAATTGAATACCATATTTGTAGAGCAGTTTTGCACGGATTAAAGACATTGAATGACTGACAAGTTGACAGTGAGACAGTATACTAGTAAGAAATGAAATTGATGAAAGTTTCAGAACACTGATAAAAGTGATAAATTAAAGACATTAAAATTAAACCCTGTTAACCTTATCGGAGGGATTATTTATTACCTTTGTTATGTACATACTTTTATATTTAATTGTTTGAGCTCGTGGTATTATTTTATTTTTTTATTTTTTAAAGCAGCACTCTGAGCACCGTTAAAGAAAGCTTGTGATCCAAAAATCCCATTGCCTCAATCTCGGTGACATGGGGTTAGGATTTTTAGTTCATTACAGCAATGGAGAACATGTTGATCATAAAAGTTGGGGATGTCCCCCCCCCCCCCAGGGAATATTCTACATGTATCATTTTATTACTGTTACCTTTAGGACTGACAGCATTCTTGGTTGCTCGTGACCCCGTATTATAATGTATAGAACGGACGACTAAACAAAATTCAACAACACAAATCATGACTTGTAACACCTGTCCACTCCCTGTTTTAAAGCCGTCCTTGAATGCCTCACTGACTTTCAACCATCTACCTGGTGCATCAGCATCACTGTGTGTGTCTGAGCAGTAATACAGCTCTGTCTCCCAACTCCATACCAGAACGTGCTGACCCTGGTCTGGACAGATAAGTTTTATTAGGATGTATAATGAGAGATTAAGGAGCCCAGACAATACGAAGTACATGCTTTTGCCAATCTTACCCCAGGGGCTGCTCACTTCTACCTTATGGGGCTATACCTTTTTGCATTATGCAATGGTGTAATAGGCTTAGCTATGTGCTGCTCTGCAGGGGGGTAGTTTGAAGCACACTCCGGTGACTCACTTCATTAAGTCTCATCCTTGGAGCTTTCCAAGTGCTGCGGAGGGAACTATCCAGGCTCCAACATCAGCAATGACCTCAGATAACATTTAGAGTGGAGTTAAAAAAGGTAAACATTCATTACCATCTAACTAAATTCAAGATTTATCTTCATATGCACAACAATTACAGTTATTGCCAATGCAATTCTTGGATCTCAGACTCCTCTACCAGTACTCATATAAATAATTATATTTAAAAATAAGAAGCAATAAGTTGCGGTATGTACATCAGTGAAAATGAAATAAACAACTAGTATGTACATGGAAACGGACAAAACATTCAACAGCAATGTGCAAGGTGCAGGGGGTGCTCTGTAGTGTTTAAAAGTCTTATGGCCTACTATATAACAAATGAATTAGCTTGTAGAGGCCCACGTCCAATTTCTGGTCATTTCTGTTGAATTGTCATGGCTTTATATATAAATACAGATATAAAAAGTCTCCAATAATCTCAAATGCACTTAATATTAGCTTTATTCCGCCATGGTATCAATAAATGTACTTCTAATATCCCCGCAGAGCGTTCCAGAGCACAACTGCTGGGCTGTTTATCCACAAAAGCGTGTAGGAAAAGCATTCGAAGACACAAACATGGCTGATATACGCTTAACGAGTTACATTCGAAGTAAAAAAAAAACAAAAAAAGAACTACACGGTAGTGTAAGTGGAGTTAAGCGGTGTAAATGTCACGCCGTTGTCGTGCCTTCAGAGGAATTACAGCGACCCTCCACCTGAATTACACCTGCCCAGTCATAACAACCAGCATCCAACACAGAGAAAAATAAACAAACAAACTATTATCAACCCGCCCGAGCTCGCAAGGCGCGCGGCAACACAACACTTGACAAACATTAAACATTGATAAGGAAACGACTCATCCGGTTGCATCGAGACTAGAAGCCGGGTTAAAGAAGTGTGTGGCGAATAACGAGCATGGCTACTCACTTTCAGAGGGTCATTAACCGGGGAGCCGCGTCGGGCGTGTGTTGTGTCTTTCGTCGGGCGCGCACCGTTACGGCGAATGTACACACGGGCAGACACGCGGAGTCATTTTGACCTTCTCCCAATAGAAAGTACCATCGCTGAGACGGAGGACGGGGGGAGGAGGAGGAGCGGACCATACCAAGCGGGGTGGGAGGGGGAAGGAGGGAGGCTGACATCCCGGGATGCTTTGCAGGGATGAGCCTGCTGTAGTGGTACGCCAACGGTACGTGTTTTAGATCTAGTGTCTCCTTTTTTATCTTTTGGATTATTTTGGCTCAGCTAAATGTGTCTTATGTATCTGTGATTTGCAACCACAGTAAAAGGAGCATAAATCTCCATGTTAATATTTATTAAAGCATACATTTCTTTCTCATGCACTTGCTTGCTTCCCACCTTGGTTAGATGATAAATATGTTTGAACAAAAAAGAGTGTAGTAATAGTAACATGAAAGTCTGATAAAAGAAAAAAATATAATTTCCTTTGCTTAAAAGATAATTAACCCCTAGTTTGGTATTTTTCCTGAATCTTTCCTCATCCTATTAGTGGAGATTGCTGCCATTGTGACCCTGTGGTTTATCAGTTAACTGTAAATGTTTAAGAGGAACGGTATCTCTGCAGTTACTGTGAGTCCCTGCCTGACTATTAAAGAGACAAATGACAGTGAGGGCCAAAAAGGGAAAAAAATCAATAATAAGACAGAGATAGGTTATGAGAAAATTGGCCGTTTCAATGTCGTTGCATTGTATGCACCATATATTGTCTATTATATTTAAATTACATTATTAACTATTATTAACTATAATTCAATACCAATAAAACTGTAGTTTTCCAACAGGAATTGTATGTGACAACATTGCATATGAATGTTACTCACTTGCCTCATTCACATAGAAACTGTAAATCCCATGATGCTGTACATCCCATGAGATTACTACAGGATGTTCCATACCGTGGGCTTATATAGATCATACATGAAATGGAAAAATAGGTTTTTCAACTACACACTGGGATGGAGAATTGGCACACTATAAGTTAATGCCCAGGCACAGTAGCTCCATGATCTATTAGTTTCATCCAGGAAAATACTATAGAATACTATAGAAAATACTAAAGAATCAATATTGTCCAAAAAAATAGCAGTTAGGTTGAGGCAGTGAAGAAACTAAAAACAGGTTGGTCTCTTGGTTTACGTTAAACATGTCCTTGGGACAACACCATTTTATATAAGCCACTGCTACCTTTTCAGGGGATCGCCCTAGTGTAGCATAAAGTTGTCACTGTGTGTGGAAAAAAAAAGAGAATGCAATATATATATATAATATATATATCACAGTGGCTCAGTGTTGGGGACTCTGGGTTGCTGTGTGCTTTCAATATTTATATTATATGAGAATTAATTTGCTGCTGTCATGACCGAGTATTTTTGTATCAGCTGGGCAAATGAGGCCCAAGGTCACATGCAGACCGCTGCCTTTCTGGCTGCATTGACAACGGCAGGACTTCGTGCCCACTGAGTTGGAAAGTGCATTTCTCAAGTATAAATGAAGACTTGTTACTGTATTGATTGATGGTGCACTTCAGCAGTGAGGGGCTAAAATCAATGAGCGCTGTATGGAGTCTGAAGACCGATGCCTGTTATGCCTACCATCCTGAACACCCCAGAGCTCACTCATAAATAAATGAAGGAGACAGCACATTTCCAGAGAAATTGCTTGTTTTTGTCAAAGCAATGGCCTCTTTATACCATCTAATGCTGTATCGTGTATCAAACCAGTCCCACGAATATTCGTGAGACTGGGTTGCATGTATAGGGCAGGAAAATGTCTAGTAAGATATTAGAGATCATTCACAAAAACACAATAAAGCCATATCATTAGGCGTGGGTGTGTTTGTGTGAGCCCATCCTCACACCCATCATTAAACAGGATTTAATTTGGCTTGAGACTTACTACATTCTTAATTTCTCATCTGAGTGAAAACAGTTGAAACATGTAATGTACAGTATATTACTTGTAATGTTTCATAACGCTTAATGAAATGGTTACCTTGAGATGAATGTATCCCTCTTTTTGAAGGAATGCTATAGAACAGGGGTCTCAAACTCAACTTACCTGGGTGCCGCTGGAGGTAGAGTCTAGGTGAGGCCGGGCCAAACCGGAGCTATTGTATCCCATAAGTGATAAAAAAATATATAAAACGCCTAGGGCAGGGGTCTGCAAATCGCGGCTCCCTGTGGCTTTGGAAAATAAATAATGAGTATTTAATACAATTTATTTAATTTTAGTTTGTTAGTTTTTTTAATGTAATTCTAAATTTGAATATTATGGTATTCTTGTCCAATCTAAATAAAACTTGTTAAAGATTTTGTCGCTCTTAATTTGTGTCGACATATTCGACCCCTGGTAGGCCAACTGTGGAGAATTCTAAGAAAAGAAAAGTGTCTGAAGAAAACAGAACGTTTCATGCTATGTGGGCAGATTCATATGCTTTCACTGCTGACCAGACTGATTTCATAAATGCAACACATTATGGTTTGTTTATACGTAGCATAAAGGCAAAAAAAACATTACATGCAGTGTTATTTCATTTTAAATGTCAAAAGGGTTTTGTGGCTACCAGTGTGTGGGCCGCATTTACTCTTTCATGTGAAGTAGGGGGTCACAAATAGGGGGCGTTTGAGGCCCCTGCTATAGAACTTTGTCTAATTGATAATGATAATATTTGATCACTTGTTTTGGGCCTGTACTACTTTGCACATCCATGCATTTGTTTTCTTTCAATCCCAAGAAGCACGTTGAATATGAATTGACTGATTAATGCCATTGAATAACTGTTGAGGTCTTTCAGTCTACACCAAGGTGGTTTTCCAACAGAAAAACGGATGACAGAATATTAAAAAAACACTTCCACGTAGTAGTTTTGGCCTTGCCACACAACCATTCAGTCAGGATTTAATAAAGGCAAGCCAACATGTTGTGAGATATGAATGCTACAGCAGTATTTAATGATGGCCTTTGGTGACACACATGGCTCAGTGCGGAAATGTCACCCAGTTAACATGCTCTATGTGACAGAACTGATAAAACAAGCAGGAAATGGCTTTTTATCCGCCTGCCTTGTTATCTCAATTACAGTTTGATTTAATGTGCATGAGGTAATGTCTCTCTCAATGTGTGTCATTTTTTATAAGAAATCAATTCTCAGTGTTTGAGATGAAACAGAGGCACATTGCTCGGAAAATAGGTGAAACTGGAAAAGGTGAAACAGGCGCAGGAACATGTGAGCCACATCAAAATAGTGGGTTATTTCTGTTCTCGCAGACTGTGCTCTGCGCTCTATTCTTAGTGGCCACTGCCTCCAAACATTGCACAAATGGCAAAGGTGGTTTTGAGGTGACTTGGCACTGAAGGGATGGCCTTTCTTCTTGTGCACCAGGAGGGTGAAGTTGTTACATGTGGCTTGAAAGTAGATTATTTTATTAAGTAGAATGGCAAAATGTAGAAAACAACATACTGTAAAGAACATTATTTTCCTGTTCTGTAGTTACTGAAGTACATAACCACAATATCCTCTCATTGAAGTTTTAGTTAGAGATGTCCTCTAAGATCTACAGGTATAATCAGAGGAGTCACAACTACCTAGAAGCCCCCCCCCCAAAGACAGCTGTTTACATTGGTCCACAGCAACGAAAATGTGATTATAGTGATTAAATGAGGATCATTTTAAAATATAACAGAGCATCTAACACACTTAAAATCTACAAGGGGATTTTGTAGGAATATTAGATTTTGCCTTATATTTTACAATGAAATAGAAAGATATCATGGACATGTATTTCAAAAGAAAGCAATTATAAGTGGTGTTGAACATATCTGGCTATATCAGTGCTGGAGGTTGATTCAGAGCTTTGGCAGAGATACGTAAAGCCCTGGACTCTGCTACAGTAATCCAAGGGACAAACTACAGGTATCAACCTTGAGGCAAGCAGCCAAGGACATCCTGTATCATTATACTGAGTCTAAACCTTTGATGGGGTAAAAATAAAAAAATAAAAACTTTATATTTTGCATAGAACTTACAGGCAAGTCTTGCCTCCTGACATCACCCCTGGGCAGTTACTTTGAGCTAAAAGACCAGGCTGAATTGTGATTAAACTGCTTTGTTTGTAACATAAAAAGTATATGTGCAGAATCACAACTGAAATCAAACAAAAATGACAATGTTTTAAACTTTTTTTTTTTACTGGTCATGCCTCTACTGCAGCACACCTGTATTTATTTTGATATTGTCCTGCCACAAGATCTGTCCTGGACCTCATCTGTGTGTTGGAATGACACAGTTTGGGTTTCAAAAAGCAGAGGGACATGTGTCATTCACTAATCTTTGACGACACAGACTATTCTATCAATTTTTTTTTTAAGTGGTACGTTTCCACTTTTGTAATGTCGCCGGGGTTTTCTTCAATGTTCAGTATGTAACTGGCTGTATGGAAGTCAAGGGCTGAGAGACTATTGTTTGTTTGTCTAAGTGGCATGCACAAACTGTAGAGGGAAACTACAGCTGTCTGATTAGACCATCCTTCTCTCGGTCCTAATTATGTGGAGCTGGAACAGAAGCAAGAGGCTGAGAAGAGTCTGCATCATTAGGTTTAATCAACCTTGGATACCCTGAAACAAAAACAACACGCACGCACACGCAATGACAGTGAGTGGTCCAGCCAGGCTTTTTAATTACTGCAATGAATTCCCTACATGGCTCCAGTCACCAGTCGCCTGCTATCTAAACAATGTTTGTTGTTGAAGCTTTTCTTTGTTGAGACACTACTTAATGGATAAACGGTCATGTTGTCTGGCATTGTGCAGAATATTAAAAGTAAACACATACACTAACAACTCGGGTTTCCTAGTGCCTCCATGACATGGTTCTGATGTCATGGATTGCCTAAGCTTGAGTATTTTTCCCAAGCCATTAAGCTTAATTGTTCAGTGTCCCTCAGGTGTCTGAAATGTGTGTGATGATTATCAACATGGAGTGCAGCCAGACTGCAGACCCAGCTCACAAGTGCTGTATGCAAGTCTATGTGACCGATGCCAAATATCATCAGTATCTTACAGTGCCACAGTCCCAGAAGCACACATTGCCATGCCACAAACGTATGACTGCAAAAAAAACAGCAATTAGCATACATCACATGTTTTAACTGGCAGCTACATGTTCACCATAAATGTTATTTTACATGATGAGGGTTTGATTGGCTGCTGTTAGAAGAGGTGCACACGATCACACCCCTTGTTGCTAATTAACTTAACCTCTTTGGCATTCATCACTTTGCAGTTTTGCATTTCATATGGCCTACGACGTCCCGATTGTGCAAGGGTCATATTTCATCTGAACGTGTTATCCCAACTCTTATTTGGATAACAGAATGCGTTTGTGGGATAGAGCGACCCCTGCAGACCAGTAAGTTGTACTACTGCAAGACAGAGCAAGCCAGAGGTTATAACAATATAACAACAACAGAACATACCAAAAATATAGTTAATTATTATCAATATATTGCGATTATTGTTATTGTCTACATACAGTCGTTACTAGTTACGCTATATTTCAACTGAATGTTATGAAATTGTGTTAATCATTTTGAGAGTGGAAATTGATATCAGGAATAAGATTACATTTTTATGATAATCCGTTTGAGTAGAACTATGACGACACACACGCAAACACACACACACACACACACACAGACGGACAGACGTGTCAAATGCGTAAGGGAATGTTTGTCTCCTCTCGGCTCCTGTAGCTCCACCAGGAAGTTGCTGCAAGTCAATTCATTCCGTGCAGTTGTTGTACTCACGCGTATAGTTTTACAATCGCGCATCGATAGCTTTATTTCGTTATGCGTCGGAGAACGGAAGCTCAAGCGCCGAGCCATGACCCCGTGAATGCTGATAAAAAGGTAGCCAGTCTCTGCCGTCATCGCAATACACGTCTGCCTGACGCTAATGCTACAGTACTCACGTTGTGCCATGCATTACCGAGTCCCTCAGTCAGGGTTGGGAGAGTCATCCAATACAGATATATCTCTAACATAGAAATGCAACATGACCTATTTTATTGACTTTTGGATTAATCAATAGCAGTTATGCAAATGAAGACGAGAAAGAGATTCTTTCCGGTACATAGCTTACTATTATCACCCAAAACATGACTTGAATAAGAATGGCTTTTAAAGTGGGATGGTTCTAAACCACAGCACAGAGCAGGCAAAACGATGCAGAGGATAGCAAGGCTATTAGACATAGCAAACACTAATACAACGGGACATAGCGTTATGTTTACGAAATGTTATTACTGTTTGATCCCAATGAAAGCAGCTATTAATACAACATATAAACTTTATAAACATTTGTACAGTCTATGTGAATGGTAGATGGGACACACACACACACACACACAACCGCACACACATAAAACACGAGTAATGTGTGAGTTAACATCCAACTGTCTTCTCCAGTCTCCAGATCGAAGACGTCCCAGCCAGGCCGAAGCGAAAAGCAAAGTGTCCTATCGTTCTGTGCTCATAAACATTGGAAAGTGTTTACTTTTAATCGTCCTCATCCCTCCATTCCTCAACTATGCATCACTGCAGAAAGAAGGACAGATGCTCCTGCCCAAAGGTTCTCTTATCTATCCATAACAAAGTTGTATTGTTCATCATATGTTGATCTAAAATTGCATATCCATATATTGATTAATGTTGTTGATTTGACAGCCTCTGTTTGGAATTTGTCTGCATGTTATGAATTTCTCGCAGCCAAATGGGAAATCAATGGTTGCGTCCCATCTTTGTCTCAATGCTTGTCCTTTTTCTTTTCAGATGGCCAGATTGTGGATGTTGGTTTGGGTCAAAAGATGCATCTTTTGTGTAAAGGACAAGGAAAACCAGTTGGTAATACATCGTTTTCTTTGTATCTGCGATACAAAATTCTCCTGTGGCTTGTTTGTGTGAAAACTCAACCTATCCATTTTTTTTTTCATCTTAGTCATACTGGATGCACCAACTGGAATGTCGTCGGACGTTTGGTTTCATGTCCAAGAAAGTGTGGCCACATTTACAAAGGTGGGGAAATGACACAATCACTGTATGGTTTTTGTTGAATGCTTGTATTTCGGAAGAATTTTATTACCTTTTATTACTCTGTTAAATCAAATGAGCTGATCATAACTGAAAGAAGAAACATTGGGGATGAGAAAGCATCCTGCCATTGGTTTACCTATGACCAAAGAACATCCACTGTGGGTAACTTTCTGTGAAATCAGTTACTAGTAACGCAGCCATGCTGTCAGGGCCGTGTTAGGACAATCTTTGTTTGGGCTTTGTCACATTCTCTTTTCTGAGCGAGGACTCAGCCCAGCAGAAAGTCGAGGGGTGACAGCCTGCCACATGTTGTTTGTCTGAAATGTGACCCAAATGAGGTCAGTGACTTGTTAGAAGATCCAGCTGAACAACTGCATCACGACAGCTACAAAAACAAACTTACGTCACTCTGTTTTCGCCTCTACATGTATGCTGCCTTTCAATTCAACAAAAGTGCTTTTTAATCTACTGGATAGGGATGAGCAAGGTCTTAGGGAGGTCAACTCATGTGTATGGAGCATTGTGTTTTGCGTAAAGCCCTGTGAACATGTGGTGTCCCTGTTTGTCACACAGGTTTGCACCTATGACAGAATGGGACTGGGCTTCAGCAAGCGCCTGATGCTGAATGAAACAACCGGAACTGAGAAAGTTTGGGGGATGTCAACAACTGGACAGTGAGAATGTTTCTTTATTTGGCGGTCTCTGTAACGCACAGAATATGGCATATCACCTTACTCAAGATTTATTGGTCAACAATCACATGGAAAATCTAAACAACTTTTAAGTGCTCACTCTTCCTCAAGTGCATTAAAAATAATGTAGTAAACATGCAAGCTAAATAAAACACATCATTTCTATAATTCTCAAATTTTTCACGTGAAGCAGGCCTGTGGTAATGGCACCCCTTTAGTTTCTATGGTGACCCACTGTATAGCTTGTGTTCATCTTAGGACTCTGTTGCTGAAATGAGTAATTACAGCAAATCATATTCCTTGACATTCATCAACAGAGGCAACTAATGAAGGTCAGAGGGTCACCTACGCGATTGCAAAATAAAAAGCAAATGCCTCCTCCTCCCCGCCCTGTGTCACACAGTTTGGCCTGTAATCTTCTGGCCTCTGACACGGTAACGCATTGATTGAGTCTTAAATCTGCCTAAAGGATGACTAGGCGTGGTTCGCTAAAGGCCAGCAGTCTACTTTACCTTGACATCTGGCTCAGAAAATGCGCGGCCACCTATTTTAGCTTGCGTAATTTCCAAACTCTGCAATTTGAGGAATAGGCAGTTTGATGACTGCTTAGCCCTCAAGACTTGTGAAATCTCTTCAAATCAGTATGACTTCTAGGTTTTTGATTTATTAGCACAGCAAACTCTGGCAACAGATGGCTCTTGGAGAGGTGCTGCAGGACCTCATACAGTATAATGATGATGCCTTCTCCGGTGATGTGGGTTTGGTGGTGATTGTCCTGCGGTGCAGCTGAGATGAGCCAGCAGTGCCCTCCTTTATGCTGTTGTGGTGCCATGCGTGTAAACTGATTTAATGGAGAACAGGGAATTTGGCAATTTTTTATTTTTATTTTTTTTAAATGGAGTTTATGACTTTTCTTTACGGGTAATTTTTGCATCCTAATGAAACTCCACTGGGTTCATAATAAACCAGTTAATGAGCAGATCAGAGATTAATGAGATTAATGACGGCCTGTTGTATTCGTCTTTCATGTTGTGAGTCCTAGTCCTGCCTTGCTGAATAAATAAACGTCCTGGCCCAGTTTGCAGAGTGCCCTGCTTTGGATGCAGAAACAGATGACTGTTTTTGTCTTCCAGGATGGTGGATGATCTGCACCGACTTCTGCAGGCGGCCGGGATAGGCGAGCCCTTCATCCTGGTGGGCTCTGAGCTTGGTGCGCTCAATGGCAGGTTCTACAGCCACATTTATGATGTGTAAGTGTGGTGCATCGAGGTCAAAACTCCAAAACTCCTACTTTCAGTAGACAGGTTTATTGTTGGATCATTGCTACTTAGTTTATGGCCTTAAACAGGGTTCACATTTAAATGGATTAGGTATGAGGCAAAAATACCAACCAACAGATCATATGCATCTATGTGCATATATAGACAATTTGTCGATTTGTAGACGATAAAATATATATATACATATATATAGAATATCATAAAGGGATTCAAGATCTTCGATTAAAAAGGGATTTTTAAAATGTCTTTAGAATATATATTTTTTGAGACATTTCAATTCATATGTTATAGTGTCCATTCCCTTCAACTCCCTATAATTCAGCAGTCCCAGAGACAGCGTAGTGATGAACTTGACAAGCAGCCTGAACCAGGAATGAAAGATTTAGTATTTAATCAGTCACGATGTTGCCGACGTTAAGGGGGAGAAAATTAAGTAGTGGTGAGTGGATGACACCTTTCCAAATGGAAATATTGCTTCTGGAGGTGGTGTACGTGTGGTTATCTGTCTGTGGGGACACAGGACGGACAAATCTACAGCATTACAGACGCGGGACCCCATCCATCTCGCACTCATTAAGGCCCAGGCCAGGAGGGTAAAGTGGACAAGGGTGGCCGATGAATCTTGTCTCATCTGAGTGTATTTGGGTGTGCCCTCTCATTGTCCTCAGGCAAGTGTCAGACCTGGTGCTGATTGATCCCATCCCAGAGGACGTCTTTGAGGACGACCAATGGAAGGAGTACTGGTGAGTGCATAGGAGGATTCAGGGGGCGTGTGAAGGACAGCGTGGGTAAATAATGAAGGGAGTAAGGAGCTAAGAATGAAAGGAAAGAAGAGAGAAGATCTTGGAGGAGCACAAACTAGAGAGGGGTGTGAGAAATTAGAATGGAAAAGAAGATTGAGAAAAGAGGGGTGTGGAAAAGAGCAGAGAGTATGATAAGGAGCGCTCAGGGGCAAAGTGGAGCAGATAAAAAGCGAGCAGCAAGTAAGAGGAGAAGAAAAAAGGAAATGCGTAAAGAAAAGGAGAGGATTAGGATAAGAGGAAGGGAGACAGACACGCTAGCATGTCAAGCTCCAAACTTTTCCTTTGTTGGTATTTTATGGTGAGAATAGCGGGTTATCTTAAATGGGTGGGGTTCATTAGCCTGATTAATTGGAGGCCAAATAAACTAATTAGATGATCACTCTCTTTCGGCACGAAGCCGACGAGGGGAGAGCGAGGGGCTGTGGCAGTCGTCAGGATTGACTGACAAAGTGTTATAACGGTGATTTAATCTTCTGGATGAGATATGTCAAGTGGAAGTCATTGTCACAGTATATTTCGCATTATGCATTCATTATCAAACAGGGAGGTGGGTTTGCTATTACTAATAACCAGAGTGCATGGGAGGAATGTTATTAGAAGTGTCAATTATGCAACACAGAGACTCGGGAAAATTAATTGCATACTCTTGCATAATATTTGAACTTAAAACAAAGGAAATACACACGTTTGTGAATCAGCGTGGACACATTTACCGCAACAATATGAACAAATAGGCTTGATGTCCAAAAGAGAAATAAGATGGAACCCAGAGGTGGATAGTGGCCAAGTTCTATTAAGGCCAATAAAGTAGTGCAACTTGAAAGATTTTTACTTTGTGGAGATTTTCAAATCACCAACGAGTTTCAATCAGTGCGACTCAAGGAGTTGCTTATATGTGCTCTGTTACGACAGAGTGGGATATGTTAGAATCAAGTAATCACATTTTTTGGCGTGACTCAATGACTTAGTGCATCCTTAGTTCCTTGCACCAATCATAGCTTGCAGCTTACGTAAGTATGAGTTGAGCCAGATAAGAAATGGATCTCTGAAAATGGCCTAATTTGTACGTGACTCAAAGGGGAGCGGCACCATTTATCAGGGGTATGTGTCCAATTATCCTCTGATTAATAGGCATTCATTTCACCGAGTACATGACCGTGTAGCCACAATCCAATTACTCTGCCGAGAAGCAACGGAGAAATGAAATGAAACCATGACTTACATTTGCTCCGGGAAAAAAAACAATTTTTATCGTCAGTGTCGGATTTCCACAGAGAGGTAAAAACAAAGAAGAAGAAGCAGGAATGGGATACGACATTATATAAGGGATGCAGCCCAACACCAGGTATCCTGACGTTCCCGCATCCCGGTGCCAATGGCATCACAGGCACCTGCACGCTTTGCTTCCGATTGTACCATGTTTTTTTTTATTCTTTTTTGTTCAGAAAGGTTGCATGTAGGTGTTATTTCTCGCTCGTAGATATGGTCTTTTTAGCTGTCAGAGGCAGTGTTTGGTACACAAGATAAGTAAGGCAGAAGGGAGCAGTGCTGCACCTGAGCAGGATTGTGCGGAGACGGTATCGGCTTTGCACTGGGACTGGAGGATTTACACATCAAAGACCTGCTCATTAACACAGGCTCGCTCCCAGAATTAGTTCGCTTACATCCTACAAAATGATTTGTCATCCTCTCCTGGGAATGGTATTTCCATTTGCTTGTGTGTGTGTGTGCGTGCGTGTGTGCGTGCGTGCGTGCGTGCGTGTGTGCGAGCATAGGCATTTTGCTGCAAGGGGTCACATTTCCTATTTGGGATTCTCCCGCTGCAGACGTGGTAGCTTGTGTGTCATTCCCTTGCAGGCACAGATAATTCCTCCTGATGCAAAACCAAGCAGTGGGTCTAACATCGGAGATTATGAGAGGCTTCGGCGTACGTGTGTATAAATTGCATTCCAAATAAGGAGTTAGCGCCGTGGCGCTTTGTTTCACCATCGCAATCATAGGAAGCGCTACACCTATTCAATTCAGGGTACACCACATTATTCCCTACATGATAGACCATGACACGAACATAATGAGTACTACATTAAAGTGCCAAGCTTAAATTTGAGTAGGTGTGCATCAATACAGCAATACCAGTGTATGCAGCCATAATGGGACCATCACCATGTTTGACAGAGAAGCTGATGGCTTTGGTCACGACCGGTTATTTTCTTCCTCCACTATAACCTCTTCCCATTCATTTGTACAAAAAATACTTCTGGCCTTGGTTGTATTTGCTCAGTGCAGTTTTTAATAAGGTAAATGATATCGTTTACCTTAAGGACTGTGCCAGCCCTGCATGTTACCTTGTGTACTCTATAATATTAAAAATGATCAGGATTTTTAAACAGGGTCACATCTCTAGACTAACATTCTAAAATTCACCAAATCCATTAAATTGATAGCTTTCAGTTTCTACCAGGAAGGAATTCACGCATATGTGTGCAACCCAACCCAGTGTGTGTGGGAAGTGTTCAACTAATTTACCCCATGGGGAATATGTCTGTGCAGAGGGGAGAAACAGTGGGGAATGCTCTCTAATGGGATGGTCCTCACAGATTCATGAATGCTGATGGATTGGAAAACTCAGTTTTAATGTACAATTACTGTGTTTAGTGCAACTCGGTTCTCAGAGGAACACCACTTGAAAGACAAGCCATCCCTCCCCTCTGCATCTCACTTCTTTTCAGTGTTAATAGTTTTTTGTTTTTTTTTGCTAATTTAAACTTTTCAAGTTTGATACAGAGATACTATGTCTCAATTTTCATATATGTAACCAAAGAATTGAAAGTGATCGTTTCACATTATACATTTAAGTTGCTACTGAGGGAGCAAAACTAGGTATTGAGTTTCGATGTGGGTCGAACATCTGCAGCTGCATGCCTGGAACGGACGCCTGATTGAGTTATGAGTCCCAAAATGAACGCTCTCCGTCCCATTCATCATCCTACCTGTCATTAATATGCTCAGCAAGACCTGCACAGACACACACCAGTCTTCATTACTGAAACATTTATACAGGGGCACAATGTACCATATGTACGCAGCTTGCTGCAGTGTGTAGCAGATAGGCATGTTCGGCGGCTCACCTGGAGCCCGCTCTGTATGACAAGCAGCGTATGACTGTCACTTTGACTGACGAGCGTTCTGAGTCCCACAACTGCTGCATTCTGTTTGATTTATAAGCCAGACATGGTTTAATACCGAGGCCAGGGAAGAGTGTTTCTATCCTTCCTGACAGCAATTTGTTCAAGATAGATTTACCGACATCACAGAGCCCTCTTCTTTCTTTTCCTCTCACTGAGTGTCTTTACAGTACCTCCCATTTCTAAGACATTTAAACAGTTGAACTATTATGAGATGGCACAGTCATTAATTTGGGGCTTTAAGTGGCATGGCTCGTTCTATTCTGCCTCGGTCAACAGTGGAAGCCGACGATGACATAGCTAGACTCCCCCTCAGAGCCCATTCGCCTTTACTGCGTTCAATAACCCAGTGGAGCACAGCTATGCTCTAAACCCCCTCCAGGAATCCTCGGGCCGAGATTGGCAGCAATCACCCGGCTGTGGGTCGATGGAGGGTGGGGGAATGGAAGAAATCGAAAGAAACAGAAAGGAAAAGTTTGGAATATGGGAAATTAAATAATGCAGCATGAAAGGATGCTGCCGCAACAAAGCATGATGGCGGGTCTTTGGATGGAAATTTAAATTGCAAAAAATGGTAAAGAAAAACTTTGTGGATCTCTCATCCCCATCAGCTTTTTTGAAAAGTAAACAAAAGGTAATTTTGTTATAATGTGTGCAACATATTTTGCACAATGATAGTCTAGCTCTAGTGACAGATAAAACCGGTATTTGGTTATAATAACACAAAGTCCACATACATGCTTTATACATAATAACTGATTGGGTGAAGATGTATCCGACCCTGCAGGCTCCAACAGTGTATGATTCATTATTCTACATATTGTGGCTCTCTAATGGCTCCCAGCGTGTCAGCCTCTCCTGACTCAGCTACCCCCCCTTGCCTAGATCCCAGCCCCCTCATCCAGACCAGTTAATTGTAATTAGAACCACTGTAAGCGCAGCTATTGCTGTTATGCTCCACTAATGAAGAAGAGCTGCCATGGCCCCTGTGTATTTACCCCAGTGTAATCTATAGTATTGATGCACAGAGGAAGGCATGGGGCAGGCTGGGTAATGCTCGTAGTGCCTGGTGGTACAAGTGGTACAAGAGTGACACCTTATGGTTATATGTGGTATTGTACCTCTGTATTGCAATTATCTTATGTTAAAACAATTATGATCATTTGGCCAGAAATGTGGCAGACATAGTGTCAAATGTAATGTACGGTGATCTAAGCAGTTTAAACACATGTTTCAGTTGTCTTTCTCAAAAGCAAAATTCAGGAATTCACTGATCAGAAGTGATGCACTATTTTGATATCCTTACCCTCCAAAGTCTCTCATGACAGAAAATACTATGAATGTTTAATGATTGCAATGGAAAATATGTGCCAAAAAATTTAAAACAGAAATATATAACAAACAATAATAGATATTATAGCACTATTTTTTAACATAAGATATTGTATTTTAGATGTGGGAGGAGCTTTTCTGTCATCAAATGCAAATGAAAAAAAATCTGTCTGTCCCACAACTGTGAAAATGTTGATGATTGTCACTTTTTCATAATGTTTCACCAGCATGCTCTGGTGCAGATAGAATGTAGACTCTTATATTCATAAAAATAACTGCATCTTCTATGTCAACATCAGTTTTAACAGTAAATAATGAAAAGTAGTCGAGTGTAGTTTGGTATATTTGCCTTATGAAAAGGATTACATTTAATTACAGACAACTACAAAAACATTAAGGGGAACACAATAAAATTCAAGACTTATTTCCATCATAATGCAGGCTACGGTTCCATTGTATCGTGCAAGTCATATCCTATAGTTAAAGACAAGAGATATCCTGGGGTCCTGTAGATATACATTTTAGATTTATAGAATATAAAGAAATATCTTTAACACACAGTTAACATATTCCAATGGGGAAATCAGTCCAGATTTCGGGCCTGTCTTGGAAAAACAACATTAAGTTTACTTGTGATTGGTTTGACATTTGTTATCTGAAGCTTGGAGTTGCAGTTATGTAGCATAGTGCATTAGTGGGTCATGGCCATCCTTTTTGGGACAATAAATTAAACCATTAAGATCCAGGGTGCAATAATTCAATATTTGATTATACAGTAAGTTTCTAGTCAAGCCTCATGTAATAGTCCATGTTTAAATGTGCACTTCTCATTGTAATAGTTGGCAGAAGCTTGTGTAATAGTTCGTGTTTTGCGTTCGAGCAGGCTCTCAGGTAACAGAGGCCCTGCATATGAAATGAGATGGTAATGAGGAGGAGGAGGGGAGCCTTATCACTACAGGGCCAAATTCCGACAGTGAATTGCGCAGTTGTAACAAAAGTAACAGAGCGTCCATTCAGCCTGCACTAATCCAGATGGGAAAGTCAAACAGCAGAAAGTCCACGGCACAAACTCATTTCATCACTTTATTAATTTAGATATTGCCTCCTCGCTCCTGTGGGGAGAAAAAAAAAGAGCCCCTCTGAAATGACCAACATCGGTGAGGCGTTTGCTCTACATGGTTCCCCCACCTCGTCTCCTCCTGTTATCTGTTTAATTCATCCCGCCAATCTTGGCTGTCTTTACCCACTAAATTTCCCTTTGACACGCATGCCTTGCTTCGCATAATCCTCACTCCGGGGCAGAATTAAAAATGGAGAAAAAAAAGGAGGGAATAGGACAGGTGGCTGGAGAATCCTTGAAATAATGTTCAATGCCAGAACCAGGAATGATTTGACCAGATTCAAACTCGGGGGCTGATAGGGAAAGAGGTTTATTTTTTCCCCTTTATTTTTGAAATCAAGGGTTAGGATAAGGGTGACAGGTGGAAAATAGGCAGAGATTTGGGTGTCCTTTAAGAGGCAGGTCAGAGAGTCAGCTCTAAATTGTGGCGCCACGGTGACTTCAGGGGAAACGGTGGCAAGGAAGATGAATATGTCAATATGTCACTCTCTGGAGGTCTGATTTGAAAAATGTTCTCCATGCGCGGAAGACTGCAAATTAGACTAGTTGACTTGTTTATTTTCTCCCTCTGTCTATAGCCATTATTGACCTGTAAGGACCGTGTCTTGTACCCTGAACTTGGCAGATATGTTATCTTCCGCGGCCATTTGTTGCAGTTGAACCGCCATTCTCCGCTGTTTCCGTCAGCTTTATCTGCCCAATCAGTTCTGACACGCTTTGCTCGAGCAGAGCTTGATATTTCAAACTGCAATTCTTTAGGTAGCAACACGACATATCAACAATGGGTGAATAGATTATCGTGCACATGAAAAGTGCAGGTTTATGATTCAAGTTTGATACGAGCAATATAATGGCGGTGATGCAGCACTGAAGCCTGCCTGCTGTAAAGTGCGGTTTACTGTGGCAGATGCTACTTGTTGGACTGTGACTGAAGATAGTGTTATCCATGCATGTATTTGTTTTTACAATGTATTCAAGTGCTTATGCAAGTACATGAATGGTCTGTATGCCGGCTAATTGGCGCTTTTTACATCCGCACGGCATGCTGATTGTGAAAAAGTCATTTTTACCATGTTTATCATGTGGGTTATGTGTATATAATGTCATGCTAAAAATCTTTAGTTATAGTAAAGCGGAGTCTGATGGAAATTTAACTTATAAATCAGTTATTTAGATAAATATTCCCACAATTAAACAATGATGCTCAATTATTGATGAGGCACTGACATTTAGTTTAGGGTTAAATACAGCAGAGAGAGATTGATAGGAGTAAGACTAAAACTAAGATGAGCGTCTCCCCTTGCAGAGGGGCTGATCTACGCTGTGTTGACTGAATGCAGGGGCAGGCTTCGTGGTACGGCAATGGCGGCAGCACTATTGATTGGGCTCCACAGGCTGAGACCAGCCAATTCAGAGCACCAGTGAGCCGAGACCGATTGGGCCTCCTGAGTTACAAAATCCCACTGCTCTTCGTCTTTCATCTGCCAAAAAAAAAAATTCTCATTCCCCAGGCAAATGTTTTTCGAAGTGAAAGTTTGAGATTTTGAGTTGAAAAAGAGCAGAGGTGGGGCAAATAGTGTGTAGGACATTGCTATCTATCGTAATCACAAAATCATTTTCACAATTTTCGGACAATTTAGGACCTCATCATGTTGTTAAGCAGCAAAAATGCAGACTAACCTGGTCGTTTCAGTTCCCTCATGCTTGAAAACTGAGCTAAGTATTTTTGCGATTTGAAAGGGGTCACTGGTACTTCTAAACTTCCTTTTCACATATTTTAACTCATTGCTTCTGATTTGAGGTCCTTAGACTCTTCAGTTTTGCTTCCAACAATAGCAGGTGGCCGTTGACAGTGAAAAAGCTCAGGTGAAATGAATGTAAGTGGTTGTTGGACACACTAACAAATGGTGAGCATATGGCATCGAGCAAGCCACTAGGTCAATATTCTCCTTAAATGGGTACTCCATGCCATGGGTTTGTGGATAGAAAAGAAAACTTCTAATCATAATATACCATAGTATGTCAGTGTTTTGTTTTTAGCCTGTTTTACTGCTTCTACCTGGTCATAATATCAAGCAATGCAAGTACAAAAAAAACCCAATTTAAATAGATAATATTTAATGGATGTATATGTATGTGTGTATTTGTTCAGGTTTGGTAAGCTGTTGCCGTCCTTCCAAGCCAGACAGTTTTCGGCAGCTACAGGGCTGAGCCGCATGCTGATTATCCTGGGCGTAATTGAACCGACTGTCAACGGTGAACATGTCTCAGAGGAGGTCATCCAGCGCCAGGTCAGGCTAACACACACACACCTACACGTTAACACTACTGTGTTTCAAAAGGCAAGTTAATTTCACAATCAGCGTAGGAAGGTGCCGTTATACCATAGATGTTGAAATTGAAATTGTATTAATACGAGGTTTTGGCTTTTTTCCTCTGCACAGAAAATGTCTTGGGCCTTCTTAAACTTAATACAGAATGGAAGGAAATGCATTTTTTATTTAGACATTTTAATTGTAGCCCTCACATTTTCCCTCTGCAGCCACAGGGTGGTGCTAGTGTGAGTATAATGGCTCCTCCCTCTCGGCAGAGACGAGGAGTGGATTATGACTGGAGGAGGAGTATTTGTCTTCATATCGTCAGAGACTGTGAATTTGGCATGATATGACAGCAGACATCCTTTTTTAAATAAATGAAAATTGAACCCGTTCCTGAGGCTGACGTGACGCCGCAAATGCACTGTATCTTCGGACGCCTTCTATATTGTAAAACTCCGCCTTTTGACAGGCCATACAGTTTGTGAGGAAAAGGGCTGTTAATATAGGCTACAAGCTCTTTGCTGTGTATTGCAGATGAGTTTTTTTTTCTCCTTCAGGGCTTTGCACAACTCTGATCTGCTGTGAATCTCTTTAAGAGAAACATACAGCTGTGGCACTTCTGTCTGTCTTAAAGGCCTGTAGTCATTTTTTAAGTTGCAATGGAAAACATCCCTGTCAGAAGAGGAGTAATGGATTCTGGTGATGGAACAACAAGCAATGTCTTGGGGAACACGGAGAAGTGCTCTGCAGAGACACCCTATTTGAGCATCGCAGTGAGCCTCCCAAACATTCATGTCTGGGACACAGGCAAAGAGAGATTATTGCAGGGAAGTTCATTTTGTAGCCATCTATTACACTGTTACCACACAGTCTTGCTTCAGCTTATTTATTTTTTTTTATTTCCCCGTTCCGAGAACCATCTTACACTTTAGTGGCCCTCTGTGAACACTCGGTGACATTTGGAACATCCGTTTGGCATTGAGTGTTTTCTTACAGCTGTCTTTATGATGCAATGACGCCTGCGTCGGGATGAACGGGAACAGTTCGTTAGATGCCTTGTTCTCTGCTGCCAGCCACCCACGATTCGATGGCAGCAGTGATGAGGGACCTATTTCAGCTTTTCAAATGTTACAGTTGTTGCCAAGGAGATAAGGACATCATTGTGCTTGAATTCTCCAAGGACAGAGAAAGGTTTTGTAGACAGGCTAGTGAAGGTTATAATGTACACACACACACACCGCCATGCACACATATGCACACACACACGCGCACACGCACGCACGCACGCACGCACACACACTTTCGGGACTCAATAGAGCATGCAGTCCATTTCTCAAGGGCATGTTCTGTAACCACTGCTTAATTGAACTGGAGCAGAATTGTTTGCTGCTATGTTAACAGCACCGAAGCTATTTGGTCTCATCACATGCAGGTTATAGATACAGATACAACGGGAATTCTGCTCAGGTTGCAAACTCACATCTATTCTGGTAGTGTGGTGAACTTTCCCCGCCCTGAACCTAAGACCCAGGAAACCAAGGCTGAGATTTCAGATGTGATATTAGTGTTCTGACTTCACTGCATTCAAATTGTCTTGCCATATCGATCACTAGCGTACATCTATGCATTTTTTTATCAAGCCATCATGGAAATGTTCATTTTGATTACATTTAAGACGTTAAACAAATATACATTTCTTTGCACTGGAAGCGGTTCTGTCTCAGGGCTGTTCTGTTTGAGAACAGGTGAAAAGCTGACCTGCAGTCACTGAGGAATAGATTGATTTACATGTCTGTCAATAGACTTACTGAGCAAATGTTTTATTGGGACTGCTCAAATAACTCCACCAGCAAGAAAACTGGCAGAGTACTTCTGTCCTCACTGTTCAGATATCATGATTCAGTGTCACATTCTTTATTGGTAAATGTTTATATCAGATAAAAGGTGTGTTTTGGCTTGGTCTGATTTTGTTTGTCTGTCTTGGCTTGATTCCGAAGTTAGGAGTAAAAAAGTGTCATGTAATCCTTTTCTTGAATTAAAATAATATTCATTCATGAATCTATTTATTTATTTATATGGAGATTCAATTATTTTCTGTTTTCTCTGACAGAAATACCTACTTAGTAACCCTGCCCATCAAAGCGGCGCCGTGGATGAGCATTACTTTCTGAATGAAAGTGCAGCTCAAGTAAGGTGTGAGAAAGCTTTCTTTTCTTTACGCTCTTCATTTTTATTTCTTCAATGTCAAACATAATAATGAAATATTTGACAAAAAAATCTATCGTATTTTTCTGCTTTTTTAAAGGGACATCACAAAATTTAAGCCCCTCTCGAGCAGGGTGTCAGTGAGTGTAATCACTGGAGATTCTTTTGATGAGCAAATCCCAGAACATCTGAACCAGGTGAGTTTGTTTACTTGAGCTGCACAACTCAACTCTCGCACAGTGACTGAACAATATGGTAATAACTGTTGGGTAAAACCCATAGTTAAATCATCCTTTCCCTGCACCAGATGGTAGCCAAGCTTCAAAAGAAGTTTCTGGGGGAGTCCTACCCATCAGCCAATCAGATTCACATAAAAGGAGCAGACCGACGAATGATCTACCAGAAGCCATCTGCCATCAGCCAGCACCTGCGAAGGATAGTGAACCATCGACAAGCCAGACAGCAGAGCGCGTGACCCATGGCCAAAATGGAACTGTAGTCCTGGACCAGACCTGGACAGAATAGTGGTTATATATGTTTTGAATATTCAATACACTATTCCAGTTATCTTTTTTACCTTGAGCTATCTGTCGAGATTGTCTACATGTCTGGAAAGGTTCATTATGGAGTCAATTTTAGGACATATTTTTGCACAGCTCTGCTTCATTGGAAGCGGGTTAATTGAAGATAACTGCAGGGTCCTCACTCTGATGAAATATTCGCTGTCTAAAATCTTATCTATTAATTTGTTATTTCAGTGTCTTTACCTGATCGACCAGTGCCTGAAAAGTAATACATTGCTCGTTATCAATGTAAAGGCCACACATTTCCACTGCTCAACCTGATTCTTTTTATCTGTCTCAATATTCCGCCATGCTACAGCCACAGGCAAAAGTACATTGAGTTCCACTGTTTCTGCTACATCAGCGTCAGTGATTTTTTTACGGCATATCTTTTACATTTACATCAGATACATCACTCTCAGACACCAAGCTCTATTTTCGGACCTTACTTGAATGGATTAATGTTGTAAATTGCAAAACAGACGTGTCTGTCAAAAAAACAACTATTTGGCATTGTTTTCAACAAATCTGTATGTACCTTTGCTATGTTAAAAGAAAGGCCAGACCACATTGATTTATCCTGAGGATTTAAGTTTAATTATGACACCACATCAAAATAAAAATTTCCAACAGATCTGGAATTTAATTCCATCCATATACATGCATAGCAACAACGTTTTAAGAAACATTTTCTCCCATAATCAGGACATTGGAATGATCATTTTACATCAGTATCCCCACTGACCTCCCACCCTTCTTGTTCATCAGCAATAAACTTAATTCTTGTACAACTTCATTTTTTTCCCTATGGGGTTACAAATAATTATATGCACAGTCCCCATTTCATAATACTGCTTTCAGTAATGTTCCCTCCAATTTACAAAGTATTGCATTGAGAGCAAATTGCAAAAAGGGAGACCAAAGTGTATCATCAAACAGAAATACGAGTACTATACAAGAATGCTGCCATCCTCATGAAAACATCCACATCTGAGTTGAAGAAAAGAGACACGGACAAACAGCCACATATGTATGCAAAGCCATGTGTATCAGCCAAAATGTGAGATGCAGGTTTGTGCCTGGTTATCACACCCAAATGGTGATTTTTAAGGCTAACAAGTCATTAGTAGCAACCTGCAAGTGACATTTTGGACATATACAGAAACTGGTACAGCAAATAAGAATACACAAGTGCCTCAGTAGCTATTTTTGTGTCTAAAATGCATCTCATTTTTGTATTGTCTATTGTTTCATTGAGCCTACATTACAGTGTAAACAATATGTGTGCTACACAAGAATGACTATACAATAACATTACAAACAACTCTGATATAAATTTCATTTTTGAATTTAAATTAAGATCACTACTCCTATTAATACTGATTGTAAAATAAATTAATGTGAAAGTGGCACCAATATTATTCTTGATTCCTTTTTCTTTTCTTTTTTAACCAATGGTTTTGCATTTTTAACTCTTAAAACGATGAAAGAAGAAGCTTCTCTTGATTGTCCACAAGCAGCATTTAGCACTGCATGATGCACTATTCCAGACACAACAGTGTACCCAAACAAAGGAGAAAAAAGGGGTTAAAGTTTTTTTGGAGGGGGCGGGGGTTGTGGGAAGTGGGAGAAGAACATGTCTTATTCTACAACTTATTTTACATGCTCTGCAGCATGTGACGAACAGTAAAACTTCTTGTGGGTAATAAAGTTTGACAGGTTGTTGAACTGGATGTCACAGAGGCGGCAGTACTTGCCGCTTCCAGAGCCGTTCACGCCTTTAGTGGCGGTGGGGGCCGCCTCCTCCTTTGGGGACTTGGAGGAAGGTGACATGTTCTCGTTGGAGTCGGCAGGGTTTTCAGTGGCCCACGTGGGCGAAAGATTGGGCGGTTGGCCGTCTGGCTGTGGCTGGTTCTCCTGCTGCGGCGGAGCGGTGCCTGAACGCTCCTCCGGCTTGTGCCCCCCATTGACGATGACCATGCCCCGGTTTTTTGGCAGTAGGGGAAGGGGCTCCTTGCCTGGATGGGGGCAGCCGTTAGCAGCGGGCGGCTGGGACTGCTCTCTGGTTGATCCCGTCTCTCCTCCTCCACCTGCACCGCCACCATTTACGTTCTGCTCTTGCTCACTGGCCTCTCCCTGCATCGCCGGTCCCCCAGTCACATAATCGGTCGACTTTATCCCAAAATACGGTGATATTTGCTCAGGACCTTTCACCTTCTTTATTGCTCCAGGATAAAGGCAGTGGGGCTGAAACATATTCTTGTTCTCGTCTTTTGATGGGATGAGCTGGGGCTCAGCAAACGGCTTGAGTGCCGGCACAGGCCCCAGGTGAGGGGGGAACATGCCTCCATTCTGCACCATAACCTTTCCGTTGCCATTCTTCTCGCATTTGCCTGGGCTGTTATCATAGACATCATCGGGGTTGTTATTGCCTTCACTTTTCACATCTGGGTACATGGTCGGCTCCAGGCTGCCAGTCTCATTGTGTTGTTGTTGCTGTTTCTGCGCAGCAGCAGCGGTGGCGGCGGCAGTTGCAGGGCAAAAGTTCTGTTTGTGTGCCAGGTAGTTCTCCACTTTGTTAAAACTTATCTTGCACACTGCACATTCGTGGTAATCCAACAGTCTTTTAGGAGAACTACACGTCTTGTCAGAGAGTGGCGAACACTTTTTGCTGAGATCAATGGGAGCGTCCAGCTCCTGCTGCTCCACGGTATTGCATTTGGGAGCCAAAATCGGTTTAGTGACAGTCAGAGAGGCCTCCAGGTGTTTTGGTACCATACCTGGAAAGATGTCGCAGCGAGGGTGGAAGCGGTCTGCCAGGCTCTCTACAGCCTCCTGGGACGTACAAGGGTTCATAGGAGGGACTCCGAGGAAACCCGGCTGACCCATAGGGGGCCTCTGGTGCTCCTGGTCAGGGAGACACATCTCGTACATCTTCCTGCGCTTGCGGGTCCTCATGGTTCTTTGCATGGACGGCACCTTGTTGGTGGACATGCGTTTCATGGGGGGATCGTGACGAGTGGCGCAGTAGTACTGCTTGTGGACCATGAAGGTCTCGTGACGACTGAAGGTGATGTTGCAGGCCTCGCAGGTTGTCTTGTTCGGATCATTGTCACTTTCCACTAAACCCGTCGTGGGGCTTTTTCCCTCCATCTGCTTTCCATTCAGCCTCTCCTCTGCGCCGGTCGGGGTAGAGACCTTCTTCACCTGCCCTGGGAGATCCTTGTCTGGCCCCTTTGCCCCGGCATTGATCATGTCCAACACATTGGTATTCAGACAGGCGGACTGCAGGAGGTGGCTGTCGGCCTCCGCCGGGTGGCAGCTTGCCAACATGCTAACTGAACTGTGACCACTGTTGGGGCTCACCGCCTCAGGGACCTTATCTGAGAGGGCGGAGAAGTCGGGCGACTTTGTCATGTGTTGCCAGCGACTGTTACAGTAGTGCTTTTTGTGGACCAAGTAGTTGTCCAGGTTGCTGAAGGTGATATTGCATTCAAAACAGGTGGCCCCCTTGGGCATAAGGGGACTGTATATGACAGGGGGGTAGCTGTTCCCTCCGTGGCGCAGCCTCCGGTGAACAAGCTCCGACATTTTAGCCAGAATCTCGGAGGCCTGCGGGACTACTGAAATGTCTTGGGAGAAAGCAAACTGAGACAAGAAGGGGCCCATGGGAAATGTAGGCATGTTATGCTGCACGGGGGAGGAGGCCAGACGGGGGCTGGAGGGCTCAGACTTGATCCTAGTGTAGGAAAAACTGGCTTTGCTGCCTGGGTGTGCCTCTCCTTTTTGAACCGACAGCATGGGCTTCTTCTCAGCCTTGTCAGCCTCTCCGTCCGTGCTGGTCTCCTTACTGAGGGCCCCTTTGGGACTCCCCAGCAGAGCCTCCTTCCTGTTGGCCAGCTCAACACGGGCCTGCTGCTGCTGCTGCTGCTGCTGGAGGCTTTCCTCGGGCCCCCTGGGGGAATGCTCGCTGCCGTCGCCTTCCCTGTGAAGTTTGCTGCCGTGCCCGTGTAAGTCCTGATGCTGTAAGAGTTCCCTGTGGCTCTGGAAGCTGATATGGCAGTGATTGCATCTGAAGGCCGCCTGTGACAGGTGAGACATGATGTGATGCTGGAATGTAATAAGAGAATCTGCCGTGTAGTTACAGATTGTGCATTTCAAGCTGGTGCCAGGAGGGAGGCTCTCTTCCATTTTGACACCTGTGAAGGAGATAAAAGGGAGAATTGCTCAGAATCTCGCCTCCCACTTCTCCTTTAGAGTTAACTGTGGAACCCATCAAACGCTCATGCATTATGCCAAGCTTACTCCCATCCGCTATTTATTTATTTTTGCTCAAGGATAAACTGTCAGCTACGATAGCTGACAGCAGGATATGTATATTTGCAAAGATATTGCAGAGAAAAAAACAACACAATCTTCCTGATTACTGATTGACACTAGAGCTGTAATATGGAAACAAAAATAAAATATGTTTTCTTCTTCGAACACAAACAAAACGTGACATTGTCACCCACCACTGTGTGAGGTGCTCAAGTGCAATTCCAGGGCCCTGGCTCCAGAGAAGCTCTTGTTGCACTGTGGGAAGGGGCAGACACTGGGCGTCTGGTGGGGTCCGCTGTCATTCTCCTCCACTACCGTCTCGGGCTCCCGCTGTCGCCCACTGCAGTAGTACATCAGGTGGGCCTGCAGGTTCCTCTCGCTCCGAAACCAGATTCCACATGCCTTGCAGGGAAAGATGTCCTCTGGAGGAAGACAGAAAGGAACAAAGGGGATGTGATATCAGGGCAAAAACACAAATTCCATAGTCATGCCTATGTGTAAAGATAAAGAGTTTGCGCACGTGCCCCCTTTTTCGCTACTTCTACAGTTCTGACTCTTTACGCCAGTGTTAAAAGGCTTTTCCACCAAATCCTCAGCTGCTGCGTATCGCTGCAGTGCTACCACTGGGTTGGTGCCCTTTCTCAAGGGCAAACCAGAACACTGGACCATCTGCTTACAGAAGCCTCCCTGTTGAGCTGAACCCAGATAGCCCTCGCTAGGTAAACAAACACACTATTTGCATCAGGCATGTATTTTGCAATTAACACGTTGGTTCGAACCTCGGTGTGTTTATGTGAACCCAAAACTTGAAGGTCGACGGCTCTTATCTCCAGTGCGGAGACTCATCTGGGTTAATCTACGCCCGGCGGAGACGACGTTCCCTGTTAAGCAGGTGACTGAGTGCAGGCTGTGCACCGATGTGTGTGAGTGTGTGTATGTGTTATTGTGCTGCCTGAACAAAGGCACCTCTCGATCCAGCTGTGTGTGTGCGTGTCTGTGTGTGTCGGCCCGTGGACACTCACTGTTGACGATGGCAGTGGGCAGGATGGAGGCCATGGCGGCCTGCTGCGGCAGGAGCTGGATGCTGTCCAGCAGCCTGGCTGGGTACATGCCCTCGCTCAGAGACATGTGGTTCACTGCCTGCAGTCGCGAGTCAAAGTCCACCGCAAACGCCACCAGCTCCTCGCCCTCCATCATGTTCTTGGTGGTGGTGCACCACAGCTGGCCACCTGGACAAAACAGAGATAGAGGAGGCATTTAAGAGATTGCTGCGAGGGAGGAGAATACTTTACTGCGCGCACACACACACACACACACGTGAGTAACTGCAGTATTCAAATGTTGCAATCTATTTGTGTGCCATTCAGTACTTCAGTGGCGTGTTGCATAACAGGATGCAGTATAAACAGGACATTGGATCACACATAAGGGAAAACATTTATTTTTACAAATGGAAAAATGTTGCATGATACAAAGAATATTATTTTCTCTTAGTTTTTCATATTGTGCCTCTTTGAAATTAAGGTAAATGGAATATTGTTGGGGGGGGGGGGGTTTCTGGGATGTCTCTTCACGCTGAAGTTACATGTGGCTTTCTTTTTGAGGGACAAAATTGGAAATTGTTCCACTAAAAAAATGTTTTGGGCCACTGATGTTCATGTCCAGATGCATGGTCAACTTCAGCTGGGGTAAAATGAATCCCACAGCGCTCTTGTCAGCTAGAACACTGAGGCTGGTCCTCCATAGTATAAGATTGTTGTGTTTTGGGATTAGGCATTCTTCTGAAATCTTCTGAACATATTCATTAAGTCAGAGAAAGGGGGAGGGTGCAGGAAGCAGGAAGGGCGTAGAGGGGGGAGTGAAGGTTTTAGCTTAGATAATATTTATCTCAGCACATGACAGGCTTTTCAGCTGCACTTCATTTTCCATTGAAGAGATTAAAGTTTTTAATATGACTATTTACAGAAATCTGGCTGGGGAGATAACAACAAACTATGATACACTGCCGCTAAATGGCAGAATTAGGACATTGTTTCTGAGGAAAGCCGGACAATTAATTAAAGCAAGCTGTTAGCTTTCAAAGATGTGCAAACATACCGACAGAGTGTCAGGCTGAGAGGTGACATGTGATTTGAGCCCTGGCTGATGTGGAATAAAGAGAGTCCTCAGCAGTGGTGTGAAGGTTGGGGGAAGAAGCTAGAAAGCCCCCCCACACGTGTGAATCACTGATTACTCATGTTTACACAAAACCTATGAAATCACTAGGTTTAAAAACCACCACGTCGACACAGCGAATGTGCCCAAGTGAGGCTCTGTACGAGAACACTTTTCTATGGATATATTGGAAATGGTCGCTTAGTCTTTACTACCACGGCATGTATTACGTATAAATCGCTGTCAGGCTTCGAAAATAAGTTGCCCCATTATTTTTATTTGAAACGTGATTACACTTTGATTAAAGCATTTCGTGCCCTTGCCATCTGCCGGTGATTTACTGAAAATTAGACCGATCATACAAACGTGTTGAAGGATTGAAATAGCATTAAAATATGCCATCTTTCCCACTTGTGTGTAGGTTAATTCCCCATGGATGTGTGTGTGTGTGTCTTCCTGAGAGTGTGCATGTCAGTGGCACTTTAAAGAGCAGTGCCTATCTGTCGGCCAATCTGCAGTGACGAGACACACACTTCAGGCCGCTCCACTTCATCGTTTTGATTCTGTCATACCACACACTGCCTGGAGAGGCCTTTTGAATTTTTATCTCCTAATTAAAATAACAAAACTCCCCTCCACTGTCTGCCCAAGTTACCATCAAGGTAGATACAAACTGCCAGTGACAATGGCAGGGAACATATCGCCGCCGTAGCCACAAAAGTTTCTCTCCTCTGTACGGATCGCTATAGTTCAGGCGTGCTCGGCTTACAAAGAGAATTATGAAGTAGGCCTGACGCTCAGATAGCAATCAGTGTTTTCTGGATCAATCCAAATCAAAGATGCTGTATATGCCGCGCGTCTGAAATGAGGCAGATTATGTGGAGTCTGATGAAAATGTTTTACCGCATTTTGACGGCAGAATATGAAGTCAGATTGCAGCCCTTCAGCCAAGAATGCTACAGATCCATCTGTTGTGTGTGAGAATGCTGGAAGTGAGTTTTAAAGGACTGCATGTCCCAGTTTTACTGAGCCACACAAAACACCGAGGCAGCATTCTGCTTGTCACAGTCACTCAACCAAGACAGGGTAGCATGTGCTCTGGCTGCAGGATTATGGTTTAAACTACACTCACATAGTCATTGCTGTCCCCCTTGGATTTTTCACATCTTTCTTAATCCAATTTGGAGTTTTATTTTTGACTGTTTAGGTGTTTAGAATTAGGGGTCATTAACTGTCACTGCGACACCGGCACTTTTGCAGACAAACAAATCAAAAAATGTCTGTATGCCTGCTTACCTAAGGTACATCTGTGTACTAACACACGCATACTAAATAGTTTGCGGAAACATGTCATTTTCATGCACACATAGAGCCGGCTACACAGGGGCACCGGGTGGCCAGCAGAGCCAGAAACAATGTACCATTAAAAAGCTCTCTCTAAAGATGTGTCAAGGCAGTTTCCCCCTGACAGCCTTTTTGTGACAGGTCATATAAGTCAAAGAGGCACAGGCGATCCACCTAGGACGTATACATTTTCTGCATAGCCGAGGAATATTCTGGGGGGTCATGAGCAAGAGCGAAAAGAGCCAAAGTGTAAGTCGTGAAACTGGGGAAAAGGCCGGCGAAAAGTGGAGCTTGTGATTTGCACTTGTTTGCCTGCTAACTGTCTGCAGTGAGCTGCCTTTGTGCAGTGGCCAATGCAGTTGGAATGAAGGCTATTGTCTAAATCCTCCTGCAGAGCACCTGATAAAAGAATAAAGAACTATGACATATTCTAAAAACAATGGAGGAATTAAGGGGAGACAATAGGCCAGCTGCCTCATTAAAACAATCAAAAAACGGCATCCTGTACGTAGTCCAGATAATTAAAAACCACTGCTTCCTACAGTCTCGCAAAACCATATCCACCGGCTCATTGAGGCCCTAAGACTATGGCTCTGCTGGCTAAATGCCCTCTTCCTTCTCTTCTTCTTTTTGATTAATGGTTTATTTGAACGTGCAGTTGAAGATGAACATATGAAGGAATTTGCGAAACAAAATTACAATGCAAACACCAACCCCCTTCAAAACACACACACACACACCTCACCCTATAAGTACTTATAAACTAATCAAACGTCTCAGGATGAATCGCAGGGACTCGGGGCGTGTGTCCCCTCCCCTTTTGCCTAAAGCCCTGAGCGATTTCAAAGGGCAGGCATCACAGGGCTTTTTTTTTTTTAATTTGCTCACTTTAAATGAGTTTATAAGAAAATGGCTGGGTACAGTATCTGTGTATTTACGGGGGAAGCCGGGAGAATAGAGTACGAGATACTTGAGCAGGAATATATAATTTTTTTTGCTCCCTGCAAACCAATACCACCACCAACCACCGCCGTATCTTAATGAAGCCGCAAACAAATCTCTCATGCTTCGTGCAAAAGCGGAGAGACAACAAAGCGGCAGAAATAACAGAAGGGCCCGGATAATTAAACTGGCCTGAAGACAGGTATTCAAATGTTGGTGTGTAAACAGCACAACTCTTTAATAGTTTCGCTGTAAAATGCGTAGTTAAGCACATCAGCACTCGCCTCTCCCATCTGTCCAAACACATTACCGTTGCAGAGGCCATTACAGCACTGAAGTACAGTCCCACTTCCCCCACGGCCATGTAATATGGGAGGGGTGGAATGGGGCTTTTGCAAAAACTCACACTGGCCTGTTGGCAATACCCGAATGTACCATGGGACTGTGTATTATGAAGCATCGCGGTGCACTTTGAGAAATTGGATGTTGATGCGGAAACTTCTTTCTTCCTGGGCTCCTTAACACTGTCGTCTCTGTCGCTTGGCCCCGCACTAACTGCTGGTCTTAATTGTGAAGTGAGGCCAGTGGCGCCTGAAGCCACAAGAGAGGGTTGTAATTAAAGACCTCCTCTCTTCTTGTCTTGAAATCAGTTCCAACTCCTCCTGGTCAAACGGCAACGAGCTCCTCGCACCTGCGAATATCAAGTAGCTGCATGTTGTTCACCACCGTTTCTTTCTTTCCTTATTTTCTCCCAACAAAGCTTTATCATAGGAGGAGTAAAAAGACAAAGAGGAACACGGAACAACTTCCAGGGCAACCTTCCGCCGGATCTTGTGAATGAATATTAACCACAAATCACGGAGGAGGCCCTGACGCTCAGAAGTGAGGAACACTAAACAAATCCTCCTCATGAATACATGAATAAATATTTGGACTGTTTCTGGATCATCAGAGTTGAACACATGAGTGTGTGACTCATGGCCGTCGACCCCCGTCGTCACAATCCCAAGCCGGAGCAAGAAGGGAAAACGCTGAGTTAAGACACGAGCCGGGACATCACTCACGGGGGTCAAACCAGCTTACTATTATTGACGGCAGACTAAACTTAGAATTAGCTGACTCTACTATTATTTCACCAAGCCGGTGAAAAAGATTTACTCTCTCCCTCTCTCCGTTTCCCCTTCCCATGTTTCTCTCCCGGTCACTAGGAGGCACTCTTCTCATGCTCAAGCCGCAGCCACTGGCCGCGTTTGCTGCGGTGATGCAAAGGGACGTCTCAGACATGGCAGAGCTGCATAGACGCCAGTCTGCCCGTGCATCCTCGCAGGTAGGTGCTCAAGATCTTACTCTCCTGAGAAATGTGTTCGGATCAAAAAAGGCATTCGTCCGACCTCATTCTGACTCGATGTTTACCCGGAATTTAGAGATTTCAATGCGTGGGACTAAAAGGATTTTTTTCTATACATGTTTAACAATCTTTTGTGTGCTGTTGCTGCATTTCTGTAATGACAGCAATCAAGCAAGCCCGACTGCTTAAAACAATTAAAATAAAAATCTGCGTAACATGTTTTCTTATTTTATGTTTGACATTTTGGGCAAAAACTAATTTTCCAGGGAAATTTATCGTTTTCTGTAAATATGTGTTTTGCACAGCCCTGACGTGCCTCGTCTCGTCTGACACCCCATACTCCCCCCACCGCCCAGATTTCTCTCCTTTTGCACCACAATGTCCAGACTAATTTTAGCGTCAAGTGTTTTTGCAGATATGGCCAGTTCCGAGAGCTCATGGATGGCCTTGAGCAAATGGCACGCGGGTCAGAATCCACAAATTAAAAAGTCCTCCCAGGGGAGACTCATACATGCCGCTCTCTACAGTGTACAATCACAGGCAACAAAGACATAAAAGCAGCACAGCACACCGAACAATGTCGTTCAACACAACACACGTTTATGAAATGTTTGAAGTAAAAAAAAAAAAGAACGCAGCAATGATGTGATTCAGCAAATGTTTTACACATTTAAAAAAAATTGAATGTTTCACTTTGAAATTCAAAGATGATTCTGTGCCTAGTCTCTGGAGATTTGTGTAGCTTTTCAATACAGTGAGAATGATACGGCAGGGGGATGTTTCCCTGGTGTTGTATTCATTTTTCAATTTAATTTCATTACAATATAAAACATTTGACTTATTTTCAAATGAAGTGTAGTAAATTAATGCTGGAATAATTACACACAAACTATCAACTGTTTTATCGAAACCCCTTTTAAAAATATTCACCAAAAGAAATACACATTTTATTCATGACGTTTTCATGAAGTTCAATTTACTCCTATGAATAGTGACTCTAATTTTTCTCGCATTATACACTTATACTGCAGGTAACACACACGAGACCTGTGCTGTCAGTCTGAGACAATGCCAGCCACACAATTCCTAGAATCCAAAGCTGTATTCCCTCATTAGCTGCCACGCAGCGAGCTCCTCCCTGTGCACGGGGAGAGGAGTACACTATTAAAGCTCTGACTGGCTCCTCTCTGCTTTATTCTTTATTTGGACAGGTTTGTCCCAATGAGCACTCTATTAACTCTGCTTCTCCATGGGCTGTGCTGCCTGTGTCCTGGTTGCGGCCAGTCGACATGTGTTTACTGCGGCCCCCGCTGTGGTGGCAGGCTGGTTGGGGGCCCGTTCTGACCAAACCCCGCTAATGGGGCCAGGGGACCCCTTGTGACAGGACTCCGCTGTGTTGAGAACTGCAGCAGACCCTGCCCCTCCCTCCCCTCCAGCTGTGGCCCCGTGGCCCACGTCCCCCTACCCATCACGCCTGGGTGGGAGCAGGTGAACGGCGGAGGGCCAACGGTGGCGAGCGCGATTTTCCTAGGAGAGCAGCGCGCCATCACCACGCGCCTCAGTGGTTCCTCCAACATGGCTCCGGCCCTACACCACATGGGCTGGCTGGCCAGTCTGGATGTGTGTGTTTCCGTGTGTGTGTGTGTTTGTGTGTACGGTGGATGCCAGCCCTAATGCAAATGCTTGCCGTTTAAAAAATGGGAGCGCTCTCCTCCACTGTCTCTCCTCTTTGGAAAGGTCTGGTTTGGCCTTGTGGTGCTGGCAGTAAATTGTTTCCCTTCTCCACAAGGACACAAAGCCAGTGAGTTGCACCTGTCATCCATTTTGGAATTCAACATTATTGATCTGGTCAGGAGGGATGGAATTAAATAAGTTATGTCTTTTTTTTCCTCATGAATACTTATTGATTTGTGGATTAAAACATACATTTTTCTCATTTGCAAAGTGTTTCTGTGCTTTATTTATGGGCAATCTAATTTGGTATTCCCAGCACAGCAATACACAGAAAGGATACACACACACACACCCACACACACCCACACACACACGCACACACTTTGTGACATACACGTATTACCACACTAGTCACCGGTACTACATCCCGGCATGCCCTCTGTCTTTGCACCCCTGTAATTCTACATATTGCTTAAAGTATGGGCTAATTAAATGTTCTGTCGGTTTGCACGGGAAATAAATAATCTGCAGCTAAAAGGCCTAATTGCGTTTGTCACATTGTGTCTCGGTGGCTGGTGCATCGGGAGCACAGCCGCTGCCCTTGCTCATTGCCATTCTGTCGTCCTGGCAAGCCCCTGCGCTGCCCCAGGTATCACCACGCGGCCATCTGGAGCCGACATCTGTCTCTCTATTGATCACAAGGGTTTAGCACTTGATCAAACAGACTGCGACAGGAAATTGCTCTTTTCCCCACAGAAAAGGCCGGTCGCCTGCGTGAGGGTAATAGAGTGGAACTGAGATGCAGCACCCGCGTGGTGGGCAGGCGGGCACGGGAACTGCCAGGCAGGCAGTGGCGCGCTGTGGAGGTGGCGGGCATGGCACAGCGTGCACTGCCGCGTTTCCAAGTGCACATTTCTAACCCTTCTGCAGCATTTGTGCTGATACAGTAACCACATCTTTTCAATTTCTGATTTACAACCATTTCAGTTTGGAGTTTATGTGTGTGAATGTGTGGTGTGTGTGCAGAAGGCGTGACCATCACCTATGGTAAAAAAAAAACAAAGAGCAGAATTTATCTTTCAAGTCATTCATGTAAGTGTCTAAGGCAACAGCTGTCTCAATTTTTTTTAAATAAAAAAGCTGGATGCCAGAGAAACATGCTACATGATAAGTCTACCAGATGGTGGTAATTTAATGGATTGCTTAAAAAAAAAGAGGAAAATAACATGGGCAATAACAACAGGGCTGTATTCCAATATATAGGAAGGCCTTTTTTGTCAATTTTAATATTAATTAAAAATACGGTAGAATTTTAGTAGTTAAATTCTTCTTTCCTTTTGTTTTGAAATATATATTTTTTTAATATGTAATTGAGCATCTGGGTGTGATGATCCTATTATATAGGAAATCCCACACTAGACTCTGGTTGTCTCCAGCTCCCTGGCAACCCCTGTGGAGTTCAACACACTATTAGAGCCTGAGGTGAACAGCTCCTGAATGATGTGTGTTACAGTCTGTTAGCTGAGGCTGTGGTCCACATCTAAAATACTGGTTTCTCTCTTTGCTCGGGCATGCTTTCAAGGCACTCGCTGTAACATCATGTTTAGCAAGTATGGACAATTTGATACTGAAGGTGACATTTATTCAGCATTGTAGAAAATATTTAATTGTTCCTGCAGAGAGCGAGATATGTTTTCCCCTTGCCTACAGTGCTGGGATTGTCCTTTGGAATATGATGCAAATTTGGGATGAAGCAACTAATTTCATCCTTGCACCCCTGTGCGCCCCATCCACCCCCTCCCTCAATCCACCGCCAGCCTCCACCTCCCCAGACACGAGGATTCTGATTAATCGTGTGACCGCCCCTCGTTTTTGCATTTTACACAATCTCACGGCGCCACGGTGAGATGTGTGAGGTGTTGTGCCACTTTTGGCAAGCTGAAAAGATGTAGCCCAAGGAAGAACAAGTCGAAAGTATGAGGGGAAAAAAATATGACCAGGGGACGTGATAAAAAATTATCAGCCAGTGTGTTTTCCTGTTTGGTTTTAATCTACATTTAATTAAATTCTTATCTGCTGTGTGCTTATGGCTGCATTTGAATGGCGAGGCTGCATTCATTATGAATGGTAAAATTGAACTCAGTACATTGTGTGTGGCCCAATAAAGAAACAAGACTCTTATTGCGGTGCATGCACAAGCTCCGACAGACATGCGGAGAAAATAAGTCAATTAAGATCGGTCTTTAAATTACTGCTGTATCAAAACAAGGGGCGGGAGCATGCTCCATAATAGAATACTGACAGGAGAGAGAGCACAGTTGACTGTTGTTAATATACATCCTACTTTATGCAGCCAATTGTATTAGCCTGTTTATGGAATGCACACAGATGATGCTCACGAGATTTACTAGTCTGTCATGATAGTTCATAATCGACGGTCCTGAGGAAAAAAAAAAAGTTGACTTCTAAGAATGCAGAGGTCAAACGAAAAATGGCTGCAGCAGTGTAATTGCGGTTCCTCATAAAGATTCCCCTGGTTTATCTGAATGTTAGAGGTCAACAGCAAAGGTCAGCGATTAAATATATAGAAAATATGTGGGCCAGGGCAGATACGGAAGAGTTAAATACAAGGCAGTGCAGAAAGGAAAGAAACAGAAGATTCCGCTCCAAAATTGTAATACTATTGACAAAAGACAAGGCTTATAAGGGGCAGGCGGCACTTCATAAGCTAAGAACAATATCCCATAGGCAGCACCCGGAAACCGTCGGAAAAAAGACCCTGAGCCGCTACTACAAAGTTGGGCCCCGGCAAAAATCCCTAAATCTTCCCGTTTGCTTATTCCGAGCAGCATGGGGGGAGAGGGGAAGCTCCCCGCTGCCTGCCCATGTTTACAGAGCTGTTCTCATCTCTAGGCCTTGCTCATCCACGGCACTGACACACGGTGTCGACATGATTAGGGGTCTGTCTTTGCATAGGGCTGCGCGTGTCTGCGCGGGGGGCGGAGGATCGGCAGATGAATGACTTTGGCGCATTGGAAAAGGGATCACAGCAGATAATCGCTCCCGACTGCTGAGCGGGAGCTCTCAGATCTGGTCTTTAAAATAATGTTCGGAGTCAAGTCTCTCCAAAGCTTTTTTTTTTTCTCCCAGGTTATCTTCCGCATTCTATGTTTGCTGTTTAAATCTTAACAGGACACAAGCAGCAAGGGAGAGCAAATATGTCTGGAGTCGGAGGAAGCGGAGTGGAAATGTTATTGCGCGGGGTTAAGATTAGCCGTGGCAGGGGCTAAGGAGATGAAACTCCTCTCTGTATTCCGATGGCTTTCATTCCTCGAGAAAAACTTGGAATGTCGAATTTAACCTTGGGAGGCCGGATTCCTGCGAGAAGTACAGCGGGGAATTTGACCTCTTGCTAAAACTGACCGCACTCAAAGGCTCGAGACAACGCGAGACAAACGCCAAAATCTACTTAAGCACATTTAAATAAGGTCCGCCACCAGCACACAGACAGCGTGAATGCAGTCCAACATAAATTCCTCTATCATAAATACTGCTATCACACAAACAGAAGAGCCATAAAGTACGGCTGCCTGTGTCTGGGACTATAAACCTCTGGCGTTACTCATAGGGAATGAACACACATGCACAATTTACTGCACTAGATCCCCCCTTTGTTTATCTTTTAAATAAGCACACTTTATCACTCTCCTGCATAAGCAAATTGCGTGCAATGTGTGTCATTTTAACATTTGATACGCTGTCCAGAAGATTCATTTCTCCCCGCGAATTCAATTGTCTCCGCAATATCGTGCTGCCATAGGCATCGGGCCCCATCACCTGTTCGTTATCACCGGCCGTCCTGTTTGGGAGCTCTTGAAATGGTGCCATGGCATTGACTCGCCGTTAACAGCAGGTCTCTGAACTTCTCACGGCGGATGGCGGAGGCTGGGAAATTACGCTAACAACTAATTAACATCATAAAGAGAGCCTAAATGGACAGGCGACACCTGCAACCTTCATTTGCACACGCTAACGCAGAATTACCTGTGTTTTTATTTTTCGCAGATAAAGCGTGCATTTTTTTTTAAACACCTTTGAGAATATTCATTTCCACGGCTGGCTTTAGAATTGGCACCACTGTCCTTTTGACTGGGTACTGTAAAAAAAAAAAAAAGAAAAGAAAAAAGAAAGCCATCGCACCCAAATAATGAAAACAGAGTGCTGGCAGAATTCCTGAAAGAGTTTTTTTTTTGTATTCACCTTTAAAAAGAAAAGTGCACCGCCATATCCTGAGCCCTGAAATAACACATTCCAGTTCTAATTTCTATTTGAATGTAAAATATTTCCGGGCGGCAGACACGGACCTCCAGTTACTGGTCCGAATAACAAAGTGCCGCCTGTCAGTCTGAGACACTTTGCTGGCTGGCTGAACTAAGCTGGTTTAGACTGACAAGTCTTCAACAGTGGCGGCCTCGGCTTCCACTGGCAGCCTTCTGGAGTTTTCTCTCTCTCTCTCTCTCTAGCTCGCAGACTCAGAGTCGTTCACTGGAGATGACCACAATGCACTCAAGTACCCTTGTTTGCACCACCCTCTCTCTCTTTCTCTGTGTGTCTTCCCTTTAAAGGTCTAAAACAGCGGCTAACTTTCACGGGACCGTAATGCACTCACACCTCATTACAGAGCCACATTATGGACTACAGCAGTAATACCACTTTAATCTTCTCCAAATCGTTATAAATGTCAAGCTGGGGCCAGGGACTTCCCAGCCTACCGCACCAATGGCTTAGCCTGCGATCCCCTCTTTTCCGTATTAGCCATAGCCAGAGAATTACACTCGCTGCCAGATCCCCTGGAACTTTCAACCCCTTTGTTCCAACATTCAATGCACCATTAACATACCCTTTGAAAATTGCCACCACCACCCCCCCCCCCCCCCCCCCCCCTTTCCCAAAAAAGCCCCAAACAGCTAAATATGAAAACAGTTGATACCCATACCCTGCCACATGCACCGCCCGCACCTCCTCCTTTTCCTTAGCCTCTCCTAATGAGACGCAACATCCCTGTCTCTCCACTGAAGGATCCAGACTTTCTGTGTGATAGAGAGACTGCGGCTGTTTATTAATAATGAATTTGGATGTTTGCGTGCCGAACGTTATCAGCGCGCACACAATCCCACCAATAGTTTGCCCTGATGGGGTAGCTGGGCTCCTCATTAGCAGAACATATTTAATCCAGAAGTTTCTTATCAAATGTCACACCTGCATCTCTAAATGGCATTTTCACATTCATTCGCCTGTATTTGGGAGATGAGGCTCCAAGGTGCTTTGCAGAGATTAAGAAGGAGAGAGAGTGCAAGCTTATTTTATCATTTAGCGGGTCTGGAAGGAATCCAAGGAGTTTTTGTCTTGTTGTTGTAATTAGAAAGCCTTTTAAGTGATAACGCCTGCATAGGAATATGAATATGTAGCGATCAGACCAGCCCCCCCATTTCTCTCTCTCCCTTTCTCGCTCTCTCTCGCTCTCTGTGTCTCTCTTCCCTTCTCTCAGCTTTTTTAAATTGTTGAATGCTGAGTTTTTGTTCTGTGTGCAGCAAGGATTAGCTCAGAAGCTTCAAAAGTTAATGAAAGACTTGAAAGTATACGCTATTTCTTGTTTCTCAATGTGACTATTTCCCTTTTTCCTGTGCGAGAGCAGACATGGCGATAATGAATATGTATTTTTTCAAATTTTACTATTGCGTGAAGAATGGACACATTTTAGCCTTAGGACTTTGCAAAACCTAATGATAATGGTATCGGAAATCAGGAAGATTGTTTAACAAAATAAGATGTCATTTTATTAGGGACACTTACTTAAAACGAATGCAGTGCGATGTAACATTCCTGTGATAAAAATCCACTAATTGAAACCGTTTTATAGGTGTAGATTAAACAGTTTGATGAATTTGGGTGATGTTGGCTCAGATTATATTATCCACCATGGTAGTAGGAGGAGGAGCTGACTACATCGGATGTAGTATGTTGCCAGGTGCTCCTGTTATTAAATCAATAGGGGAACCCATTCAAAACCAGTGTAGATTTGAGCCTTTTCTTCCCATAAACAAACAGCTAAAGTATTTAAAATTGCTCCTCTTCAGTTGCGGAAAATAAAGCAGGAATGCAGTCTCCCTCTCAGTAGTGGCATTTAGTCCCTGTGTATATCCAGAAAAGCTGCTGCTAACCATCGGGCCAGAGATAAGTGCAAAACTGAGAAGTATTGATCCAGTAATAGTGGTTTGCGCTTTGACTCTGACACCTTAACCCTGCAGACATAATGTCATAGCCTCTTATCCTTTCCTCTTAACAGAACCTGCCTATCTGCCACAAGCTGTCACCCCTAGTAATACGCTTCTCAAAAGCTCCCTTAAATCACTGAAATCGTTGCACTTTCAGACATTATTTATTTTCCCCACCTCTTAAAAGTGAAGCATGATTTACAGTTCGGTAAAAGGTTGCCACCTCCACTCCATCCACCCCCCCCCCTGCCCCCTCCCTCACCTCTTCTTCAGCCCCTCCATTTCGCACAGGACCTACTTGCACATTCTGTCAAGGTAACTCCATTTATACCATTGTAAGAGCTGCTACGTAGCAATTACTATGTTATGTCTGTGTAATTGTGCTGGCTTACAGCGCATGACAAATACAGTCGAGCTAGACCCTGCGTAGTGATCCCAAATGTATGCTGGTTTAGACGTTTTCATTAATTGAAAGCGTCACTGTGTAACAGTGCAGTATTACACTCTGGCAGGTATGAATGAAGTCTAATACAGCTTAATTACTCCACAGCTAAATATTCATTGTGGGAAACCCTTATGTGGGACTTTTTATCCGTTGCAAATCGCAAGTTTAAACCACTGGAGGGTGGGGGTGATAATTAGTCGGGATTTAGGCATCCAGAATTCAAATGGAAAAATGCTTGAATGAATGCAAACCTCTCTCTCATGTACAAAAGGCTGCGAGTGATCAGCCGCTTCACCCCAAACTTTTTTTGGATCGACGCTTTTCAAAAGGCTGCCATCAGAGCGGCTAGGCCATCGCTGAAGGATGCCAGACGTTGACATTATATGCAAATTGTGTTTATTATCTTGGAGGCGGCACAGATCCTGCCTTGGTTGGGGCTGGTGCAGCCCACAGCAACTTCCAAGCAAGGTTTATGCACAAGGGCTTCTAATTAGCTCTCTGAGGGCCACAGTTAGTGCAGCACTTTTCACAACAGCCGTTGGGAAGTTGAACAGTGACTTGGAGGTCTCCATATGTTGCCCAGGAGGCCTGAGAGACAGACTGATCCCTGCGAGTTTCACATTAGACGACACTATGTTCACTCCGGAGAGCCACTTTTCATTCTTCAATGGATGTAGAGGGAATCTTTGGAGTTCCTTTATTTAAATATATAGCCTTTTAAATATGAGGCCCTTGATGCATAAGAAATTGATGGAAACTAAAATAATAAGGCACCTATAAATACAACACGTGGAAATGGGATTTCTGATTTTTTTCCCGGTATGCTATAAACCTAACTTTCTAGACAAACTCAGAACAGCAAAAAAAAACACATCACCATCATCATAAGAGGAGGTTGTGAAAGCCAAGGGATAACGTTTTTTTTTTTTTTTTTTTAATCAACCAGGATCAGTAAAATAAATGATTTATTTAACAAAAACATTTTGATAAAATTTAGGGAAAACACAGCCACAAATATATATATATTATTAAATCATGGCTTAGCTGCCCTAAGCAGTTATAGTATTGCATTATCAGCTAATGATTTATTTAATATATATACATTTCATGTGCAGCTACCTGACATAGACAATGGCGATATCACTGTTGAGTCAGTGTCTCCCTCACAGCTAACCCTCATCTCCCGGTATGCGCTGAGCTTCCATTACAAAAGGGCTCACGATCTTTTAAAAGCTGATTTTCACCGAAGGAAGCCCCAGTTCACCCCCCCCTCTCTGCTCTTTCTTTTCTGAATTGCTATCTCGGCTTCCTCTCTCAATCAGTGAGCGTTCTGCTTTTGACCCTGGCAGAAGAAAAAAATACTACGCCTCATTAAATGAGGCATCGCACTGGGTTCCTCAACTTATTGTCTCTCACACCTTATCCAGCCCCTTCATCTTAAAACTTGGAATAAATGAGAACGATAATGATCGTGCGCGTGCCACTAGACACAAATGAAGTGGTTAACGCAAAAAAAGAAGGAGGGGAGATGAGGCTGAGATCTGATGGCGATTCATAAAAGGGAAGGCAGATTGTTGCAAAATGGCAGATAGGCCGTGCAAATTGTTTGCCGACATCATCGGGCAACATTATTACCAAATTTGCGTGCGCTTTATTCCCGCCTATCCTGATCACAACCCCTGGGAAGAATGGCAGAGAAAGGACCCTATTGTGTTGCACTCAGGCATTATTCCTTATACAAATACTTCAAATGATGCTGATGCTGCTTTTACCTCTAAGATGTATTTACTTTTAATGCGTACATTCCATTGTGACATTTTAGACAATTTCTCTATTGAGATTCAAGGCATTACGGGCCAAATGGCAGTCCTGAGTAAATAGAAAATGGGAGGGGACCGCGTGGAGATAAGAGAATACAGTGTTTGCTCAAGTTCAATCTGCTGCTGCTGCTGTTGGCTGAGGAATGTCTTTTGTCCTCAGGTGAATCTCGGTCTCTATCTAATGTTCAGTCATGGCCTTACAGTTTAACACTGCTAATATTGGGTGGAATAATTTGTACCTCATTTCAGTTAAACTTGGAAAAGAGAATGCGCACAATAGCCCAATTCAGCGCAGAGGACAATTACCATCTAAGAAAGCACACCAAGTGACACATCACAGGCCGAGGTAGCATCACTCCTTTCTGAAGAAGACAAACTGGTAGATTGAAGGTCTCTTGAATCCAGGCTGTCGCTGGGGGTAGGGGAGCTCTTGTAATTTGCAGAACTGAATCCATGGAGCGGGCATAAGGGAATAAGTTGGAAAGGGAAGAAGACAGAGAACAAACCTGGCAGGCACGTTGAGGCCATGCCAGTCCTGCCTGCGCCACGCGGTGTGGCAGGGGGGCAGTGCCAGGAAATGTGGCAAGAGGAGGAAAGATCAAACAACAAGGGCTGCAGATCTCCACCAATCTGCTCTGTATTAATGTCAGAGCCAAGGAGCAGCTGAACCAGACGTGATCCACAATGTGTGACATCAACGCACGTGTGTGTGTGTGTGTGTGTGTCTATATGACCATTCAAACTGGACCAAATTCATTATGGCCTGGTGGTATGAGAGACAACTCAAATCTGTCATAGAACGTGAAATATTTTTCGAACTTGCTTTTCAGAACCTTGACTGCAGGAAAGTGAGTTTTGTAATACAAACAGCACCGTAGCCCATCGTTCACAGGTATTTTGCATGAGTCTCTGGATGTCACACACACACACACACAGTAGCCCATGATGGAGTGGTGGAAACCTGACGCCTGTACCGACACGCCTCTCATCTCTAGTGGGCTGCACACCCGTCCCTGTATCCTGCTCCAAAAACTTGTTCTGTATAGCTGCAATAAAGCAAGCAGACGGCAAATGAGCTCCGCGCTGCCATCGCTCCCTCCCCGACAGATGGCAAAATTAGACAATATGCTTTCCAAAATTACACTGAAATCACATGGCCGCGTGTCCGTCTGCCTGCCTGTCCATACTTCCGCCTGTGCGTCCTGCGTGGCACCCCGCCCACCTTTTCTGGGGTGTGGCGTCTGGACAGGGTGCAGCGCAGTGTTGTTTGGGATGATGAGAAAGACAGCCTCGTTGCTGTTGATTGATATCAGAGCACTGCGATGGGATGTAGGGCCAGCAGGCGCATCAGTGGATGTGTGGAGGGGAACGGGGGGCGCTGGTTGTGGTTACGGGGGGTGGGAGGGGGAGTAGCTTCGATGACAATGCATGATGAACAGCCTGCTATTTGGAGTGCATCTGCAGGAGCCGGTTTGTAGCACTGGGGCCTCGGAGAGTTGCCGGAGGAATCAAATGTTTGAGGAGCAGGACTCTGCAACCGCTGAATCTCCCAGAGCTCCATGTATGTTGGGAGCAGCACACAGCATCTAATGACATTATTAGCCTCTGTGCCTCGCTGCCTTTTTGAATAGAATTTTTAAATGGATACCGATAATGCTATCTCCAACTGATAGCGGAGTCTCTGCTGCGAACTGGGAAAGGTCTGCTGTTTTCAGGGAATCTCTGATAAAAATCTTGTCCAGAGGAAATCACGTTATTCCTCTGCTACACGCAGTGAGAGATAGAAATGCAGAAGTTGTCAGCTTGACTATCTTGTCATGTAAATAATTTAGAAAAGTGGCTTTCCTCCAGCCTTCTATAATAAAAAACTAAACAAAACACAGACAGCTCTTTATTGTTCCAGTACATAGAGAACACTTACAGTAAAGTCCCAATCTGACCCCAAAACTAGAAATATAATGATCCAAAAGAACTTCAAAGCTTAAAGTACATTTAAAAGTCACCAAAAGCTTAGTTGCGACAATTAAAGCACCAATTTGAAAGTAAAAAGAAAAATATCCTCTAATTACCTAAATAAACGTAAAAACAGCAATAATGGATGAAAGTGGAGCTGCAGATGGCAGGGCAGTCCTTTTCTGGACTGACTCATCAGTATAGAAGCCAGACAAAGTGAATAAACATTAGGAAGTTAAACAGTGGCAAAAGAGTTCGGACTTTCAGAAGAGACCAATGGTATATATTCGGTAGAATGATCACAACCACAGACTGCTCATCACCGGCTTTGATTGCCCTCCCAGTCTGTCGCTTGGGAGAAGCGGTCCCATTGGTGACGGCTCTGTCTCTTCTTTGTGCCCTGCTCAAGCAATTATGCCCAGCTACATGTTTTCAGATGGGAATGGAGGAGGAAGGGGGAGGGCGGCGGGCTGGAGAAAGGGGGTGCCATGTGAAAAAGTCATTTTGGCGCTGCACTCTTCAGTTCCGGTCATGCTCTGTACCAACGCAAATTAAAACCTCCCCGGTAGCCTATGTAAATATGCTGCCTACTGCGCTGCGCTTTAATGAGCCATGATATGAAAGACACCCAAAACCAATGGAAAATCACTGGCCACTTAAAGGTGGGGTGCGCCTGACAGGTGACAGGTAGTCAGGTTGAAGACAGGTTGGGGTGCAGGGGGTGGGTGGGAGTGGGGCACGGTGATGGGGGCAGACCTACTCTGGCATTCAGGAATAATCTGGAAGTGTGAGCTGCAAGCCAGGGGAGGGTAACCAGCTTTTTAGCCTCAGGCATTTCAAAGAATTCTGGGTGGTGGTGGGAGGGGGGGGTGTAGTTGGGGGATTGTATGTGTGTGTGTGTGTGTGTGTGTGTTCATTTTTAAGGGGGTGGGATGTTGTTAGGTGAGAACTGAAAGGAGACAGTTACTATGTCTCCTGCCTTGAGACACAGCTCATTGTCACCAACTTAAAAAATGTACATAATTTCCCTCCATGCAGACACAAACACATACACACAGAGAGATAGAGAGAGAGAGAGCGAGAGAGAGAGAGAGAGAGAGAGAGCCCTCGATCCTCTAATAACCTGTCTTCTAAAAACCTTACACGGATTACCTATCTCGAAATCTGCTTTGTATGCAGAATGGGATGGCGGAATGGAAATGAGCAACTGTTCAAGATGGCGCCTACCAAAAAGGAAACCACATCTGCACGAACCGATTAATCCAAAACATTCAGAGGATTCTCAAGTCATTTACAATATCACAGAATCCATAATCAAGATTCACTGGCAGAGACTAAGTCTGCAGGCACAGAGTCAATGCCCAGTTCAATGAGGGCTGATGGGATGTATAATTTCATGACGGATGCATGCATTCACAGGGGAACACAGGGTCATTTTAACATTGGCAGGCAAAAAATAAAAACTTTCCCTCGAAAGGAAATGCACACGCACTTATTAACGGGTGAAAGGAGGCAACACTAAATGAAATATGTAAAATGTTTGTTCACTGATAGCAGGGTATTCATAAAATGCAAATTCATCACTATATACAAATATGTGTGTTGCCCTAAATAGAACATTTCTATCTACTGCCATTGTTTAGAAACACAACATCCTATAGATATAAGTATGCGTCTCTAATTGGACAAATCCCTGTGTATGCATAACATTAATTAGAATGATCATGTTTATTGTTAAGATTATGGGCTCATTTTTCTAACAGGTGACTCATTGTGAAGACATGAGCCTCTGTGGTCACGGACTCATAATGGGAGGAGACCAGTTTATCGTTTGGCAACTTGAACGCAATGCATTTCAAATGGGAAATTGGGGCAAACAGATATGTAGATTTAAAGAAAAAAAATCTGTGGCATGTTTTGTTGGTTTGAAACATGCCAAGCCATGCTTAATCCAGTCTTTCAAGCCATGCAGCAAGCTTTAAAGGTAGAAGCCGACTGATAGGCTAGTGAGATTCATTGTTGTTTGGCCATCTGACAGTCTAGCTCGTGAGGAAGCAGGAAACAGAGAAACAAACCAATAGGGTGCCTTATGAATTTAGACTAAGTTGAGATTCAACATTTAGCCAAAACACCACTCCCGTGTCAACAAATGCCAACCAAACCCACCAGTTCCTCTTTACATTTGTTTGCGTGGTTTTACACAGCGGGCCACCATGAGTTAATGAAGGTAAAAATGTGGGACGATTGTGCAACAACGTGCAAGACAAAATCATTCGAGATGTGGACTAACTAAGCTAAGGCAAACTCTCGCAATGAAAGGATCAAAAAGGTGGGCAAAACTTGGCTTGAAACCGGCTTGGGGGTAGCGATGTGGCTCATGAACCATACAAACTGGCATTTGACAAAAGGAGAGGACTATATACACATGAAGTAAGTGAACACAGGTGGAGACAATCAAGGGAGGAGCCGACGCTGACGAGGGCGGGAAAACACACAAATTAACATGTAAACATGTAACATAAACCTGATAATAAATCGCAATCTAGACATGGCATGAATACGCAAAATTATGTGACATATTTAGCACAACTGGCGTGACATTAGATCTGTGTCTGTTGCTCTTTTAGTCAGAAACAGGGCAAATATTAGCCTTAAATTCATGCTCATTCAAACCAAGGCACCAATGTAAAATTGTTGTCTGATTTGGCTGGTTTAGTCGTATTTCATCAGAGACATGGACACAGCCGCATACTAGTCATGAAGGTAAGAAACTGAAGCAAAAAAGTTCACGGCAGCCAACGTGTGAAGAGGCTTGGACCTTTTTTTGAACTGTTTGGGTCTCCCTTTGTACCGCACCCCACAGCCCTGATTGCGAAAAAAAAGCTTTACAAGGAGCCATCTCTCGCCCTGACAACTTTGTGTGACCTTGTGTGGCTGAATAAGACTGTAAAATTGATTCAGCTCCTGTAATAAAAGAGCACACACGTTATCAGCATTCTAATTATAATTAATACAGGCAGCAGAGGCAGACCCATTATTTACGATGGGGGCCTGTGGTAAGCAAACACAATAATAATCTGCTCCATATTTTTATTGATATGTTGATGAATGGCTCTCTTTCACACAAAACACCAATGGAATGTCTCAGTGGCCGATCATACAAGTGCTGATTATTTCACTGCCAGTTTCCTTCACCTCCACTCACCTCCCGTCTCGCATTTTCTTCAGCCTCTTCTCCTCAGTCTATCATTAGCCTTTTGTTTGTATCACCTCAAGTCCCTGACTCCAAACCTCATTACCGAGAGCTTGGTCAGGTGATAGAGTCCGCTAACCTCGAGGAGGTGAATTAACTGTCAGAAAGAAACAGTCCAACGGCAGCATCCAGCAGACACGCAACTTTCCCTTCAAAGAGATACCCAACACTTTGTCTGTGAAGGCGGAAGGCTTAAGGGAACCAGCCAGAGACTTTTCAAAAGGTGTTGAATTTGAAATTTTTGGGTCTAATGTGGCCAATTTTTTGCTGATTTAAATCGTACAAGAAAATATTCTTCCAAAGGGTTAGGGTAAGGGTTAAGACTTTTAATAAATACTTTTAGGCCAATTTTCATGAAAAAAAAGTGTTGTTGTTGCACATTCTGAATCAGGACAGGGTTCAACAATTGTAATTCCATATTTTCCTCTATTTTGTCATCGATTGATGACCCTATCTTAGATGCCGAAAATCATGTGGTCCTCCTTGTGTTTGCTGGGAGGACGAGCGTTGCTTCAATTTAAAGTTAAAATTGCCTCTTTTTTCAGGGTATTAGTATATACTCAGAGTGCTGGCAAATATTATGAAACACCGCTTTATTAAACAATCTGAATATTCTCTATCCTACCAATATCTGGGTTACAGAGTACAAAAAAAACTGACAAAGTGTGTAAAATAAAAAGACAGCAACCTTCATATCTAGGTTATCCTTTATAATTAGGTGTCTATGTAGCTCATGCCATTTCCCCTGTTTGATAATTGTAGTCCACCCCTCCTAATTTTTGCATAGCGTCAGAAAAAACGCTTATTTGTGCCTATCTTCCTTATTAATTCTCCTCACAAATCCTTGATTATTTTCCAATCCTTTCCTCTGATATCTCTGGCTCTGTTTGTCTATTTCACTCACTCCTCCACTGAGCAGCCTGCCTTCCTTCTCAATCGCCTGTTTTGTTTCCCGTTTTAATGAACAGTTGGATTCTTTTATTTCTCTACAAGTGCTGGATTTGCCTTATCACCCCCCGTCCCTTTGAGGGTTGCCAATTGGTTTTATCCATGGATGTATCATTTCTTAGGCTTCCTCTTTTTTTCGCCACAAAGAGAAAGAACCACTCCGTCAACAAGCCTCTCCGGAGCCAGAGATTAAAAACCTCAACATCACCTACCTTCCAGCGCTACTCCCAACTGGTTTGTGTAAAACTCAATTAAACTTGTCCCCACTGAATTTCACATTACAGTACATTAAAGGGAAATTCTTCAAGCGTGATGACAAAGCTCAAACCTAGCTTCAGATCCACTATTTAGGAGCTTTCCTAAACGTTGTAGTCTTCGGGGTTTTGGCCTCATGTCGTTGCAAAAGGCGCCAGACACAAAGACAAAGAAAAGGGATTTCTTTTGACTTGCGAGAAAAACAAACTTTATGATTGATTTATTTACAGACACACTAAAAGTCCCAGCATCCACTTGATACGCTGCATACAAATGACAAGGTCTGAGTCTATCAATTAGGCCACAACAAAAGGTAGGATGCAGCCTTTTGATGATTAAAGGTAAGTGTTGGCAAAAATAACCCGAGACATAATGATAATTGTCAACCGTGTGACATTAGCCACCTCTGTAAAATACAGATGTGAATCTATGGGGAGTTTGCAAGATTTTTGATCTCAATTTCAGAGCCCCGGTGAGTCGATGGCAAATTATTCCACCGCCTTCATACAATCTGTCTGGGTGGAAAGAAAGTGATCAGTCAAGCGTATCGCTGACGCTAAGAAACATCGCAGGTCGATGTGCGTGTTAACTTCATTCACATATGATAATGTGCTTTCAACTACATGATAGTAAACCTGTGATTCGGGGGTTGGGGGGGGTTCTTAAGTTCTTAAGATCTTGTCCATTTATAAGATATGTTGATTCTTTTGTAGTGTGTGTGTTTCCCTGCCGAGTGGGAGTGAACAGGCGCAGACCGAAACTGCGGAGGGTGTTCTACAAAGCAGAACAGGGGGAGAAAAAAGGGAGGCTTGGCTCTGCTTCAGCCAGGTCGGCTTTACAAGAGGCAAATCTGGAGATGCACTCCTCTTCCCCTCCCCTTCGCACTCTTTCTCTCTTGTTCTCCCCCGTGTAGCCATCCCTCCCCACAGCCCAAGAATTTAAGGGCAGCTTTGAACCTTCCCAGTGTTCTTTTCGACAACGCACACAATGTGTGCGCGGCCGTCTCCCCCATCAGCCACCCAAAGGTGTTTTCGTGCTGAGATTAGTGGACGAGGTGAAGTCCATGTTTTGGGCCAAACATGCCCATCCTTTGACACGAGGGCGGACTCCGACTCTGACTGGGCTACAGACCAAGATCACTCCCTTCTGAGCTTGTATCCTCTGCTTCCCCCCTCTCAATCCTCTCCAACACATGACATGTGTCACTACCACAGATCTGCAATGGTTGATACGAGCGGTTCAAGGTCAGGGCAAATCCCCAAAGCAGAGGGAAGAGAGGGGGGGGGGAATATCTCTGAGGCGCTCACACTGATGGACTATTTAAAAAGTTCCTTTTTCTTAAATATTTTGCATATTTCATGGTGCTATAATGCGAGCGCTGTAATGTGAAATCTCCATTAGCCGAAAATGGCCGCTGCAGTAATGCAATGGATATGTCAATTTACTTGTTCTGGAAAAAAATGAATTTTCGTAGGGATTTAAGATCCATGTAATATTCATATTTTTCTATTTCACAGCACAATAGCTAGCGAGGAAGTAAAGAGATTATACATGGTCAGAGTCAAACTCCAGGGCTGTTATCTATTATAGTTTAATAAATCAACAGAGGGAGAGCAAGGGGTACAGAAAATCGGTAAGCATGGTGGAGCTGTTTCTGGAAACAGAAAATGTTTGATGAGATGAAAAAAAAGGGATACAAATATTTGAACAGAGGTTTTTATGTGGGAAATATAGACATGTGAATCAGGAAATCTATAGATTAAGGATTGTCATTGTTGTTTTTTCGCATCTACACTCACAGGTCCAGAGCAGAAAAACTTCAATTAGCTTTAAAGTTTCACCAGTGACAAAATAACATTAAGACCAAATGCATTTCGGAGGCTTCAGGTTAACTGGGACAGGGGAGAAAAGGGGCCACCGTGTAATTATTTGGCACTTACAATGTCCTACACTTCAGATTTGTGAGGATGGTGAGCAGAAAATCTGTTTACCATGGAACCGAGTTCCTCACGCTCCTCTGTGTGGATGAAGCTTTTGAATAATTCATAGTGAGAGCCATAGGCATATGCAACGGAAAAGTGTTAGAGAATATCACACCAAAGATGGCATCCTCCATTATTTGCACTGTGCCCGGCATGCCCAGGGACCTCAAATAATGTAATTGGATAAAAGTCAGATGCTGCATATTGCAAAAGCTGCATAAGGCTGCAATACTTTTTTGAGAGTCTCTGAAATGTGCTAATTGACTCAAAAGCAACTACAGGATAGGGATTGCATGGCTTATTGTCTTCATATATTTATCGCCAACACCTCATTACTTGTGTGCACAGTTACAAGAAATAAGTGGAATAAATTTAATTTACTACATCTTGTGTTCAGAAAGCATGACCTCTCTCCAGTAACGCGGAGTGTGTGTGTGTGTGTGTGTGTGTGTGTGTGTGTGTGTGTCTGATTTGGTCCAGCAAAGATGTTTTTGTTGTCATTTTACTTCTGTTGACAACTTGTCCCATCAGGATGTTACTGACTGAAACAATGTGACATGTGTTTTACATATCAAAACTGCCAGGCCTTTCATTTCAAGAGACTTCATCTTCGCTGACAACATTTTTATTGACAGGTAAAGCCCCGGAGATTAGACACAGTGTCTAATTAGTCTCTTCCTTCACTGTGGTATTTACACACCTGAAGCCCCGTGACAGGAGGTTGATCCACACAAAGACAGCCGCTGGTGAGAGGAGTATTCTGATCCTTTGTTTAGGTAAAAGTAGCAATACTGTAAAAGTGCTCCTCTTGTGGGCCTCCAGAAAAGTACTGCACTGGAAATGGTACTGAAGTAGAAGTTGTACTATATACTTTCAGAATAAAACTTCAAAGTGATCCCTGTAGATGGTTGATAGATGTAATTAGTGTATATTCAAGTATGTAGAATATCATTACAGGATTATTGGATATGTATTCATTTCAAATCTACTCTAATAGCAGGTTAAGGTGGCGCAACTAATGATAATTGTTGCCTGTTGTTGGATTTGCTGGTTCAATTCATTCATTGTTTCTAAAATGTGTGAAAATGATGGGTTAGTGCCCATCACAATCAACCAGAACTCGACGTGACGCCCTCTGTTTTCTCCTTTTGAATTAACATCTGGCTAACAGTTCAAATCTCTGAATTATTCCGATTTTAGACAACGAAATGTTAAGTAAGTTCATTTTTGAAAAGGGAATACTTTTTTCAAAGACCAAATTGAAATTTGCGTGACAAGGTTTTAAGTGATAATCAAGGCAATGAATTGAAAAACAATGCATTACAAAAAAAACAAACAAGCACTACAAGTAGCACTTGTAAATGCACCTTCCTACGTTCCACCACTAGAGGCAATACGCTGAAGAGGAAGAGGGGACGATGATGGATGTGGTTGCCGTCTAACTGTAGAAAGGAGTCGGTGGGTAGGCTTGCTAAATCCCTGACATGAAATATTACCTGCAGCTCCCGACAGAGCAGACCTGCGTGGATGGCGGCAGAGATAGCATCCATCCTTTCAGAATAGGAAACAAACAAACAAACAAAAGCTCCAAGACCCCTGACCCAACAAAGGAAGTACAACTGATAAGTTCCAATTCTTTCCTCCTCTCCTGCCTCTCTCATTTCATTGAATAGCGTTTTTTTGCCTTTGGCCCCAGTTTCACCTTGCTATGCCTGTGCCCTTCTATTAAAGGTGGTAATGGCTGCCAACTTCCCTGGGGCCTTCTTTTTAATATTTGTCACTCATGAAAGAAAGCGAGGGGATGCAGGAAGATGATAAATCTTACTTTTGCCAGCTAAGGGCTTCTATCTCCCAAACAGAATAAAATCCAGTCCGAAACACTGCTGTGCGCATTAGGAAGCTGTGGGTCTAAGCCTTGTCCGCCATGATCAAACCAGGATTTATGAAGCATCATAACTCCCGACAACATCCAGCGGCTTATTAATTTTATATCTTTCTGTCCATTCCCTGATATTCCCAGCCTTGACAGTCACTCAAGATAAGCCAAAAGCGTTCTGACAGCATGGAGTGTGTATATATTTTTCACTGTTCTGCCGTTCCCCTCCAGTTGAATAGGTTTAGTAGAAACCTTGAGACTGCTGTGCTGTGATTTGTCTCTGGCTTTTGTCTTCGCTCGCAACTTTCCCATTTGTAAGGGCCCTTAAATCAGCCTTGCACTCTGCTGAGCCATGAGAACAGGCCAGTCAGAAAACAGGGAGGGAGGAAGGGAGGGTGTGTGTGCATATTACTGTACGTCTCACTGTATGTTTAAGCACAGAGGGACTCAGAGAGAAGGATGTAGGATAGGTGATTTGCTCCACCGCAGTATCACACGTGATTGAATTTTAATCAAAACACTGACTAATCACCATTTACAGGCCGTCTATATAAAGGCCTGCTGTCCGATATGACAGGGCAACACGCTGATAGGGTTTCATTTAACTAGAGTCTAGGACAGAGGCTGGATTTAATGTGGCCCACAGGAAAACTGAGCAATAGGAGAGAGAGAGAGAGAGAGAGAGAGAGAGAGAGAGGGAGAAATGGTTGTTCTTTAAGCAAGATCACATACGTTCACAAAAATAAAGCCCTAACCCATTAACAGAAACACTACATGAAAGAGGAGGGGCCCTGTGTGAGCACGGACGGCTCCTCAGCATAACGACACGGCTCTAGCTCTCCTGACGGCTGCTTCACTTCCCTGACATGCCGTGCAGCAACAGAACAGGATCCTGACAGGCTGTTTCAAGATAACTTCGCTAACCTTCTGAACACAGATTTCCTCTTAATTTTCCCCCGTAGTCGCTTATATGTGGGGGAACCGATTTCCGAGCTGCATGGAAATGTCCCATATGCATTTTTACTGGGCGTATGCATGTGAAATATTGAGCTCAGCCCGACAGTTTTAGGGCCACACCATGACGTTCAATAAATCTACGTTGTGAAAAGGATTTTAAACCAAATTCGCCACCAAATTGACATGAAATGTTTTTGTGTTTTTTAAATTCATTTAAAACAAATTAGATTGAATTAGGTTTACTATCGGTGTTGTGAAACTGTGAAACAGCTGAACATAAGCAGCTCTGCTGAAGCAGGAACCAGAACAATTAGAGATACAACCAAAGAACTATGTCCATTTTAGCAAACTCTCCGATGTTTCAAAACACAACACAAAATAAAGGTCCCCTAAGGACCCAAGTCTCAGGTGCACGCTCCGATTTTGTACCCTACACATCTTTCTCCACCTTCACTTCCCTTCCAGCTGCCTGCACTTTGGCCACGACCCCGGCCCGAGCTAACTAGCCACAGTGGCTATCACAGCCAGCAGTGTCTGACTAAGACCCTGGCATGCGCTAGCCGTCCGCGGCCCCGGTGACTGAAGCACGCAGCGGTGAGGAGGCAGGCAGGATGTAATCTCCAGGAGCTGTTGATACAGGCAAACACACAGGGTTTGGGTCAAAGGGATTAAAATGGTGGAGGTGCTGGCCGTACGAAGCGGCGGGGCTGCGGAATAGTGGCGGGAGCAGCGGGCGAGCCACCCCATAACAGAGAGGAGTGGGGAGATTACAGGAAAAATGGCGCAAGGGGGTTCCTGCGAGGAGAGGGGAAGGAGTGACTCCATATGGCATTGGAACATAGCATTAGCAGCCGCTATTCAACAGTATGCAGGCTTAGTGAGCTCAGGGCATCGGAGGAGCTGTGTGATGTTTTTCTGTGCTGTCAGGTGATGCTTCGTTTCCATAGGTGACAGGTGTAAGGGAAGCCTGGGTAAAGAGTAGGAAAACATCTGGAATCCCGACAGCCCCACTTAAAGACTTAGTCCCTGCTACATAGTGTGTCTAAAAACTGTCAATGACGGAAAGAAAAGAAATGAACACATCTACTCCGAAACAAAAGAAGGCCAACATTACAGGGCAACATCGGGCACAGAGGTTTTAACCGAGCCCCTCCGCGCTTATGCAAATCTCACACGGTGTAGATAGAGTTCCATCAACAAAACGTGTCAATCACCTTCCCCTGTGGAAAAAAATAAAATAAACGGGAGCGATAGATACGAGCTTGAAACCTATCTCACGCACACCAAAATACTGTACTCACAGCTTCCATTTCACAGTCGGTGGGAGAGCGGGGGGGTTCAAAAAAATAAAATCTTACATCAATTTTATTTTTTTCAATCCACCTATCCGAGGGCTCAGATTCCAGTTACATTTCACATTGAATGGACGTGTGTTTCCAGTAGTCTAGCCCTCTTCTCGTATGCTGGCTAGTGGAGCGATGACAGATTGGTTTCCACTCGCTGCACGGGGGAGCACAATGGAGTGGCTTTGACAGAGTTAAGAGAAACAGTGCATCAGTACACCCCCCCTACCCCCACTCTCTCTTTTTCCTCACACACACACACACACACACACACACACACACACACACACACACACACACACACACACACACACACACACACACTCTCTCTCTTCCCTAGGGCTTAGAGAATGGATGGCCCTGTCTGACCCGGACGACACTGATGTCTAGTCCTCTACACTACTGTACCTACAGCACGCCTGTCTGCTTGCACAGCGCTCTGCTCACTTTTACTCCCTCTCTCTCTCACGCACACCCGGGCGGGCACACATGCGCACGCACACACACACACACACACACGCACACGCACACACACACGGTACAGGGGTCCACTCATCTCTGTCACCCTGCGCCGACAGGCAGAGGTCAGCAGAGCCCAGGCACGAAAGCAACCTAGAGGAGGGGGAGTTTAGCTCATGCGCAGCCAGTATCACGGTGTCATGGTGATGGCACACGCAAGCTTTTACTGAACTGTAATTGAAATCACAACAAGAAGTTGTTACAGCTGCCTGCCGAAAGGACACATGCGATTGTTTACAGATCTCCGGTACTTGTTGTGTCCATAGTGAATGAGCCCAGTATTTATGGTGTGTTATTGACGCTACATTTTATTGCTTAAAATCCATTTTATTCATTCATCTCAGCGTGGCTGACAGTGCTCTTTTCCCTGATTCTTAATCCAGCATACGTCACTGTGTGAGAACAACTTTTATGTTAGCTCACAAGAGGCCAAAAAAGAGACAAAAACTGAGCTGGCGACCTGCATCGACTGAATGCATGAAAATTGTCAAAACAACCATGTTTGACTTGCATCTGTCATTACCCACCAATATAAAAGTCCAGCGTTATCTGTGCCCTTTCTTCCATGTCTGCCACTGCCCTTCCTTTGGTATTCAAAAACCTCATGCTGCTACACTTTTTGATGAAAAAGACAGTCTCAGTCCAATCGTTTTGATTAAAAATCCGAAAGCAAGTTGCATTTTCAAAAGAAAAAACTAAACTACTAGCAGCTTTTCTCATGTATCCACGTGTTTTTAACACATTTTCAAATTGCTACAACTACTAGCTAATGCTCATTGCTGAAACCTACCTCGTTCCTCCCCGTGTCCTTACCCATGGCATTGGACTTTAAGAAGGCTAGAATGGCTAAGATCCCTTGACCAGATTGCATGATAAAACAACCCACAGATAAGGTTGCAGTGCTAGAGGTGGCTTGCCGTTGTGTTCCGCCATGCGTTGCAATGAGAAAGAAAAACTGCGATATCACATGATACGGCACTCTAAAGACTATGGGGCTATGTGTTTTTTTTTTTTCCACACGCAGGTGGATGTACAATCAATAAAATGGATTAGCTGCAAAGGTATGTATAAAGGTTATCGCAAACTCTCCCGCATGAACACAGGAGCGACCCCACAAAACAATTTTGTAATGTGTCGAGCCATTTATTCCGAGAAAATCAGATTATGTTTTGCCCAACCTGAAAATTGATTTGCAGGGGGTGTACATTATCTAAAGAAAAAATGGACCCTGCTCTTCTAGAGCCTCGATGACTTGAGTGGAATTGTTCTAACTCTATCCTCGAAGCTGGTGGTATCATCGTTGCGGCTAGTGCTGTTGTGTGTTTTTTCTTTTAAAGGTGCAACAGTGTTTTTCTTCCACTCTCACGTTTTTTCCCCTCTTTGCGGGCTCTTTACATTTAGTATGATCATCTAGTCCCTCCCTTAGTGCGGCACAGTTTCACCTGGACTCAGTTTCACTAGTTTAGTTCCACTCGCTCCAGAGTCCAGTGTCAACCGTCAAAGAGACTTTAACCGTGTGGTTTTCCATCACGCTGACTGACGATCTAAACACCCCTCCACCCCGGTGGATTCCTCTATCTCTCTCTCTTCATCTCTTCACACACACATACACACACACGCACACACACAAACACACACAAACACACACACACTGTGACCCCCCCCCAAGCCTGATAAAAAGACAACCCCCCCCCCCAAAAAAAAAATGCTTTGCGGATGTGGAGAAAGGCCCCTCACTCCAGCTTTCAGCTTTTGTCTCTCTTATACCCCCACACAAGCATGCACGCGCACCACACACAAACACAGACGTGCTATATCCTCTGTCTCCACACTCACTTTTCTTCTCAACCTGCTGCTAGAGTGTGAGTGTGAGTGTGTGTGTGCGTGTGTGTGTGTGTGTTTGTGTGTGATGAGGGGGGTTCCGACTCTGACCAATGGCATCCCGCAGCAGGGCTTTATCCTGAAGCGCACCGACAATGCTTTTCACACCTACTTACCACAGCAGAGATGGGGGCGGTGGGCTGGATCATACCCAGGCCTAAAAGCAGGCTAAGGGTTTTTAGAAGACACACATAGTGTGGACTCTTTAATTACTGACTCAAGATCCTGCAGTAGATTAAAAAACCTCGCGGAGGCTTATTTTCATATCCGCAGAATTTTTCAATGAATATAAAAATGGCCATTGATTATGCCGTTATGGGAGGGAAGCTAAGAAGCGAAATATAAAGTACATATAATCACATTAACTTGCAGTGATTAATGTAATAAAGTGTGATCTTTTTTCCCCATCTGTATAGAACACATTCAATACCGAGGGGACATGCTCCAAATATTAAGAAGCAGCTCCTAAAAATCCACTTAACCGGTTCTGTGTGCAAAGACATCAGAGAAAGCCATGCAGATAACTGAAATACCATGCTTATAGAGTGTAGATAGAGTGAGAGCAAGTCATCAAAAATAATGACTCATATGTGCTTGTGAAGCCTGCGCAATGTGCGGTATTTCAAGCGCAAGTGACTGTATGTGTGTGTCTTGCCTCCCAGACACACTTTCAGCCCTCCTGAATGATCAATACCGAAGCATTTCTCAACATTGATTATACAATTATAGAGAAGTTAAATCTGTGACACGCTCTCATGTAGAAGCATTAAGCAATGCAGCAGCCTGTGGAGATGGAGAGGAGGGAAGAGGCTTCCTCTTCACTCTCTGTTTTTTCCTTCTTTTTTTTTTTTTTTTTTTTTTTTAAATGTGGTGCTTAAAGTGAGCTCGCTGCAGTCCAGGTACTTCACTCGGATGATTATAATGCCACGAGGGTGCAATACATCACTCTTATTAGCCACACTGGAGCACAATGGTATCATAATTAATGGCCGCAGCAGGATTGAACGCTGCCCTGACATGGAAAAGTGGGCCTACTTAAGCTCTACAAGGCATTTAAATATGCAGAGTGAATGGCACAACCCAAACCCTCCTGCTCTAAGGACAGCCCACGCTCATTAGCCTGACACCCTCCATGGCATTGATACAAGGACGACGGGCTACAGTCACGCACACAGACGCCTCACGCACGCACGCACGCACGCAGCCACGCACACACACAAACAAAGCACAAGCACATACTCCAAAAAATGTACAGGCAGACCCCAGCTACACCATGCTACAGGATGAAACAGGGGGGAAAAAGGCCAGTCGTGCCCCTCATCAGTGCCCATCACTTCTTTTACATTTGCTCCCTGTATTGTTGTTTTTGTCTCAGGGCTTAGAGAGCACAGAATGCAGATGGACGTATATGTGTCAGCAGCCATTATGCGATTGTTTTTTTTCGTTTTGGTAATGGCGTTTGGTCTGTGTTGGCAGTGAATGTGGGTGCCGTGGCAGAGTGTGGCGTCTGGTGCCTGCGCTATACTGTCTAGCAACCGGGATACTGCCTGTGCGCCAGGAGAACAATGCGCATGAAAGGCAGTCGGAGGAAGCGTCTGGAGCTGATGTCTTTCACAGGGCTCTGAATGGAGCAGCAAGACAAGTGTGTGTGTCGGTGTGTGTGCTCGTGCATGTAGTATATATATGCTCACAAGTGAGACAGAAAGAAACAAAAAGAGGAGAAACCGCCCCCTTGAATTTGTGTGTTGCCAGAGTCAGAGGAAAATAATGTGTGTTTCCTACTTAGTCATGTATGCTTGCGAATGCATGAATGCTGCCTAAATGAATGTGTAGGATCGTTAAGTCCTCTCAGATCGCAGTATGATTTGGATTTTGCCGTCCTTAACCCACCACACGCACCTCCCCTCCTCCTCTACCTCTCCTCTCCTCTCCAGAAAGCCCGCTTTACAACTTCTCCTCAATTGCAAACGTGGGAGCTTCGGCTGAAAGACGTGCTACTCAACAGCTGCCAAATGCCTAAAACAGCCTCTTCCCTCCACCCGGCTCACTGCAGCCTGACCGAACCGAGTTATCGCATGGCTCAGTGCAATCAATTATTGTTGCAGTGGAATCATTAATAATTTCCTAATGAAAACGATTCTGTTGATCTCTGTTGTCTTTTAATTAAACATAATTAGTCGGCTGCTCAGAGCTGTGGTGGGGACTCCTTTAGGGTACAATTTTGTTTTAATACACTGATAATGAAATTTTTACATTGTGTCAGTTGTTTAGTTATTATTCAGTCACACTATTTCGCTATGTTCCCAGATAACAGATAATAACCCTCGCACCTCTTGTTCGCCGCAGTCAGTTAAAAAGACGAAGGTTGAAATGAACAATTAAATTTTTTAACTGTAAGAGTCCTCTCATCTCAGCAGTTAATGCTGCATGTTACCACTGAGCGACGCAGGCAATAGTGCTGTTTTATGCTTCATTTTATATGGAAAAAAATAAGATTAAAATGCCTTTGCACAGTAAGTCCGGTTTTATATATATATATAAATACAAAAAAAAGTCAAATAGATACTTCATCTTGCCAGCAACTAGTTCACCTTATGCCTCAGAGGTCTACGGCTATAGAAAAGTGGAACGAGAAAATGAAGGCATAAAAAAAGGATCTGATTGTGAGGACTTAGAGAATATGAAATAACACAAAGACACAGCGAGTTAGCTAATTCTGCACTGTCCGGGCTTATGTAAAACGGCCTAGTTACATTGGTCAATTTCGGCACGAACAATGGGCTAAGTTGCTCCGGAGACTTATTGGACATGCTGTATCTGAATGTGGTCTGGCCTAAGAGGCTTACAGTTGAAAAGTTTAGGTGACCTCCGAATAATGCCACATAATGTGGTCACACTGAGTGTGTATAGTTTCACTGGGCTCCGATACCAGGTAACAATAGGGGAAGCACAATGAGGCTCACACTGAGAAGGAACTGAGTCATATATTTGACCATAGGTCTCACTTCCTTTAATCGACTCAGGCAGTCAAAAAAATCCTGTTAAAAGAGACGTGAACAAGAAATTCATATGTAATAAGGGAATGGCATATTTCTTTGTAACACTAAAAAACATATTTATTTTTCATCTAAGCCAACTTGCTGCTGTAACTACTCAATGTATATTAATCTTCCTGCTGAGAATATAACTTTTGCTTTACCACAGGCTCCCTGTTTTATAAGAATATAATTTAGCCATTTTTGAAAAAACAAACAAACTGTGTATTAATGACCTGCTTTTAAAGATTTATATTGTTAATTTGAAAGAATGAGGCTGGATAGAACAGAACGAGCTTGGTAGACAAGTAATGAGAAATGAACTAACAAAAATTTATTCTGAGCTATTTAAAGGATTTGTACACATTCAGAAAAATGGAGACCAACACCCACCTTAAATAAAATATAGTTAAATGACTCATGCACAAGTCCCTAGCCTCGGTTATGACCCGGAGGAGTGTTTCCTGAAATAGTGGCAATCCACGCACCTCAACCAGCACATCCTTACACTGACTATGCTCCACGTCATCACCGGACTCCCTCTTTTGCTCCAGTCAAAAGCTGAAAAAGTAATGACACCTAACTAAGGATGGGAATAGGCAAAGGGGTTTGTTTTATTTTACAAGGTTACAGTCTCCTCTACAGCAGTTGCTAAAATCCTTCCAATCAGGCGACTTTTCTGCTTTTGAACTTCGTCTCTGCCATTATGGAAAAGAATCAAAATGGGGCTGAATATTTTGTCAGTGTTAAATCTCTCCTACTCTCCAGCTGTATTGTTTATCAAGCTGTTGTTTATCTGTAGAGAAAATTCTCCATTGTTTTTCTGTCTCTCTGCGTCTGTCATCCCCCCCCCTCCCCTCGCTCTCCTGCATTACTGTAACATATAATTACTCTGCAGACTTGCTGCCTGTTCCTATAACTTCAGCGCTTCAAAGAAACTGTCGGAGTGTGGAGGAGAGCATTGTGGGAGTTCCAGGTGGATTTCTCGATAATGAGTTAGCGCAGTAGTAGAGTTGAGAGTTTTAGTAATGGCTGGCTGCTAATGCTCTTCCTGGGAGTTTAATGTAAAACAAACAGGGCCATGCTGACAGCCTGGGAAAAACAGATATTGCACATTTCCTACTTCCACTTCAGGGCTCTCGCTGCCACTCATTTAAAGGAAGGGAATTCAAAGAAGAATTTATATTCATGAAATGACTCTGTGGATCACAATTTGAGACATTTAAATAGCCTCAAACATTACTCATGGTCTTTCACTTCTACATTTTTCAAACATTCCTGTTTTTTCGTTTATACGGATAAAATGATAGAGATGGAAGTATACAAATGGTCAGGGAAGGCATAGTTCAGGTGACATTATTATTGCAATTATAGGATCCAAACATTTAGCAAAAAAAATCTATACTTGACACTATGTTGAGCTCGCCTAGGTGCTGGTGTCCAGGGGCACCCCGTTGGGGACCGGACTACAACACCCTCCTGCTTGTTACACATTGCCGCTGCATGTATTATACATAACACACTGCTGGAACACAACTCTCAGGGGAATCATTTTGCTGCATCCTATCCTCTCTCCCTCTGCGCATATGTTCCCCTGACTTCCTGAATGACAAGTTTTGGGGATAGAGGATGAGCAGTTGTCCAAAATGTAATGCAGAAATCATAGGACAGAACACGCAACAGAACGCCACGGCCACTCAAACCAATCACCAGTCCTTACTTAAAGATACTCCCTCATAGATTCACACTGGCAAGCATCCAGAGTGAACCGCTACTATCTTTTCAGGCAGCCATAAAGAAAGCCGAGACCACTGAAACGTGAGCCAAAGCATATTCTGCAAGCATACTGTGTATTGAGATATTCACTATTTTCCATAAGTAACGCATCTCAGGGAGCAATGAAGCGGCCAACAGGGGCGAAACAGTACAGGGGTAAAGATATAAACAATCTGGGCCCCAGCCTTTCGAGGTGGAAAGAAAGTTACCGTTGGACTGAGGAGCCTCTTCCCCTGCGAGTCAGCCCATGGTGGTGCGGACACGATAAACACAGTGCTGGAGCCGCTTCAAAAACGGTTGCAGAAAGACCAAGTTCAATATTGAATTTGACAAAGATTTGATATTTCCAACACTGTGACATTTCATTTCAATGTCGCCTCCAGAGGGTGCACGTAAAAGCCGATTGGAATATTGAACAGAGGGTGATAAAGAAAAATGCGCGGCCCAAATCGAGGTCTGTACGCAAGAGTCAAACGGTTGAACGCATCAAACACTTCGCCACTTTCCGTTTTTAGTCCAAGTTCATCTTACAAGAATGTTGCAAGGCGCAAAATGTGGACCAATTTTGGTCGAGAGCTATTACAATGGACACACATCAATATATTTAAAAAATCTGTGGCAAAGTCACAACAAAGATGTTCAAGTCAGGTGTGGGATCACACAGCTATTTCATACTTGGTGGTGTCATTTATTGTGGCATTTGTCTCAGAATAAAAGGAAAAAACTCAGGGCAGCTTTTTGGTGACGTTATCATTTAAAGAAATGCTTCCAAAACTAAATATGGTAAATCTAAGTAGAACTAAACATTGTCTTGTGCATTTGAGGCTGTTGCTCTCAGCTCAGTGATTGTACCACAGCCGCAATGAAGTGAAAAGATAATGAACTTTGACTGTAAGATTTAAATTAATTCCTGTATTCAAAGCTCCCTCTATTATCATGTATCATCAGTTGGCAAGTGTGTGCTGCTTCTTTTGGAGGATTTAGAGGCACTAACTGATACAGTACAACGCAGAACAACTCTCACAGGGGGACATCTAGCCATGTTATTGTCTTTAATTTAATAAGGTCAAAGCCTTGGAAACAAACAACAGAACTGTCTGCGGCACATAGCTGCGGTGATGATGCTGCGTGTGATTCTATCGCAGCACATGTATGACGAGTGGCAGAGAAAATTCTCCAGTCTAAACGAAAAAAAAGGAGAAATCCTGTTATTGCCCTTTTTGTTTCATACAGTCATTCTCAGAGCAGAAAGATTAGAAGATTTTAAAGAAGTGCATAATCTTCTTTTACAGCTTATCAAAACTTTAATGATTTGGTGATAAAGAGCACAAAGTTAAGTAGCCGGTTAAGAGGATAACTCCCCAGTGCAGTCTAGTGATTAGTAGTTGAGAATTGGGAGACCGAAAATCCGGGTTGCAAATCCCACTCCTGCCACTTATTCACTTTGAGAGAGAAGAAGCTCCATTCCAGCTTTGGGGGTATTGTCACGGGGTAATCATTTTTGAAAAGTGATAAATGGAGCCCCTTTTCTTCACTCTACGGAATCCAAAACACATCTTTGTTTACGTATTTATTTTTGCAGTGTCTCCCTGGTTAACACCCGTCAAGACCCAATTATAGTCTTGTGTTTTCATGAGTAGTGAAGCAATACAGACTGTCGTGTCGGGACTGTACACTGTTTAGGCATCACTTCATTCAATGGGCAACTGAGCTTCCTACAGATCCATGTTTGGATTCTTTAATGAGAGTTTCCGCTGGACACAATGCAGCAGATTAAGGAATTCATCTTTATGTCAGTGGGTCATTTGCGTTTTTGGACCATTTCTGGATGAATTTTGAATAAACAACTTGGATATTATGACAGATGTTGTGTTTTCATTCACCCATATTTACATAAATCCATTTCTAGTGGGGCATGTAGGGATGTCTGATTTATTAAAGATATACAGCTAAAGCTTTGCTGAATTAGTGAGAGAACAAATGAAGCAAAATGGCAAACCCATCTCCACTCATGCTTTGCCTGCTATCTGCTCTGAGATAGGGATTCACTTAATATAAAAGAGGAAAAAAAAGGGGGCATTAATTACCTTGTGAAATCTAAAGACCATTAACTCTGTGTGTCAAGTGATGTTTCTCAGTTCCTAATCAAGAGTTATAGTGATATAAATTGCTCTTTGGATGAGGAAAACAGATATGGTGAAAATGGAGTGCGCGCATGTGTTTTTGTGTGTCCTTGCCGTTGTGTACTTGCAGTTATTTGTGTGTGTTTGTGACTTTGAGAAGCAAGGGGGGCGGGATAGAGAAGAGAAAAAGTAGGATACAGGGAGAGAGAGAGAGAGAGAGAGAGGGGGGGGGGGGGGGGGGGGGGGGGAGGGGGGCAGGCGGGAGTGGAGTGGATGGAGGGTTGTCAGTGTCTTTGCGGCGGTGCTGTGGTGTGGTGTGTTGCGCTGCGGAGAGATAACAGGATGCCGGCGCTGCTTGCCTACCTTTGCTGTACACCACACAGTTGTTTTTGTTGTCTTCCGCTCCCTGCCAAGTCACATCCAGCAGCCACCTGGGGCCGGCGCTCAGCACCACCGGGACCGTGCTCTTCGTCTTCTGGACAGGAGCAGATAACAAACACTAATCATTTGCCTATTCTGCTGATTAAAGAAACATTAATAACCACAGAGTTGTGCTCTTCGGCGGCTCCGAATGGCCATAAACAGACAATTTCACAAACTGTAAAGCACGCAACTTAAGTCTACCCAATCCCCCCGTTTTTAGTTTTTTTTTCTTCGTATTGCTGAGATTTGAGAATCAGGGCAGGTTTTGCTTGTGTGTGTGTGTGTGAGATCTGCAGCAGCAGTTGGAGTGGTGACAAATGTTTTGCAAAAAAAAAAAAGGAGGAATTCTCATGCAGGATTGAACCCAATGATTCAGCAACAGATTTTTTAGATTAACAAGAACATCACAGGTGTCTGGGAATTATTGGAAAAACAAAGCTTGTGACTCAAAGAGGAGGAAGCGAGTTCCCAGCGCTGAACTTTGGGCACATTGTGCCTGGCTATCACAAGGATCTCACTATTTCCTGAAACAAGCAGGGAAGAATTTAAAGAATCAGTATCCATTTCAAAGGGCAATTGAGGTCAGAGTTTTTATAATATGCTGGGGAAATTATTCTGAATGTGTAAGGTCATTTTTCTTCTTGGTCAGAGGTCAAAAGCGGAGTTTTATTTCTCAGAAAGAAAAAAGGAGGACAGTTGGAGCACAACATCCACCATTATAGAGCCACACGCAGTAGTATGACCAGATTTGCTTGCTCTATTTGTCCTCGTGTGATTTGTTTAGTTTTATTTTATTTTTGGTGCTCTTTTCTGTTCATGTGTTGATGATGTGTGTGTGGGTTTTTAAGGCAGTGGGGGTGGAGTGTTGGCAGCGTGGTCTCAGGCAGCGGGGTACAGTAGGCTATTACTAAAAGGCAAAATGTCGGCCATTACTTGTGAACCCCGGGGCCCTCCTTCATTAGGATGTTACAGAAATAGTTTAGCTCAGAGAAAATGGGCTGGGGTGCAATCTCGACACTTCATTTCTTTTTCCATCTGAGGCAGGAGGCGACAGGACACTGTCCATCTACCTAATGCAGACGGAAAAACACTAGTCCTCTCCCGTGCTTTTCACTTATTTCCTCCCCCGCAAAAGGCAGCAACCTTCAAGGATAAATGCAAATGTCACTTGAGCATGTTAAAGGTCTGAATTGGCACAGATATGCACAAGAGATGAGCACTATGCTCCGGCAGTGCGTCTGCATGCCCCCTCCTTCTCCTGCTCCACCACCACCCGCCCATTTCTCTCTCCATGAACTCTATCTAGTCGGAGGCTGGAGGACACACAGATTTTGTTTCAGAGAGACAATTATTCACCCACAGTAAATATATCTCAGAGATGATAAGAATCGGTTTGGATTTTGGTTGCAAAATTAGGATAAAAAGTACTCACTTTAAATAGAGATTTCTAAATAGACCATATATATATATAGATATATTTATATATCTATGTATACAGTACATAAATATAGCTCAGCACATTGGCAAACTACAGCGCCAAACTGATCAAACACAGACAGTAAATTGTGTCTATTGACATTCTTATTCCTTCTTCTGGCATCTTCTTATCCCGTTCTGGCAGCAGATGAGAGAGGACCTCTGTAATTTAAGCCATCCGCGATTTCACATTTCAAATTAGCCTCACAATAAAGTCTTCTATCTGGCTAACCTGAAAATCTCACACCCCTGTCAAAGGAGCAGTGCAGACCGGCCGATTGTTGCTACGGCGACTATCTGAAATGGGAATCAGATTAACCCTTTCTTAGATCTCCAGACTGGTGCCATCTCTTATTCGGCAGCGAAAGGCCTCTCTGTCGTCCCTCTGAGACTCTGGGAATTCATGATATTCCAGCTGCTCTTAATGTAGTCGACTGGGACAAAATACCACATTAACCAGACATCCTCCCAGTGTTCAAAATCTGAAAACAAATTATTATTCTAATCACAATTGCTGCTTTGATAGAGACTTTTGAAAATGAGGGGTATTTGTATATTATTTTGATTTAATTGTTGATTGTTACTTTTTCGTTGTTTTCTTTTTTGTGAAAGACCGAGCAGCAACAACCCGTGGCAGGTCTTTCAGTGCAGATTTACATAATGCAACGATAGTGACAATTGTGGCCAATGTTCTCTTAGCGCATGCTGCATGTACCAGCCGCCACAAAGACAAAGACAAGCAGAAGAGCAACTGCGCACACACAACATATTAAGGATTAAGACGGTTTGGCGTCACCGTGGGGAGGAGCGCCTGCTGATGCAAATGAAAACATTTGCACGACTGGATCAGCTGGTCCAAGTGGCCGAGTCCAGAAAAAAATGCAGATTGACAGGCAGAAAATTACAATTTTTCCTGCAGCCAGGCAGTGTATGATGAAATGATTTTAAAGAAACAAGCTCAATCCTCTTGGCTCTTTTACTGTCAGAAACAGGCGAAATACCAAGACCGCTACTTGATAAATAGATAAAATAAAAAAAACACACTCATTTTTTATGTAGGTGTGTATACAACTGCATTATACTAATTTATATCTTTTTTTTATGAAGAGAAAAATGCAAAAAAGCAGTCCTAAATATTTATTCTTCACTATATATATTTGTATAGTATATAAAAGTTATCCCAGTTACAGTGTTTAATATCAGTTTACAGTCTATTATCCCTGTCAGAGTCTGTAAAAACCCCTCTGGCCTTCTTCTCTATGTAGCGTGTTATGGTTTATCCACCCACTGCCTTCACTCCAGTGGTTTCAATACTCTCTCCGTATTATTTTTTTTTCCTGAGCTCTGTTACCGTTCCTCGTGTAAGAGATACAGTGACCAAAACAGTGTAGTCAGCTAGGAGGTGATTACAAACTGATGCTCCAAATTCGCTATAAAATGAAAATCAATATTTCCACAAGTTGCTGCAACATAAAAGATAACCTTCATTGATTTTTCGAGACTTAGGCCTCTGTGATAAAATCTAATATAAATTTTCAGCCACACGGATTTGGATCAGAGCGGAGCAGGGGCTGGACGATAAATTCCGTGCACATCTCTCAGACTAGGATTTTTTTGCCCCCCTTTCCCCTTTTCCCTCTTCCAAGGCAGGGCTGTACTATTTATAATTGGCCCTGTGTGAGCAAAAGCTTCTATCAGGAATCTGTTCTAATTTTTATTACTGAGAAGCTAAAGCCTGTTCCAGATAATTTGGAAATTTCAGGGGAATTGTGATAGAGCTGATGGCACAGCCGGACTGACTCCGGAAAGGAGCTAACCTGTAATAGCCTCTGTGGCTGCGCTGATTAAATGTTGCCATAGATGAAAGACCTGCCATCACCGCAATAAATTAACCAATCACACAAATCCCAAGTCGCTACTAATCCCTCCTTGATACCATGATCCTCTGATCAGCTGAAGGAGGTGAAGAAGAAAGTGGCTTGTGACACTCAGCCCCCTTCCTATAACTCCCTGCTTCCGCGTGTAAACAACACGCTAATGATATCGCCGCTGACCATTTCACCACCACTGGCTACTCTTAACCCACCTCGTGGTCAGGGCAGGTGAAATCGATACAAACCTCGGTGAGAATGATTATTTTCCTCATGGCGGGCTATTTTTTCCTTCCCCTCCCTCCACCAAGGTCACTGACTGGCACTGTATCTTGTCTTGATCCCACAGCTGCAGGATTTAGACAACTGAGAGATCAAAACCGCTCTGTCTGAATATCTCAAGACATTCGTTGGCTTTACATCCTGCCTGCAACGCCCACTGGGTAAGAAGACCGGTGCCATTTTGAAACAAAGACACCAGTTGAAATAATTCATTCATTATTAATAATATAAACATCCTTTGAATGGTGTCTGTTTTTCCCTTCCTGCCCAGATAAACGACTACCCTGTTTTGCCAACGTGAAATATTGAGAAATACAGTTTGCCTTTCCTACCTTGCATTACATTTGACCTTGTAACCTCTAACCTCCAGGCCACATAATACCTTTAAAGTGCCGTGTCCTTTACAAAATCAACACTACTAGCGTCATAAAAGCAAGCTTATGGACGGGTCATACCAAGTTTATATGTTCTCTGTTTCTGACATGGGAGTGGGGATAAAGGATTTGTACCTGTTTTACCAGTCAGTTTACAGCAGACAGCACAGTCACACCTTGATAACGTCCGTTGCAATTAGTTGTTCACTGCGATGAAACAAATTGCATGTGGTCAACTGGAAATTTCATTAAGGGAGATTTTCCTCTCGCTCTCGTTATCGCTCTGCGTATTAATATTTTTTCTTAGCCTCAAGGATGGCTGAGTTGCAACGGTCTTTTTTTTGTCGAACAAAATGGCCAAAGCCAACCTCACAGTCTGTGTACTCCCGCTACTATTCATGCCGAGAAAAGCCGCGTACATGCTTAGTTAGGAGCGGCATATTTTTCTTTGTGCCCTCAAATAAGACTCGCTGTCAACATCCTACATAAAGTGGGAAATGCCTACATTTCTCGGGTCTACTTTTGTGTCATTTTTACCTCATCTTCCAAATAGCCATGGTTACATGGGCTGAAATGAAAAGATACCTACACACTGCATTCATTCCTTTTTTCACCGCCCCTCCTTCTCTCGAAGGCTATAGCATCTGCTATTGGGAGACTAAATAACAGGAATATGCAGGAATTGCACACTAATTCCCTTTGGAGATAGATCTTGGCTGGTGCTCTGTCATAAATCAGAGAATTTCGATATGAAATGAGGCAAGCTGCTCTAATCATTTCTGCATTTCAAATTGGATCACTGACTCAATCGCTTGGCTTTTAAACTGCTTGCCTAAGAGCAAATGTGAGGTGGGAGATAATTCAGCTGAAATCTCTGCCTGCTCTGTGCGGCAGTTAGTTTACTGCTTGAGTGCAAGAGAATGCTTTTTTTTTTCTTCCCTTACCCCATCTTTCTCTTTTCAACTTTGTTAAATTGCCTTTTCATTTTAAAATCGATTAAATTGAGAGAGTCACTGCTGTTGCCGGAATCTTTAAAGGGACACCCATCGCTGTGCGCATGTGCCTTTATTTGGCTACCGCTATCATGGCGGCGCTATGGGGAATAAATATTTTCTCATTTAAATCACCTTTTATCCTGCTGACTGGTCTGTAAGCATCAAAGTTCATGTGCTGCATTAGCTATTGCCTATTTCACTCCATTTGAAAGCTCACAGTGGCTGTATTTATGTTGACTATGGGTGGCATGGCATGATTGCTGTATGTTCAGTTGCTTTTCTAAGACATCCCAGACTGGTAATGAGGCAGGCTAATCATGGGCTGCTCTGGATTTTGATTAAGGAGCCAGGCAGAATTAGTAGGAGCATATTTTGTAATATTCTTAGACTGAAAAAGATGCTTTCTAAATCAGGGAATGTGAAAAATAGATTCATAGCAGAGGGAGGGGGACTCGAGCCATACTCCATTCTTCAAGACCTTCAGGCACAGTGAGGTGCTCCAACTCTAAAGCCAAACAGTTTAGTGTAAGCCGTTACCTGCCCTGAAGACAAGTAACCCTCTTTCTCCTCCCCTGCCTTCCTTCCGTTGCTTTCTCTTTCTTCCTTTCCTTTGATTCCTTTTTTTGTAGCGTTTCCTCTCTTGTCCTTTACTGTTCCCTCATTGCCTTTCCATTTTCCTCCTTTCCCCCTTTTTATTTCCTACCCTTATCTTGCCATTTCTCCCTCTCCTTATTGGTTCCTTCCCTTCACTTTCCACCCGTCATCTCCTCTCGTGCCAGCTCTCCTTCCCCTTTATATTTATACCTCACCTAGGCCATTCTTTACTGATGTAGGCAGAACTTCTATTTGAATCGCCTTTCCCTCCCGACCATCTCCAGCCCTTCAGCATCGAATTACAATGTCCTCAACTTTCTTTGTAGTGGAGACTGTTTAATTCAGCGCGCCTGCACAGCCATAACTCTGTAGAATGTGTATGTCCTCGGAGCTGTTTAAAGTTGTAAACAAGAGAAAGTAGAATTTGTAATGCATGTGCTCCAGGACTTAATCATGTCTCGGAGGTAAAGTATACATGTTTGGCTTTGGTCAGAGGACAGAACAGTCCTGTCGCTTCCCTACCCACCGTTTGAATTACTCTGAATTTCCCATTTGAATTCAATTGGGAAGGACTTGTTTGATCTTTTGCACCTAAGTTAGGCCTGACTCCCTGAGCAGCAAACATAATAGGGAACCAGGAGCCAGTAATGTTCACCTTTATGGATATTACCATGGCCCCTGGGGGTCACGGTGGCAGGTGATGTATTTTCTGGACAGAACTCACTCTTTCTCTGTTTGCAATAAACATTCGGATGGAGGATTTCTTCAAAGAGGAAGAAAAGGGATGTCAGGAGTCAATCAGTCAATGGGGTCACAACAAATCCCTGCTCTCATAACAACACACGGAAGACTAGGATCAGTCACAGGCAGTAAATAAAGACAACATTAAAATAGTAGGCATGATGCTTGAATAAAGCCTGTGACTTTAGATAAACCTCTGTGCCCCTTTTAGGTATTGGATTTTAATATTCTTTTGAACTCCCCTCTCCTCTGTGGTGGAGTTATACATTTCATAATGCATTAGAATGGCATCTACTGTATGTGATTTTGTATTTCAGGGCACCCTCTCAGTGAGTGCAGCCAATCTCAGCTCCTAATTCAAAAACCGAGCTCTGTCCAAATCAGTGTGTCCAGAATAATAAACCAGTATACATGGAAGAAAGTATTATTAATGAAAAAAAAAACACTTGAGGCAAAGTACGGGTAGAAATGCATGAAATGCATCACAGACCTAACTTTTCTCTAATGACGAACACACTGAACAAAGGTATGTGTGATTTGCATACCACCTGATCAACTACACATTTCCGCAGTGTTCAATAGTTTGATCCCTGAGTGCACTTCTGAGAAATGGGGTCTCACTAAATCCACCGTCAAAGACCAACAATATTTACACCAACTTAAGTAAATAAGATAAAGATGGTGAACTTGCCCCTCGCTAAATGCATTAGACGTGAACTCTCTTATCAGAGTCTCTGCACATGCACGGTTAAAGGATGGGTTTCCCGAGCTGGAAGTGGTCTTTGTTACCCAATTAGTTTGCTGACGACCCTGTGGTATAATATTCCTGCTTTGACAGCTTCATACACATCCATCTAATGAGGCGCTGCAGGACCACCAAGGAGAGAATAGACACTGTCCAGACCTTTGGATCTTCCAGAACCTATCAGCTTCCTTATCTTCAATGCTGACCCTTTTTTTCGTGGTGGAAAGACTTGAATTTTTCTGTTTCGTAGTTGATCTATCTGGAGTTATTTAAACGCCCTTGGCAAACTAGGCTGGGGGTCAGAGGTCAGAGGTCTACCAGCAGGGGTTTGCCTTCATGCAGGGTGCCGGTGCTTTCTCTGAAAGAGGTAGTGCAAGCAAAGCCTCCCCTCACTAAAGGGGGGTCACACTGCTGCATTTATACACATTCGTTTTACTGTTGCTTTTATATTCACCTTTTGACTTGATCTTTGAAGAGTCTTGATTGCTTGAGGTCAACAGAATGTTAGCTTTATGCCCTGACAGTGGTTAACTATATTCTCAAATTAAAAGGGATGGTCAAGAAGGATATGACTCCCCATTTTATTTCATGACAAACTGAACTACGTCGAATTCAAATAATTAAATATAATGAGAACTTATTTCCCCAGTCAGCTGGGAATAAACTGCCATAACAAAAAAACAAAAGAAAGCCACTGGGGCACTCTCCCTCAAATTTTAGGGGACTTGCGGTGTGCACTCTGTAAATTAAACAAAAGCATGTGCATTGTTGTCATTAACAAAATAGTTCCACACCAGTGACTTTAGGGAGGTAGGTGGAGTTATCGCCACCTACAGCTGTGGCCAGGATGTCTCCGAGGTGCAGCTGCAGGTGACCTGTAACTCGCTGCCACTTGCTAATGCTACTTTGAACTGGGAGAATCAATGACTGCATTTTAGTTGTGACTCAGCTTCTCACCAAATGTGACAAACAGAGTAAGAGGAAAGAAAAACCTAGTCCGATTTTTTTTACAATGGTGATGTGGAAGGTATATTTTGTTAATACTATGTGATTTTGGAGATGTTCACCTGCTTTCTAAAGCCAGAACTTTGCTTATTGCTACAATGTGGTCAGCCATCTATAACTTCCACCAATCCCTGTTCTATGTGGAAAAAAAAGAAGACTACAGGCTTGCAAAGGGAAACAATGGAGGATTATCTGCGCCACCTCTCAAGAAAGTTGTTTCAACACATCATGAGTTGCAGTCATGACAGTGACAGATGGCAAAGCGGCTGGCATCACTCAACTTTGTTTCACTTTTCTTTCTCATTGCTTGTTTTTTATTTCTTCCTCTCCCTCATGTGCCTTCCCTGGAATAGAGGTCTGCCGTGTACTGAAGTGTTGGATAATCATTCATTCGGGAAGACAAATTGCATACTGTAATACTGGGCGGTATGTGTGAAGTCAGAGATTTCTGAGCTTGACTATTGTTGCCTGTCAGAGTAGCGTTCCGCAAAGACCGAAACCTAGCTTTGCTTATTTGTTGGAACGAGGCATAACAGAGCTCAAGGATCATCTTCCCAAATCTGTCGCGAGCACCAATTCAAATTCACAAAACTCTGAGATAAGTCTGCAAGTGACAGTGTGTGAGTGGTTAAAGTGTTATGCTATCCCAAATGGAACAGTTGTTCATGAATGTTAATGCCCATATCAAGCTGTTTGTGTGTTTACGACATACAAAAACCTTAAGCACACCGCAGAAACCACGTCTCTACAGGGTGACATTATGCTGCTGACAGCAAACACCAAGAGAATTGTGAAGGGGACATGGACATTACCTTATTGGTGCTCTATAAATGGCATATAGAGTGCTTAATAATATATTGCCAAGGTAGTATAAAAAATTATTACATATTTTTTGATTTGCTTTTTAATTCTTAATCAAACGTCTTGATAAACTCTTAAACGTGACTTTATCAGATAATCTAATGAATGTGTTAAAAAGAAGTATAAAGTTGTCATGAATTGCCATTTATTTGACGCAAGCCAAAGTGGCAGAGGATGGAGGGAGGATATTGAGGAAAACACTGCACGTGCTTCATTTGTTAGATAAAGAGAAACGCTTTGATTCCAGTGATCCAATCAACAGGATTTATGAGAAGTATTTGTCCTTATTTGAGCAAAGGACTGCCACTACCATCTCAACGCGTAGTTTATGTCTCTCCACAATTCGATGTGATTCGCACATAATTCATAGATGAAATGATACACTTAATCATGCAACATTAGAAGAATGCGACTGTAAACTGAACCTGCTTAAAATTATGCCGCCAACGATCCCCATCTTTGCATTTGTGTTTTGATCTAGTCACTGTACCCTTGGCCTGTCTGAGGAAGCCGTGCAGCCATTACAGCGAGCACAAAGCAAATCAGTGAGTCCTGCTCTGCTTATCGGTGGAACCTGCCATATCAGTTCGGGTAGTTGTGTTGTGATGTAAGGACAGCAAAATGTCAGGTTCACTTGTAGATCAAGTCAACCATGCATTATCTCTCAAACAGCCGAGCTTGGCTGTGGCTGTGATGGCTCTGACTCGCTGACTGACTGGGTGCGTCACAGCTAATACTTGGAGCTGTGGGCAGCGATGAGTTCCAGCCATGCACACAGAAACTTTGGAAGTGTAGGCCTGCTAAAAACAAAAGCAGTGTGCAAAAATAAAGGCCTCCTCAACTGAGTGAGCCTGCATGTTTCTTCTTTTTCATGTACCGACACGAAAAACCATTGATAATGCCATTGATAAATATATGGATGACACAGAGCGACGGAGAGCAGGCCAAATAATTACCATTTTACCCATCTGAAGGGACTGTGGCCCCGATATTGGTTTAAACCCAAAAAATAATTGATGCATGCAATCACAAATTGGTTCTCCGCCTAAAATTGGGGCCCATTATTTCATTAGATGAAGCCACATTCTTTATGCCAAAATTATTTGTGTGTCCAACATAGAAATCCAAATCCTGTTAGCCCTGATAATGTGCAGCGTTTTCCCACTACATCCAACACTGTGTGACTTTCAGATGGAAAGCACAGGCTACCTTTATATGCATAGACCCAAGATCACATTTTTTAAACAGTTTCAATTGTTTTTGCTCTTGTCTGAATGATTTGTTTAGATGCATGTGAATGCATGTTTGATACTACTTGGGTGTGTGCATGTTCTTGTCTGTGTGTGCGTAAACGTGTGTGTCATTTAGCAACTATGCTACAGAGAGGTTCTATCCTGGGGGTGCCTTCTTGCATATGTAATTGGATGTTACTGTAAATAATTGCCTGGGCATGTGCCAGTGTGATGAGGGTGATGATTTGTGTTCTGGCGTCTGTGTGTTGGCTCATGTGTGACCGCATGTGTGCATCTTTCTGTATGTTTCTGTGAATCTGTATGTATGTGTGTGTGCGCGCGCTTGTGCATCTGCCCCATCCGTACTCCACTCTCAAGTCCCACTGATTCTCCTTTCCAGCCATGTTGAATCCTCTTTTCCTTATCAGGCGAGCCCAGGCCTGCATCAGGCTCTCCTTGCTATGACAGAGGCTACAACAATAGGCCTGCGATACCGCTGCTTAGCGCTGCGTTTCGGAGGGGAAACCTGCCACGGGCGCAGATTAACTACAACACACACACACACACACACACACACACACACAAACACAAAATAGATTGCAGCCTCCAAAACAAAACATTTTTCAGAATGCCTCCTCTTGATTAATGAAGCAATGACAAGAAGAAAAATAAAATTTCTGAAACAGAAAAATCCGCCACCACTTGTTAAAGTTTAGGGCTAGCTAACAATAAACATATTGGAGGGGAGAGGGTGGGCAAAAAAGGGTGAGATAAATGGCTTGAGTGATGGGCTGAATAATTTCTGGAGCATTTTTTGGTCGCATGGGCCCATATTCCTACCCTTGTACTAAATTACACAATAATCGCACTCCATCGGCTGACAGCCTCTGTTCTCTCTCTGTCCCAGGTTAAAATTAGGACAGTATCTTGACATTTTTGCTCTTCGGCAGTCTAGAAACCAAAGCTCTCTGTTTGCAGCCAAAAGCGGCACACAGTCTGCACAGGCATGCATGTTGCCATCCCACACATCCACAGAGAAGTCGCTGCGACCGAAAAACACACTTGTGCAGCGCATGTACACTCAGACATGGGGACACATTTGTGCACATGTGTAAGCACATGTACGTTCTTGTAAACATTTTCCCAGATTTAACATGAGTCGAGTTAAAATCATAAATAACGGCTTTACCTAAAACCCTAAACAATTCTGAATATTTTAACAAAACAAAATATAACAGGTGTTGTTTAATAATTATTATGTGTTATGTCTGCAATCTTTTTTGAGAAGGTGAATTTAATCATACAGATTAAAAACAAAACACAAATTCAAATCCACCCATAATTACATATTGGAAAACTGTATTTAATGACATGATTGGAGATTTGATTGAATATTTTACTACTGTGTTGAAACCGAATTAGTTATTATACTAATTAGCCTATAGCTCTTACTGACTTTTATAATGTCCTTGTAACCTGTTTTATTGCCTTTGTGTCAGGGCCCTTGTGTGAAAAACAGATTACTCTGGTAGATTTGTTTTTATCATAAACCTATGCTCGCAGCAAAATTAGCAAATATACAACCAATATATTAGATTAAGATAGAAGACAAGATACAAACTGACTAGATCTTAATCTGGAATTAAGCAAGTCTCATGCATTTTCAATTACTATGTAATTTGCACGAAAAGGCCCTCAAAACACATAAAGACCAGAATTCTATTGAATCCAGACTCATTACGGTGCACCTTGACTAAGCCCCAGTAATTAGCACTGGTAAGGCATTGTACAAGAGGCAGCAACACTCTCATCAACACACATTTACAACAGAGCTCTAAATCTGCTCCTCATTAATAGCTTGCCTCCCAATCAATTATTAACACGTACAATGGGAGCCCGGCTCACCAGGGCCAGTCCTCTTACTTCAGGCTAACTGCGGGCCACCTTGTCCTCCCAGTCCTGTCCAGCATAGGTAATTACCGCTTTTAAAGGCACCTGCTACTCAATAGCTTCGACCCAGACTGTTAATTTAGCACTCCCATTCCAGACATTTATGTCTGAGTGTCACTATTAATTTGTGTTAATTTGGACGGCGTGAGGAAGCCGGGAGGAGGCGTTGTCGGCAGTCGGCGGAATGTGCTCGTCGCTCACCTGCGCCGGGACTGCGGCTGTAATTGGAGTCTAATGGTCTGATTGATCAGTGAGAATGGTGAGGGATGGAGCCGCGCTCTGGCAGCTCCATCAGTCAAACGCGGAGAGGAGAGGCGAGGAGGAGCAAGAACACAGCGGCAACGGCAAAACTCTGCGTTCTTTCTGTGTTTCTTTCTTTTGCGATATCTATTATTCTCTCGTACTTTGTGTCATATTCTAAGTAGAACTCCAGCCCGGTTACTTGAGCAACACCTTGTTGTGTACTTAACATCTTACAAAATATTACACTTAGAAGCCAGTTCGGTGTCAGAATAAACACGTTCAATCTATGTGATATTGAAGATAGATAAAGGGCATGAAAGACGGTGAAGTTACAAAAGGGACGTCAGCTGTCCAATACGGTGCAATAGGATTGTGCCAACAGGTCGGCAACAGTAATAACTATAACTCCAGCGCCTCATGCCAAGCTGAGCCCGTGGGGTCCGCAGACCTGCCATGGCCAACCCATCAGCTGTGAAATCTGCTTTCCTCTTTGATAAACGCTCGAGATGTGACCCTATCTCTGTCCTGCAGATGCTCAGATTTCCTGTCATGCTTTTTCCCCACTCGGTTTATTTTCCCTCACTGCTTCCTCTCTCTCCGACACTTTCTCTTGTCATTCTTTCTTTTTCACCCTTTATAGAGTACCTCTTTTAGTTTACGGGGCTGCCCGGACAACTGCACGTAATGCTCCGCTCACCGCTCTTTCTCAGCATCATCCATCACCTGCTCAGCTACTGAAGCCTGCCGTCCAGCGGCAGCCAAACCTCTTCCTCCGGGGACCAGTAGCCGCCCTACCCATAACTCCTCTACTACCATCCTTGCAAACATCAAACTTACCTACCAGGCTTTCGTCCTCAACCGCTCTGCATGTTCCAAAGTCCTGCTCCTGTCCAGTTTACAGTCAATGGATTAACTGTGTATCACTTCCAAATAGCATGACCTCTAACAAATGTCTTAAAAGATGAGACAGGATGAAGGGATAAAATAAGTTTGATTTCAAGAGAGGCCATATCGATATCGCACCAGTGGGTCGTGTGTTTACAAGCGCGAGAGAGGTGTCACTCGTGCCACATACCCAGGTGTCTTTGAGTAATTCCTTCACCTATTCACATCTACGGTGAAAAAAAAGAGAGTAAAAGGATATCTAATAGTCTGTGGAGGTTGCACATTGTAAGAAAGACTGGAAGGGTCTCTTTGCAGAGGTAGAGAACCATGAAGCTATGAGCTTTTATATCTACCTCGCACCTTGTCTGCAGCCTTCTAACCCTGCTCTGTAGCACTGGCCGCCCTGGCTTGCATCAATACTAAACACGTTTCTTTCCCTGCATCCTCCTTTCTCTTTCCTTTCCTTTTCTTACATTCACATTTGTTATTTCCACCTTACCCCTTTTATTTCTCCAGGAGAGACATCAGAGTTTGTTCCTGTCTTGATGTGTTGGTGTTTGAAGATTTGCACAACTCCCTCACCGCCCACTGAAATAACTAGCTATGAGGGACGTTGTCCATGGCAACATTTTCGACAACGAAACAACTTGATGTCTAGGGGCTTGATTAAAAAAAGGGAGAAATAAGTCTTTGCAACTTTAAGTGAGAGGATTTCCCTCATGTCGAACAAAAACACAAGACTGATTCTGTTTTTGGCATATTCAGCAACTGAGCCAAAAAAAAAAAAAGCAGGCTCAGTAAAAACCCATGCCAGTTGGGTTGACCTAACCCTTAATGAGACATAGTGAGAAGCCGCTAACAGCCAGTACCCCATTCGAAGATGAAACTTGGGAGAGGAGGAGGGCAAGCAGAAACGCACTGAAAGGGGCCCCATGAGAATAGACACACAAGAGATCCTTAACGGCAATATGCCAGAGCTCCTTCCTCTGCTTTTAATTGCGAGGGAGGTTTGGCATATTCCGTAACCCCACGATAGCCTATTACAGGTGATGACCAGCACCTGCTTGCTTAAAAAAAAAGAAGAAACCCTGAGAAAAAGTAGCAATGAATTCCTCAGAGGGCAGTTAGTTAAGAACTTACCATACTCGCCAAGAGCTACCACCAGTTTAAGCATCCAGCTCGGTAGGTGGGGTGATACAGTTTGTAAAGTTTGTATCTACTGAAAACACCCAAGCAACAAACACATTCAAAGAGATGTTCAAATGACACCCCTCTGTAAGTGTGAGGGTGACTTGAGGGACAGCTGAAGGTTGGATTTTTGGACGCCTTTCAGGGAAATTCATGCAGAGATTGCCGGAGAAATATACGTGTGTGTGTGTGTGTGTGTTACTTTGGAAGGCAACTTGAGGTGTTGCTCTGTCAAATCACTTTTCCACCCAAGGATAACAGGCTTTACCCTGAGAGAAGCCATATTTCATGGTTATAATACGGCCCGAGTTATTTAAAGCCACTGATGACTTCAAAAACACGTGGGGAGCTTAGAATACACTCAAAACCGCTCTGAAATGATTTAATAAAGTTTTGTGTTTAAGGAATCTGGGGAAATGGAGGGGGAGGACATCTGAGACCACAGTCCTCATGGACTTGTCCTTATGTTTCTTAGCAGGATGAATGTGAGTCTGGTGGCAAATTTAATAGGGATTTTTTAATTAATCCAAATGCAGAATGGAATATCAAAACCTTGGAGGACGTGTCACTCCACCAGAGCAGCAGGTCAACACGAGCCTCTGCTGGGATCTTTGAAACAAGAGATATGAGGCTGCTGTGTGCTGGGTAACATCAAAAATAATGGACCGTGACTTCATCCAGTTAAGGCCTGCACAGAGCTCAAAATGTACCAATTAAAGTGTTTTTGTCTTAGAATATGCAGATTAAATGGTTAAAATAGACATACTTCAAAGGCTTTTATTGGGGGCCAGTTAGATCCCAGAGGAGTCACCTTAGCAGCTTTAAGTGTCACAGGATTTACCATGAATACAGGTTTCAGATGGAGTAATCATGCTGCCATGGCTGCTAACGAGAAAGTTTAACTGAATAGCTAATTTTCCTTCCCGTTTAACTAGATTCTTTATATTTTTGGAACTCAGTATCTTTAACAAATAGTGCATTTTAACTTATAGGTAATTGATGGTTAATTATGATGTAAATAATACTTATATTATTATTATACTGCCTAATAAAGGAATTTTGTTTTAGAGCATTAAACATGTAGCATTGATCGGACCCATGCCTTGTTTTAAAGACATTACAGTTACCCTACATAGCTTCTTTTGGCCACTTGATTATTGCAAAGCTCTTTTTACCTGTAGTGACCAGCATTTTACAGACTGTACTACGTTGACACAAGTCTTTTAACTCATGGAATCACACATTGGAAAATTGTTCATATTTAATGGCTGACTTGTGGTCATTTTGGGTAATATAACATTTTCAAAATAATATAAGTTTGACAAAACAGGGACATACCAGTGCAGTGCTGTCAGTACTCATCTCAATCTTCCCCTCGAAGGGTCCCCACGTTGTCCCCACGGGGAGCTGCTGCCGGCTGTGGATCCGACGCTCACCTTCCTTAAGGAAGGCATCCAGCTCTCCTAAGAACACATCAGAACCCAAAGCAGTTAGCTATCGTGCTCTGTATATCACGCAACTTCCACATGAAATCCCAATGACGATCTTTCATTGTCCCCCCCACCCCCAAACCTACATGTGCAATGACATTATTGCCTCAAAGCCCTGCAGTAAACAGCGAAGGTTAGAGCCCAGCCCTTTCACACTGGATAAGCAAATCAAGTGAGCATCCATCTGATGTTGTTCCTCAGACACATGGCGTGCTAACCTAACTTGAAAGGTGTCTCGTGTTGAGATTATCTCTGTGAAACAGTGCAGGCTCGCTGCTGCTGCTGCAGAAAGGAGAAGCCTATTTCTGTTGTTCCAGGAAGACCAGGGCCTTGTTAGTGCTGTGCAGAGCTTGATATTATTAAAAGTGAGATAAGTGAGGATATCGCTGTTGGTTCTACCGGTACGTACCTCCCTGACAAGCCCTGCTATCATATCTGTTAGATTCACTGACTTCAAGTTAAAGTCTGGTGATTAAATAGTTAAAATAAATGTTTTTGTTTGTGTGTGTGTGTGTGTTTGTGTGTGGCTCAACCGTTTCTGCCTGGTTGCCCTGCCTTACACAACGCCCTGACACAAGTCTTGTCGGAGTTTATGTGAAGATTCAGACATCTATAAGATCCATCTAACTATAGAATAATGATGCACCAAAAAGTTCAACAAACTGTGAGAAAAAAAGGGACGTTTATGTTAGGCCCGAGTGGACTTTGTCCGTCTTGTTCTTTGGGTTGACCTTTGTGACAACTGACATTGTTCTGAAACTGTCCAAAGAATGCATGGAACCAGACTGCCACCTCTATATAAAGGCGAGTAGCCGTGCTGATACTCATATTGCATTCTCATTCAAGCAAACCCTACACGAGTTGTTAACATTGTGTCTTTTTAACCTATTTGTTCATGCATGTGGCTAATAGGTATTCAGGGCATCCGGTTCAAGCTGAATGGGCTGAAGTGATCACTGAACTTTCTGATGCGTATGTGGTATAATGACCTATTCAGCCCTGCTCTACAGTACTCTGTAAATATCAGCCGTGTATCTGCGGCGCGCTGTTGTGTCCGTTTGTTGTGCCGGTATGGAAATGTGCGCTTATGTGCTCCTTCCCATGCATAAACATGACCTAAGCATCAGGCCCGTGTTATTGTCAGCAACAAACGACACCTTGCTGATCATAAACTCATCAGTGGTGGTTACTAGTGTAATAATAAAAGGCTAAATGTCACCCATAACAAACAAAAAAATCCCTAGTTTGACAAGGCTTTTGTTATCGATAGACACCAGACAATTTTTTTTGTTATTATATTATATTTAAGAGAGCATACATGTGTCTTTTTTGGAATAGAACCACACGCACATGAGAGTTGGGACAGGTTATTTTCTCCCCTACCCGTGTCCCACCCTGCCTCCCGTGTTCCTGCTGTTGCACGCTGTCTTCCTGGTGCTGCGGTGGAAGGTGGGTAAGCTCATTACAGAGAAATAATTAAACATTGGTGCACAGCTGGTCGTCATCACTGAGAGCAACAGCCACCGCTTGACGCATTCTGTTTGTCCTCAGATAAGACCCACGGCCTTTAACCGCTTGGATGCAAGTTCCTGTTTAGCCCCGCTTGACACGCACAGCTACAGTCATCCCCAGCCAAATATTTTGCTTCCTTTCCTTATTCCTTTCTCTTTTTTTGTAGGCTGCGATGCTTGGAGTAAGAAGGGGGGAACGGGTAGTGTAGGTGCGAGAAAGGGGGGGATTCAATTTGTGCAGTTTGTGGTCCACCATGTTTTAGGTGCCAGTTGTTCGCATCTCACACCAAATGTTGCCCGAGGACCTTGGCTCACAGATGGCTTGTCACATCTGTTGCTGATACTAGTGGAAGATCTCCACAAAAGCACCCATGGATGAATAATGAGTTCACTTCATGGACTCTATGTTCTCTGTATGAACACTGGCTTACGAACTAAGAACCCACACACAGACGTGTTCCGTTACCAACCGGGCTACTAAAAATGTTTACAGGGTCTTGTCATGTCATCGAGACATTTCAATTATTGACAAGCTCAAAAACCTCTCAACAAATCCGTTTAGGGCCATTACAAAAGTTGTTGTGTTTAACCTGACGGACTGCAAATGAAAAACACAACCAAGTGGAATGCTCATGATGGGTAGTTTGGATATTAAACAAAGCCAGCACCCGTGTTCTCTGTTCCAGTTCTCAAATGCCACACACTTGGCAAAACATGAAGGGATGACGTGGCCCCAGAGCTCTACCCTCTTCCTCTGAATCCCAACAAACCCCTCTCTCCGCCACCTTCATACTTTACACCCCCCTCAATCACTACCTCCTACCCCCTGCCCCCAACCCCTCCCTCGATAAGATCATCATCTGCCGCTAGACTCTAGGGTCTGTTCCTGCACTCCGCAGATACTTGGCAGACCAAAGAATGTCCCTTTGTGTGGAGAGATCTTCCTGAGATAGCACACGAGATGCTCCACGCTGGCATCTGTTTGTTTTTTTTCTTTTCTTTTTTTATGTGTCTTTCTTTTCTGTTAGGGTGTGGAGTTACGTGGAACCTCATCTCTCCATTCAGTAGCATACGACTGAATGGTAATGAATTTCTCAGTGGCAGGGTGCCAGCCTGGTATGACTTATGACTATTGATAAAAACAGACCCGAAAAGATGTAAAGAACCTCCTCTTTCTACTTTAAATAATAATATAGCCCTTTTTTTTAGCAATCCCCTTGGCTATTATTTCCCATTAAGTTTGAAAAGAATTATCTGGCATTTTCACGTATATATTCAGTTTTTTGTTCCAGATATTCATTTAATCTACATGTGATTGAAATATTGAGACCAAACCCGAGATCACAAGTTTTGGTAGGGCTGCAGCACACAAATAAAGAGAAGGGCTTTCTATACATTAAACTGTTATATATGGGTAAGATCTCCACAGATGTTAAACCTAAGGAACTGCTCTTGTTATTTTCAACATACATTTGAATACTTCAAAAACAACTAAGTAAAGTAAAATAAACTGAGAAAAAAGGAACACTGATTGTTGACTCAGCTTATTGTTTACTCCACCTTTTATCACAAGTATATTAACAGTGAGGACATACGATAAAGGGGAAACAAAGAATGGTGGAAGAGAGACATGTGGGGAAATATGCTCAAGCCGCACACAGCAGACAATCCCTCTTGATATCAAGCAGGACCTTTGAATCAAAGAAAATAGATCACTGCTGTTCAAAGTTCAATAACCTGTGTGTGGCAATTCACAGATGTCCTACTGAGTCCCAGTCATCTCCACTGATAGGCCGTGTTATAGAGCCAGAAAATGGGCTATAAATTAATATACTATGAGAGAGGCATATGGGGTGAAATGGAATGCACCGTATCAGTTCAACAAAAGGTGCCACATCTTTAAAGCAGATATGTGATATGAAATTTTCCAGCTGAAGGAGAAATGTCACAGAGCTTTGATAAGAGAGCGATGAACTCCCTCCCTGCGAAACCGCTATTATCAGGTCCTAGTGAGGAAAATGCATCATTTATAACTCACAATATAATCTCAGAGAGAGAGACCACTTGTTTTAAAACAGTGGTGAGCCCCCATCTCCAGGAGCACCAACCCAGCCCCTCCTCAACCCACCCTAACTTCACTGTCTGCTTCTGGTCCAAGAGAGCAGGGAGAACGTTGACTGTGCAAGTCTCCAGGCAACCACATGAGGTGGGGTAGTGTGGGGAGAAAGCGGGCGGGGTGATTTTGTAGGGGGTGGGGGGATTCACCCCTACAGGTCAGGCTTGTTTTCAGGCGATGGACAGCTTGGGGGGAAAGAGTTAAACGAGCCGAGGGGATTAGGACACTTTAGCTGTGACACTCCACACAAGCTGAGCAGGGGGTTGTGGGGTGGCGTGGGGGTTGTTGGGGGTTCTTTTGGAAGCAGGATTCCAACCCCATGGTGTTAGAGAGGCCCAACAATGCATGCGAAGTTCGTTACAGAGATTTCAACACCGTTGCCAGGCATGGTTGATATTAGTTGCTTTAAAAACAAAAAAAGAAATGCTGTACGACGTCAATGACAATGTTTTGTACTTCATATGTGGACAGGGCGGGCTAGTTGTTGGTTTGTTCTATTTTAATCATCATGTAATATACAGGTATGAGTAGTATTGATCTTCTTTCAGCTATACCATTAATAAAATGTAAAAAAATAATAACAATAATTTCAGTTCTGTAACATGCTTGTTACAAGTCTGACATCCTACATACTATAAACTTGACACCCATGCATTCTGCCTCACTAAATAAACACCGCTCTACATCCTACAGCTGGGTTGCACATATATCATAGGATGCTGGAACCATCCAAAACGGGCGTAATTCAGAGGGGGGTTAGACTCGTTGTGGGGATGCAAAGACTAACCAACCTACCATGGCCATATGATAGAAATGGGTGGAATATTGCAGTTACGCATGCACACGCTACTCCAACACAAAATGGGGCCTTGCAGTACACGATCACGGAGACTGTTGTTTCGGTGTCACTAAATTAATTGAAATATACCAGCTGTCAAGCACTCCATTTCATCAATAGCCCAGTGAAGTTAGCGGCGGGCGTAGTGACAACGATCTCTGAGACATCCATCTCTGGAGAAGCGCCGCAATTTCTATTGATAGCATGTAAAGTGAGACAGCAAAACTTAAAGAATGATTGTCCTCACACAGAGATATCGCCGTATCTCCGACAACATCTAGAGGACACACACTACTCCTGCTGGAATCGGATCGCTTTAAACGTTTTTCTTTAAAATTTCTCAACCATCAAAGGAAATTGCTGCACCTGAGCGTGTCAGGATGAATGAGTAATTTGCGGTGTGTTCAGTGGGGGAGCGTGTGCTTGAGACGGATGGAAAAAACACTGCAAAAGTTGCAGTTTTGTCTGTGTAATCTTGCCATCGGTAAAACACAACATACCACAGCATAGACTCCTTATATAAGATGCATCTATAAAGATACTGATGTGTTTACTCTATGAACTATCTAATCCACATTTTAGCAAAGAACACCGGTACATATTGCTAAATTTAAGTTTTGATATTCTGCTGTTAATTCAGGAAGAGACTATTTTGAGGGTGCTCCTGAATCTCTTCCCAAGTCAATTACCAGGCTGCAACTTCCCCTGGGTAACGGGGAATTCTGTTTTTTCCTGGGTGACCTAGTTGTCTTTTGTGAGTAGGTTTTAGCCGGAGCAGTTTGACAGTCAACAGATAAGATGGATTAAGCTTTTTTTTTCATCCAGTTTTGATGTGAACAGCGTAAAAGCGGGTTAAATCATTGAGTTTCAGGAGTATTTTTAAAGGCCTGGAGATAGTACGATAAAGGAGCTAAACCTAGGACTTGGGCAGGGAAGGTCAAGGTCGCGGCTTTGGAGAGCAGTTACCCGCGGACGGGGGCCAGCTCTCGCCTCGGTGGGAGCGAGCTGAGCGCACCTCTCATCACTCGGAGAAAGGATACAGGGAAGGAGTGAAACAAAACTCGGTGCGAGCTCGATGGGCGGCATCAGAGAGCAGCGCACCCTTGCTATGTGTGGGCGCCTCTGCGAGTGTGTGTGTGTGTGTGTGTGTGTGTATAAGTATGTGTGCGAGAGTGGAGGGGTGTTGTTTGGTTCCTGCCTACATTTGCACGCATGCATGAAGGAGATGAATGTGTAAATGTGTGAATATGTCCCCCTGTGTGTGTGTGTGTGTGTGCGTGTGCCTGTGTGTGTAAATTCTCATTTCTCCATGAGCAACTAGCTCCATAATTATGTTTTGATTATTTGGGAGTACTAAAATAAAACGGCAATTAATCTGTTGATGTAAGACAGAAAATAGAAGTGCAACGTACATATTAAACAAGCCCGTTCACAGAGCGAAGCAACATTAAAACAAAATTGCACTTTGAGGATATCATTTGTACAACCCCCCCCCCACCGCCACCTCCTCTCCCTGCCTCCCTGAAACCTGATCTGATGCGTGCTTAACACACGCACAGGAGTTGACAGCCGTACAGTCACGTGACACAGCTCAGCCAATCCCGAATTCATTTGGATTTCTAAGCCGTGCGGTGACGGCGGCGCTCGAGCATGAGAAAAGGTGAAAGAGGCGACTCAAATAACGGACAAATCAGGGCCATGCATTGGGTCAAACGCAGCATGTAGCGTGTTTGTTTATCACATGTCACATCTGACCAACGGCCGAGAGGTTTTTGGTTCGAAGTATTTCTGAGGGGACACATTTTGTGGACATCTATTCCCCCACTGCCCCTCATGTCGGTGACAGGGGAGAGTAATCCTATACACAGGCTGCTATTGTGAAATGAGAAACTAGCCTCCTTCATTGCCAGAGACCAGATGCACCTCTCTCCCTCTCTCTCTCTCTCTCTCTCTGTCCTAATCTGTAAACGACTTAAAGGAGCCTTATCTCCGGGCTCTTCTGCTTCATTTCATGCTTGATTTACTTTAATTTGTCTGATAGGGCACAAGGATTTGGAAATGGCCCATCTTTCGGTGGAAAATGTTCTGATTTTTCTCTGGCATTGTTATGTGGAGGTTTTTGACTTTTCTCTCCCCCTCTCTCCCTCTCTCATTCCTCCTCCTCTTTCTCCATCTCCATCTCTCGCACACAGTCTCCCCTACCTCTCTTTCTCTCGCTTCCCCCTCTCTCTTTCTTTCTCCATCATCTCTTTTTTTCTCTCTCGGAGAGGGAGGGAGAGGGGGGGGGGGATCTCGCTCCTGTGCAACAGTCTGTTTGAGTGCATTTAGATTCAAGCTAACACAGCAGAAACAAGTTTTCCATGAGGTGCGATTTTGTGATGGGCGACGGCAACACTGGAGTCGTGTTTGCCTTTCAGATCCACATGGGGCACAGAGCAGCCGAGTGCTTCAAACCACAAAGATCTTATGTTTAAGTTAAGAGGCGACTGGCCCTGCAGTTTTGCGAGTGGCTGAGCGGTTGGCGCTGATAAAGTTGCTCCACAATGAAGGACAGGCACAAGCGGCATGTCTACAGATGCCTCGAGTTCTTTTTCTGCCGGCGGAACTCAAGTGCTTGCATGACTGTCTGGCTGCTGCCATCACCGAGACATTTTCCCCCACTTCTATTTAGCGACTGAATGACAGTCGAAGCGGTGAGCTATGATTAGAGAGAAGCCCGTATCGTACCAGATCCTGAATAATCTCCATCCCCACCCACCAATGAGGAAGGCACGGAGGCGGCACGGAAAGCCAGAGGAAAAAGAGACAAGGAGAACGGGCAGAGCAGTCCTGTGTGTACGGAGATGTCATAGACTGTGGCTCCACTGGCCTCTTTGACACACTCCGCGTGCCCACCGAATCAGTCGGTCTGACTGATCTGAACGGCCGCAGTATTAATACGAAAGTTTAGGTTCAATTCAACGCGGGAAAAAAGGGGAAGATAAAAAGAAAACCCTGCCATGTGAATTCCCGATCTACTTATTATCAACAGTTGAAGTCATTGTCGGCTGCTAGTTGCATGATGGCTTTTATAAAAAAAGATTTCAATTTCCCATACGACATCAAACGTCACAAACCCCACCTCCGAACACAATGTGCATAAATAAATGCTTAACGACATGCGCACACAAGTACACAGAGGAGGAAAGGGGAGACTATTGAAATTCATCTCACAGCCTGAATTTACTTAACTGCGGGTCTGTGCACGGTGATAAACGGAGTGATGATCCGGCAACACGTCTTTATCCATGCTTTGCTTTAATTAACAGCGGCTTGTTTGTTGAAAAGATGATTAATATGCCAATGAAAATTGCATAATTGAATACCACAACACTCGCACAATCAGGGAGGAACATGCCATTTTTTATTAACTTTTTATTATCATTATTATTGCTATTATTTGTTTTTTTTTATTCACTTGACAAGTGGGACCCACCCTCCCCCCTGCCACATCTAAACAGAAAAAAAGGAGAAGGGGGTGGAATTGGCGTGACCAGCAGGCCAAGCTGGGCCCAGCTGTTCATCACCAGTTAAAAGGCCTTTGCATGCAGGGGCACTGTTCGGATATCAATACCTATCAGTGTGAAGGCTATACATGAGTGTGTGTGTGTTAGATGGGGGGGCAAAGTAGGGGTTTTGGAAGAGATGTGGCTTGGGATGCACTGAGTGCATTCCTATGGCCAAATACGAATGTAAAGAAGTAGAATGAATGTAAAACTGTCATGCATACGAAACAAAGTGCTTTCGGAAACTCTCTTTGTCCAGATTGCAAATTCATGCATGAACAAAGACTACAAACCAGAGTCTCTCAAACACACTAGTGTTATATAAAAAAAAAAGGAACAAAAGAAATGAAGAAATCCAAATGGAAGTAAGTCTCAGTTGAGCAATCCAGAGTTTACCCAGTATTATATCCCCTAGAACAGCCTACACGAGTGTCGGCCTGTTAATGTTAAATACACACATCAAATATTCAACCAATTACAACCATACCTTTTAGAACAACGTGTGCAGCTACAGGGCCTGGGAGGCGCGTTGCTGAACAAACATATTCAGAGAGCTAAAGAAAGACGCAATGGGTGTCAAGTCCCTAGGGGCAGGAACACCACCAGCAGCCGCGCTTTAAGTCGGCTTCATATTTAGCAGCATCTCTCATTTTCCTCTGAAGTCTTTGGACTTGTTCATGTGCAATAGTAATTGCAGTAAAAAGATAGCTCTCTAAGTGGACACAAATTGGGTTGAAATACAGACAAAGTGGCTAAGAGTGAATTATCTTATTAAGGGAATTCTCAGTGTGCTGCGTCCCACGTATCCTCACAAAACTAGAACTTAATATCGTGACGTCTTTCTCAAACGATAAGAACACTGATTGCATTTTGCCCTCTTTTAGATTATATAACTAACAACCATGAAGTTCCTTCATAAAGCCTCTTAGTATAGCGGATCAGTGACTAAATTTGCATCAAGGCGATGCAGCATAGGAGGAGAGTGATTTGTCTAATCTCTTGTTGCATATTTTCATCATCATAATCACACATTGTGAATAAGTGGGTGTGCATGTGTGTGGTGTTGGGGGAGGGTGTTTTGTCCGCACACAGGTGATCCGTACAGTAAATAAGCCTTCATCGACGTTCGAACGTATTTGGGAAAACACGCACTATGATTACACTTAGCACTTGGATTGCAATTTAATTTTACACCACTCAGGGCCCGGAACTCACGGGGAGGCCGGTGATAGACTTTCATCATCAGTATCAGCAATCTGAGTGTCATTCATGTTTTTGTGAGACTTGTCAGAAGACTTTGAATAAACCCCTGGAGCAGCGAGATAAAACCTTCCTTTTCTTAAAAGGGGAATTGCCATGATGCACGTCCAAATTTCTTGATTACCAGACGGAGAAGGGGGAAAAAACATTGAATGAAAGCGCACTCGGAAAGTTTTCAGTTTCCTGATATAACAGTCAAGTGTGTCTGTAAGTCTACTTAAAACGCTTAGGTATCAGTGGAGACAGCTGCGACACCCTCGTCTTATGATTCTGTCGAGACAGTACACTATCAAACCTTTCATACCGTTCCCAAGCTACATTTCCGGTGACAAAAGCTTTGCGAAAGCCTCCTGAAGGATTCATCTATATCCTAATATTTCCAATCCAATTTAACTGGAGCAGCCGGAGTGGTCTGAGCACCAGTTTACCAATCTTTGCTTTCCAAGACTCTGTGTGCTGAAGGCTTGAGGGGTTCAATCAATGCTGCTTTGATCTCGGCTGGAACCGTAATTATTTAACATTGTTACAAGGATTTCTCTAATCCATCCTACCATTAAATCCCTTTTACACCCTCATCTTCTGCAGCCTAATCTGCATCTGGGTGCTGCGTTTGTCTCTCTCCCTCATTTCGGCTCGCCCCTCCTTCCTCGACGACACCCTGACTTTATAATGGACTTGGGAGCCAAGCTAGAAAAACGCCTTGTTTATTGAGCAACCTGACTGAACTGCCCTCAAATGGAGTTTTCGCTGTTTGAGAAATTAAACGTTTTTTTTTTGCGGGAGTTGTGCCGGAGTTTTGGTCAATTCAATATCAGTTCATTTGGGGACAAATGTTGAGAGTGTCTGCAATTACAATCCATATATACGAAAAAAAACTTTTTGAACTATTAATTGCCATTGGAGTCCTGCAGCTTTCTTTGTGCAACCGTCATCTCTACGTGTCTTCACAATTTCCACTTAGTTTCTTTGGATGAACTAAGGGAATTTCAAAGTTCAGGTGACTGATGCCCAAAAGGTTTAATCCCATCTGTTTATTTCGGTGATGTTGACTCCCAACAAAAAAGGGCCCACTGTCCTTTCGCGAATATTTGCGTGTCTGTGTTTCACCATGATATAAATAGCAGCATGGGCAACGGCAAACATTTGTTGGGGCACCTGCCACACTATCGTGGCCATCTGGTCCTCCAGTTCTCCTAGCATGACATATGTGCATTAAACCCAAAATGGCTATTGTTTTTTTTTCGTTTTCTTTCTTTTTTTTCTTTGAAGACTGGAAAAAGATGGGACGGACCCTTCTGGGTTGGCTGGAGTCAAAAAGGAGATTAGAGAGTTTTTACATCTGAGTGAAGCTGCGTTTTCAGCTCATGTCTGTTTCAGGGGAAGAAAGTGTGTGTGTGTGTGTGTTCGGGAGCGGGTCTCCTTCTCTTTACTTGTGCTCTGTCTGTGCCTGACCGTCAGGTAGATTCTCAGATGGCCAATCCGACAGCTGACCCCTGGCTTGCCCTGGCTAATGCCCAGCTGGCACCGGGAGCTGAGCAAGCTGGGCCACGCCAGCCATCAGGGAAAGCCAAGAGAGCAGATTTGGGGACAAGATGATCATATCGCTTCAGTTAGCGCTCTGTCACACTCGCCGCCTCCTACTGCATCGCTTCCTTTGCTGAGAGCCTCATTTTGTAAGTGCATTTGCTGCAATATCTTAGATCCTGATGTCAGGAGGCAGCCATGTGCAATATTTGGCTCTCAGATTCACAGTGTACACTTTAATCATTAAGACTGTGTGATTTAGACTTTTAACACCTCAGCTGAAAACGGACAGCTTTCAGAAGCATAAGCCACTCTACAGAGTAATGTTTTCCCCTGTGCTTTGACTGCTTTCATTAGTAAATGGTAATGTTTTGTACATGAAATTGTTTCTCCGACAGCATTAAATTATGTTGAGATGGTCAGTTTATTTCATAGGTGGATTAATAGGTCTGTGTGTGTGTGACAAGTAAACTAAACATCATGTGTAAAGTCAGGAGTGCCCTTTTAATAATTAAAACAACTGAATGTAGCAAAATGGTGGTTGATTAAATTGTAATGCGTTGCACTCCGTGAATAATATTTATGAAGAACTAATAAGACAGAAACTCTGACTAATACTGCTACAAATTAATACATTAAATGCAGAATATGTTTTAGTTGTGCATGATGCAGATAAATAGGTTGAGTGCCCCTTAAATAATTCTTTGTTTCGCAATTTTCCAGTTTTCCCTTTTCAGTCAAGTTGTACTATGTTGTCCTAATGTCTGGAATAGTTATTAAGTCATGATGAGCCTTGATGCTACTAATAAATACCACCCATGCAGAATTGACATCGTTTGAACATGTGGCATTATAATCAATTATCTATGACCAAAGCAGCATGAGTTGCATAATAAATCTAATCAGACAAACTCCCTCTTATTAGTGGGGACCAGTATCAGCATCTAATCCTTGCTCAGTGATCCACTAGTTTATTATGGTAGAATATCACGTATATGTGAAGACTGATGAGACACTCGGAGTGGAAATGGCGATGATCACAATTAGCGCGCTCCTAACAAACCCTGGATTTCCCTGCCTTTCACGGGGGGTGTGGTTTACACGAGCGAGCATTGAGATAAGGCTGAGAACAAGTTCATTAGCAGAGTTAGCTAGCTAACACATGCAATTCCCAATTAGCCTAGAGGAGAGCGAGCGAGAGAGGAGAATGAGCGAGACAGAGCCAGATCCCTATCGCCGCTCGCCCATGAAAACGAGTAGAATAGCACGACGCGCGCTATCTCCCGGATCGGAACATCCGCCACGAGAAATGAGCAGGAGACAGAAGATCAGTGTGCAGATTTGCTTAAGGACATACTTGCAGAGCTGGATTGAGAGGGAGAGAGAGAGAGAGAGAGAGGAAACTCGTTGGGTGTTCCACATCACAGACCCAGCACTCTGAACAACAGAGACGAGCCAGCTATCAGATTAATAGTGAGGCATTCAGTGCGCTTCTCTGCTGTTCCACAGAGGAAGACAATCGCAGAACAGGGGGCAATCGCGGACAACACTTGACATGAGCTACTAAAGTGGAGACGAAACGCAGGGAGAGAAAAAAAAAAAGTTCAATTACAGGATGTAGATTGTAAAGGCTTTTGTTGTTACTCAGCAAAAGGGAAACGGTATGGAGGTGCTTCAATGGAATCACCAAAGCAGGTGGGCATGTTCCGAGTTAGCCCACCTCATTAAAAGGCTTCGCTCTCTTTTTATGTTAACGGCCATTACACAACCTATTCAGATGCACACACGCGCGGTGATTAAAAATTATCTGTTGGTGATCATAATCACACCTGCTTAAACTTAAGCCAAAGAATAACAAAGAACTTTTGAATGCCGACCTATCAGAACATTTACAAAGAGATTAAAGGGTAGACAGTCTCCAACTAAATAAATTTGCTTTTAATCGCTTTGAACAGGAAGTCATGTCATTTCCAATGTCCATATCTGATTGTCTGATTCCCCTCTTTATTCAAATTATAACATGCCCATCTGACTTTTGCAGCACAATGGGAAAAATTAAAAAGGGAAATGACCTTTCGTGGCCGCCATGATGGGAGAGTGAATGGCATTATTATGCACCAAGATTAATTTCTGCCCACTCTACGCTGCCCATTGAGAAAACAGAGGACGGGCACAAATGCCTCCGTGTAAGTCACTCACTAATTGGTTGGTATATCATAGAGATGTCGAGAAACCTACATAAGTGCTTCGTTGATTAGGAAAAAAAAAAAGTTCTTTGATAATCCTGGCTGGCTAGGATCAAGCTTGCACACATCCACTACAGAGCAAATCAAAGCATGTTCCTTGGATGTGTGTTAAGTTGCTATTTTTTTCAGTTTCTAATGCAACACACGTTAGAACACAGTGCTGAAGTCCTCAGACTGGATGCCACAAGACGTGGGAGCCCTGAGGGTGTGGTTTAGTAAAACATGAAAACGGACATCATGTCTCACATCGCCTCGTCTGCAGTTCAGCCATCATACACTTTGCTCCCATGGAAACTCGTCTTTCTCCTCTCTCTCTCTCTCTCTCTCTCTCTCTCCCCGCATCGCCTGTCCAGCAGCGAGTTCCTGAGCCTCTAATTCTCATTCTGGTGGCTAAGTAGAAGGGGGGAAGTATAATTACAGTCAGTCATACATCTACTCGTGCAACATCCATCCCGTCTTTTAAGCTCAGCATTTTCTCGCCTCCAAAAAGGGCCTTTTCCCGCATGTGATGCCTTCTTTTTGTCATGGCCCCCATAGTTCTGAGCTGACCCCCTCAGCCCTGTCTCCTGACTGATCACAGTGATGGTTTATTACTGTCGTCCCAGCGCTCTTATCTTTAGCCAGCAATGCTCATTTCCTTGCCCAGATTTAAATGCAAATGTGAAATTTAATGATAAATGCATTATCTGATAGGTGCGATAACACTGATTCACTGTCAGTATAAAATACACACCCCGGGGGGCTTCAAGCCAGCGAGCACAACTTGCCCAAATCCACTTTTTTTCTCCCTTTCTCTCTCTTGCTCTCCCTCGCTTGTTCTTTTTCTTTCTTTTTTAATGCATATACCTGCAACAATTTCTCGAGGTCATTTAATGCACTGAAAGGAATCATATTTTGTGTGTTCAGCAGTGTGATTGCAGGCTATTGCTGAGCAGTAATTGCTGCGCAACATTCTGTTCAATGTATTATCCATCACTTTGAGTGCTACGTTCAGGAAAAGGGCAAAACAGGAAAAAGGAATGTTGTAAACTGTTAATGAATTAAAATAATTGTTAGGCCTGCATTGCATTATGGGATTTTTATATTTATATATATATAAACCTGCCTGTTTGAGCAAGCAGGTGTTGTGTAATTGGCGTTGTTAACTAAATTGTGGGTATATGTGCAATTAAAGTAGCCTGTTATATTACATACAAATTCTAACTCATTTGACTATCTATAGTAACGAAACAAAACACAATAATTTGTTTTTCTTACTTTGGAACCAGAAGTGTATACATGTCCTGTTAAAATCCACTTTTTTACCTCATACTGTGCCACATTTGTTACACTTTAGTTTTAAAATGTTGCGTTTCTTTAGACTGTCTAAGAAAGTAGGTAAGAAGACTTTTCCTTACTTGGACCATCCCATTCATCCGGCCCCATTGCAGCATGCCTGCTCTTCTCGCCCTGCACGTCCATCTCCGATTCGCCTGCTTCCCGGTTGCCATCTTCCTCTCCTGCAATAAAAAAAAAAATCTGTTAAGAAACGTCAGACGACACAAAGTGCACTGCACTCAATCAAAATTAGATTTTCGAGACATTTCATTTAATTAAGCAATGTGCTGACTCTGATGGACTTGGGATATTACCCCAGCAGAAATCGTTTAGTTTTACAACTCTTCCCTGCAATATGCGAGTGTGTCATAATTGGACGGACTTGGGTGAGCTACTTCAAAGATAATGCTTTTTGTCTTTATGTTGCTGTATACGTCGTACATTTTCTGTGAGCTCATCGGGTCCAGCTGCACGCTTTTATGTGCAAGGAACTCCCATGAGCGCTTACAGGAACAGGAGGAAGCCCCATGGAACAGGAAGGAAAGCAATGTGTGGGAGAGAGGTGGCTATTTATTACCTTTTGATCTATTGTGGAGCAAGCTAGAATGTGTGTTATGGGATGTAGGGCTGATTTAAAGTCTCGGGCTCACACGGGGATATTCAGGTATCTGCCTACTGTATGCAAGTGTATAAGGACCTTGTTTGTCAGGCTCTGCCTCTGAGTGAGCAGGCATACCACAGACAGTGCTTGTTGAACGTTCTTAGATGCTCTTAGTGTAAAAATAAATTAATGTCTGCATGTCTACAGTAAGCACAGTTTGTACTCAAAGTTTACAAGCACATAAATCAGTGCTCCGTAGGTGTCCCTGGTGTGGCGCTCTAAATAAATGCGATGTGGCTGACACAGTGGTTCCGCAGAAAAAGGCTCTCCACACTCAGGCAGAACTGCTTAGGGGGGATGTAGTGGTAGTTTGTGGCGGAACATTTCTTTCACTTTTGTCACCGTATAATTTTCCGCCCTTTGATGTTTTTAAACCCAATGGTAAACTTTGAAGGACAAGCCTGGATTACCAGAGTAGATTACTATAAATCATACATAAAAAAAAGTTGATGGAAGTGTGGAGTTTTTTTATTTTAGGATGACAAAGACTATATATTTTATGATGTTGCTGAGATAAGATATGGAAGACATCATACCGAAGACATACACACGTGCTGATGTCATATCGCTGTTTACCACATGTGAGTCTGGAAGAGTGTTAAGTTATCACATTTGCAGTGACAACTGCCATGGGACACACACTACTAGACTGCAGCAATGTCCGTCCATAGTTAGGTTAATCTCCAGATCAAGCACAAACACATTGCTTGTTTAGCAGTTTTTTTTTGACACGGCTCACTTCAAAGAAGGCAAAGAAAAAAAAACTTTGCCAAAAGGATGTCAGCCTTCTGACTCACTTGGAAAGAGGAGATGTTTATGAGGGAAAAATACTGAAGGGAAGTCTGCAGAAATGTCCTACTTACAGTACATGAGGTCATTATGACCCAGTTTTGCTTATGCATGCGTGTGCTCGCGCTGACAATTTCTCCCTCAACTCCTCCCTTTTTTCACCAGTACATTATTATGGAGCCCACTCAACTCCATTCCCTCACTATTTATTGTTGGGAATGAGAACCTCTTTGGCAGACTAGGCTCATATTATGACGAGGATAACAAAAGGCCTACATCAACAGTTCCTTCCATTGGAGCGGAATTTAAAAAAAGCTGGCAAGATAACATTAAAGGCACTACCTTGATCTCAGGCGAACATGTTAAGCCCTGTAACGAAACGTATTGGAAGTGTTTAATTACAGCCCGGGAAATGAAGCTACAAGATGATTCCTTAATTAAGCAGTGATTAAGGATTTTCTGCCGTCTATCTAACACAGTTTGCAATGCATTTTAAACACAATCGCCCCGGCAACCTCGCAGGGGAACAATGTCACAGGGCTTTGATGAAGTTTCCTGCACAAATGTCACAGGGAAAATGTCGAGCGGAGGAAGAAGTGCTGGAGCAGCACTTGTTTGCTTGCGGTACAGTTTGATAAAACCCAGAATACAAAGAACCCATTTTCATGGTTTTACGTGCCACAGGAATTTGGACCCGCCTGACCAAAAAAAAGAATTGATTGAGGTCCCTCCATTTCATAGCGGTCCTCTATAGCAAATAGACAGCACCTTAACATTTGAATTGAAACCCCCTGCGAGGGAGATAGATTGTGAGTGATCGTCATCTACATTATCGTCTGGATCATAATTTACCTCTGGCTTAGTTTCGCTTTCCCTGCGCAATAAATTAGAGCTACTTCAGGTTGATCGAGGGAAGGCTTAGGAGAACAGAAGGGACAGGGAGGGCTGGGGAGGCGAGGTAGCCTGCTGGGTGCAAGGTTGGCGGGCATGCGAGAGGAGCCAGTCAGCTGTTAAAATCAGCCCTATCGCTGCTCTATCAAAGGACAGCTCTCTAGCCAAATCGCAGTCACACGCAGCGTGCCGCACATTCAGGTCAATAAGCTTATAGGCGATTTACACAAACAGTTCCTCGAGCAAGGTAGCAACAAAGTCATATTGGCTTTTTCTCTCCCTTTTAGCATTGTATCTGCCAAAGAAGCCCTTGAAAATGTCAATCTCTTGTGCGTGACTTTAAGGAGCTCGGAGGGCTCTAATCCTAACCATTCCAGGGTCCAGAGACAGGTTGCAATTTCTGCAAATCGGAGTATGACTAGTTGTTAAGTCTTATAGTATAGGTTTGCACACTTTAACCCACTGTCACGATTTGGAAAGCTATCACAATCTAGCTACCGTTGGAGCTCTTGGTGATTTCAGAATGTAATATTGGGAGGACAGGCCTGCCATGCCCCCAGCAGTTTTGGTGCTAGTCAGATGATATTGCATATTTGGTTGTTGATGCAGATTTTGCTGCGACAGATAGAAGTCAATTCCAGGAAGCAACCTTTTTCACCAAAGTCAAGCATAGCTGCAAGACTTCTCTGCTATCTGAAAAATAGGTCTGAATTGCATGCAATGTGTGGCAGGCAGAGCACTCCAATGGAGGGAGGCTATTAGTGGAATGCTTTGCCACTGTCTCTTTAAATGCCAATAAATTCCCATCATTACAGAATCTGGCAGTTTCCCTCCCTGTCTGCAGCCTGGGTCTTTATCTCGCTCTGCCTCAGTCTCTGAGCATGTAGATCTGGCCCAGTTAGATTGTCATACTTAACAAACATTAATGATTAATTTCCTCCACTGAGTCAAATGGGGCTAAAGGGATGACTCGATTCATCTTATCGCACCACAAATTAGCATTTCCCCATATTCTCCAGCATCTACTGCGCATTAAAATTCCACATTTACCATTCTGGGCACTGGCAGCTGTGGCAAAAGAGCCAAGGAGATCTTCTTTCTCTGTTTCTGTAGATTCTGATTACTTCTGCGTAACACAAAGAGTGGCATAATTAATTCTGCACTTTCTGTTTGTTACTGTAAGGCTCTGGCTGTTGCAGTTCAAATTATCCACTACGAGGTTATTTGAAGGGTCAAGGTGGGTCTGTTATTTCCAATGCTGGCTGCAGGCTTTGGAATCCTGAGTGTTCATTTGTCATTTCCACTGTGATAACATGTTTTTTTGACTACACTGTATTTCTGTCTTTTTTTTGTCTGCCATGGATGTATCCTCACACTGGCTCCATAAACACTAGAGCAACGTCAAAATAAAGCAGTTGGAACTTAAAAAAAAAATCATATAATGTCATTGTACAAATGGATGTTTTATATCTAGGAAATGAGACGCATGAAATGACATGTACATTTATTGTCAGAGCTAACTAAGGAAGTCATCTGTCATCAGACAACACTTGGAACGGGGAGAGGGAACAGCTTGTGGCAACACCCTGTGAAGAACTTAACAGATAGCCAACAATAAAAGAGGGGGTGAAACAGCAAGGTGAAATTTCACAATTTCAGTAAAAAAAAAACGAGAGATGCCGCTCAGAGTATATATAAAAACGTATCTTTTCTACAATTATGGAGTCAGGTGTGTGAATAGACTATAAATCTCTGCTGTGGCGTCATCTGTGCGCTTCACAAGCAGAGCGCTATAAATGTGAAACTGACTGTAGTTGTTGTAAGGTAAGATTCCGCTTATATCATAATGTGAAGGTCATTTCTTTAGATGCTCACAATACCATAGATAGGTCCACAGTGCATCTCTTAAAACATGTGTGTAGGATTAATTTCCCCTCTTTCTTACCCTCCTATTCAACCAAATGCTTCATTTCAGCCTTTCTTCGTCATTCCAGAGCCAAAAACAAGTGACAGGAAGGACAACATTTACTGAATGGGGTTATAGAGGCAACCATCACCTCGTTCCGGGGTTCCCAAGTCTGACACCAAGATGGGACATCAAGGTGCTCCATGCACTTATCCGGGGAGTCCCTGTTCTGCAAGGGTAAGGCAAATGGCTGAGTCTTTGGTGGCATTCAACTTCTTGACCTTTGCGCCTTTAAGCGGCTTTACTACTTCACCGCACTCTGATCAAAGTTAATAAGTGCTTCATATGTTAATGAAAATTGGTACTCCTCTTTGTGTTCCTACAGCTTTTTAATACCTATTATGGACTGAAACTTTTAATGGAGGTTTTAGGTCCCCCCGACAAGCCCATTTCAGAGAGTGACTACACAGATACAAGGCTAAGCTAAGACCAGAGAGTCACTGCTCAGTGGAGGAACCTTACACGGGAGACCGTATTCTCCGGGAAGCAGCGGAAGATAAAGGCCATGGGATGAGTGGCTGCTTTAAAATCCACGTTCAAGTCCGCACAGGGCTAATTACAGCACGCCATCACATTTGAGAGGGTTTAGCTAATCAAGGGGCTCTCTTTTTCCTCCTATAGTCGAGGAATAACATACTTAAACCATTTAATGCCGCCAGGATTGCGTCCTGTTTTAGTTCACGGCAGTTTCACATAAGTGGGCTGAATTTAAGCCACTCCGACATTAGTTTCAAATAGATCTAATTGGGGAAGGGATCATGGGGAAAATGACTACACCTGATGATTGTGCACAATGTGCCACGAGGAAAAAGGACAGTTGGATAGCACATCGTCTGGGTCTTAGGAGGCAGTGCGAGACTTAGCTACTGTAAGCTTAGATAGCAGAGTAATACTAAAAATCTGACTTAGCTTGTGTATGAAAAGAACCGATTACTAGTGTCCCCTAAAAGCACTATTTGACATTTGGGATTGCTATTTAGTGTTGACATTATTCCTAAACACGGGGAACGCAAAGAAGATTTGAGGCCCGGTTCCTCCAAACGTTTTGTCTAAGACGGTTCTTTGAAGATTTTCCGAAGTTGTGTTTTCTTTTTTCCTTGCTGGCCACCAATGTGCACTGTGCCACTTATTTTGTATTGCCACTGGGTTATTACGAGGCCATACATTGTACTTTGAAGTTTGAGGACACATTACGGAGGAGACAAAGGGAGGCGACGCCGGTAATTGCAATTTCCGAACAATTGTGCCGTTCAACTTTTTCCCCCTGGACAACAAAAGGAAAACATTATTGATACGATTACTGGGGCATATCCCACCTGAAACATGAAAGATGTTTTATTTTTTTTACTCCCTTCAATAATGTAATCCCACGAGGCACATCAGTTTAGAAGTGTGAAGAAATAATTCTAAACAATTTTCTGTTTCAAAGGAGTAAGAGGAGGCAGGCATTCAAAGCATAGGTTCTTCATTAAAAAGTCAAATTTATGGCATCCATTTGCCTGTGAAAGTTGGGACACCTGGGGTAGTGAAAGCCACACAACCGGGGGGGGGCACGGGTGAGTGTAGGAGTTAGGCGAAGGGAAGCAGGACAAGTCTGTCATCTTCACACTGTAACCTGGAGCAGACCACAAATTAGCTCCTGTGATGGCAAGGTGTGACCAAAATGAAACAAACATACAAAGAAGCAATCTAATTGAATTGGAGTTCAAAGAGGACTCGCGCATATTTGGCGAAAGCTTTATAGTGTTGGACCTCCGAGCAGTAGCAGGTGCTGCTGGGCGTTCACAGAGCTTTAGCGCCGGCTCAGAGGGAAGCGCCGCGGCTCTCCAGTGCACTGGTGTACGGTAGCACACCGCAACGGCGCTATCACCGAGGGAGAGCCAGCGTTGCTGGTGCCATCTCTCCCTCGCAGATCAAACCACTGCTCAAGAGTGGATCGCTGGGATCAAATATCAAAATGGATAACCCAACTCAAGGCAGTGATACGGGAGAGATTCTCACACGGACACAACGTCTGCCAGGTTCGATTTGAGCACGTTGAGGAATTTTATAGGACACCATTGGCAGGAGTTTCACTATTTTTGATGCCTGGCACAGGGGTTGTTTCGCATATCGTCGCATATTAGGCATTAAAAAAGAACACCACACACTGTCCCCCGGAGTGTGGTGTCTGTGTGACGAGGAGTACGCGTTCCTCACCTTTGTTGCAGAAGTACTCCATGTCTTCGCAGCTCATGTTCTCAGTCTCAAACTCGGCAGTGAAGTTCTCCTCCGCCGAGAACTCGTCTTTGGCCAAGAGCTCGTTCTCCTCGGAGACGCACTCCTCCTCTTCCTCCTCCAGGCCATCCTCCAGAGGACCTGAGGGAACACGCACACACACGCACACGCAGATAAATACATGCACATGCACGCAGATTCACACACAACACATGGGAGATGTTCAGCAGTTTCATCACATCCTTCAGGCTTTCACTGAAAATAAAAACTCTCCTTGTTTCTTTTGTTGCGATCTTAAAAAGTTATCCAAAGTGCAGCACTGCACTGCTTATGTCTTCCATGTTCAGACATTTAGTGTAGACAAATGTAAGGCCATGTCAATAAGGAATATAATTTTACCTTAATATTTCCTTCCTTTTTAAATTAATATTTTCAGTCCATTACGGCTATTGAAAAATCCCCTTTGAGACTGTGTGCTCTCTGAAAAACAAGCTGACATGCAGCCAAGGTGAGCATTGACGTTAATCCCGCTACCTGCAAAACAAAACCTCACAATGACGGAGGTAGGGCGAGAAAAAAAAAAAAAAAGTTCCATTCCAGATTTTTCACACAGGCATCAGCATGGGAGGGGGAAAGAAAAATACTTTTATTAATTTGTTAGCCTTATCACAGGGTACAATGTTGATTTTCCATTTACATTCCATGCCTCCGGGTAATACACCAGTGCAATCTTAAAGGAGACACTTTTCCGTGTGATTAATTTTTCCCCTCTCTGTGCAATATTATTTCTTTAAATCTAAATGATTTCAGAGTTTCGCTTGTAGCTGTACATCTCTTTTGGTATTTGCATATTACCATTTTTGCTTCAATCAAGGGCGTTGATGGAATTACTGTACTGCTACCTGAATTGTATTAGCTGTGAAAAACATCTCACCCGGCATTTGAATGTTATTAAGATAATGTGCATCTTGCACACCTCTCCTCCCCACCAAAACATGTATCCAATGTCGGCGCCACAATTACCATGGCAAAGGAGCCACGGAACACTTCAAGTTTTAAGGTTCATAACACACTCCAAGCTAAGACAAAAAAAAATAAAAAGGTTTTCCGTGACAGTCGGAAAAGCTTGTCGTCAAATTATTTTGAGCTGTGTTTAAACTGAATAATCATATCAAAAGTGCTGCCACCGCTGCCTGCTAGATGCGGATGCTGCCTCCGTCTCAGCCTGTCACACATGAGCTATGTTGCAGCCTCGTGTGCATCATCCCGGAGCTCAAACAGAGTACGCTGATATCCTCTCGACACCTTTCAGCATGTTTGTTCTATTGTAAAGGGAGGGAGCCCCTCAGCTTTAAGAAAGCAATAATTTCGGTTCAGAAAATGGGGCTGGTGTGCCTCTCCTGTTTCTCTTTCTTCCCACACCGAGCCTCATAAAAGACCCCCCTGATGTCCACAAACTGCCTGCTCTTTTCATTAGTCTTATAAATGACTCCTTTGTAGGAGCCTACATCTGCAGGAGCCCCGGACATGAAACGAATTAGCACACAGATCTCTAATAGGCACTGTGGAGGCCGAGTGCTGCTTTTAAATTAGGGATACAGTTTTGTGATCTTATCTGATGCCTTCTGCTGATTCGCTGAGGAGCGAAGTGAGGCGTGAAGTGACTCGATGAGTCTACCATCGCTTTAGATGATACCGGGAGATAAATATCGCAGTATCAAGGCGAGATTGTATGAGTGCCGTTAAAAGCTCCTGCCAAGCCAATTGAAGGCAGTGTGAAAGAAAGCGGGGAAATACATTTCTATACGCACGCTCAGTACACATTCCATTACACAGCTGAATAAGAACTGTGTGTACAACTAAACGATTCTTCCTCTGTTGCCGGCAAATACAGCAGAGCCATTGCACCATATAAAATAGACCTACAGTGTTGTGTGATAATAAGGGTAAAGGGAGATTAAAGATAAACGTCATGGTCAATAAGACACAAAGATTAGGGAGATAAGATGAGATAGAGCTGAGGTTTAATAGACTCAGAATAAGGGCATCTCACTTCCCCACTCCAGCAGATAGTAACTAAATGGAGCATTTTCAAACTGATAGAGATACTGGAGGCCTTGCTGAATATGGAAAAAATGAAATGCTCCACCCAGTCAGAGACATTAAAGGGGGTCTGATGGCTACTTCCTGGGGACCGCGGAGATTACCAAAGTTTGTTCACATTCTCACATGTTTAGTTTATTATACAGTATTCATTGCATGGAGAGACCTGAAATTATTTCAGAGACAGCAATGATAAGAATAATGAATTTCTAAACGACTAGCACCACACTCCTAACTCATTTTCTGATAGTGGCGTTCCTGCTATATTTAGTTGTGTACTGTTTAAAATCCTGTCACATTCACTGTGTGACCCGCGCTTGTTGGTGCATTTCTATAGGGTCTGCAGACGAATTGGGCCAGAGGAATGTGTGGCGCTTCACCCTCTTATCGAGCCTCCTCCGCAGTTTAGATGGCGAATGACACCGCGGGGAGAGCGTCAGCGTTGCACATCACCACAGAGCTGTCCTCTTCAAATGGCTGCGCTCATCACAACAGACACAAAAATCGGCAAAGCCAATGATTTTGAATTGGAGGTGATCTTAGAAGTGACAGCAAAGCATAAACAAAGTTCTGGAAATATGGTTGGAAATTCTTTTTGGATTCTTTGGGGTGTTTTTCCCCAATTGCATCTGTTTTGTTTTGCCAGTGCAATCTGAGACGACTGCTCCACTCCCAGTGGGAGTCTTGAACTTTTAAAGTGTTTACAGAAGAAAAAAGAAGCCACCATCAGCTGGTGTCTTTTTCTCGTTTACAATATTATAATTATAATTATTATTATTATTATTATTACAATATATTTATGCTTTGAAAGAAACCCCCCCGACATGTTTCTAAAATCGTGTTTCCAAACAAATCCCACATCACAGAAGAATATATTCTTGAATTAAAATAATTGACTGATTTATCTCATTTATCATGCAGAAGTTCATAACAATCAATAGTACCAGCCTCTCTAATATCACTATTTGCTATTTGTATTTTTTTTGAAATCTTTTATCATTTAAAAAACGGATCCCCTCAGTCAAAACATCCGTGGGCAATTTCCAACATTGAGGTATAAAACCGTAGGGTGTGCAAGAGGTGCTAGGGGTGCAAAAATATATATATATCGATGATATTAAATACATTTAAGAACTTATTGCACGCAATCAAGTTAAATAGTTGCCTTATAGCTAGTGAAATATTGAATACTTTCAATTATTCCTGACTCAAAAAGTACTTGAGACGAAACAATATCAAAAAGAAAAAATTGATCATGTTCTTCATTAAGGCACTAACCTTTAATGAGGGTTCACAAAAAGACTTGGCTTCACTTCTCAGAGGTCACGAGTCAAAAAATGATTGGAAACCACTTGACTAAATAATAGAGGATCAGATAATTAACAGTCAGTTCACTTAAATACATTCCTCCGAACCTGAAGTCTGACAGCTGTTCCAGTTTATTGCTAATCCACAGGCTTCACCTTTTATAACAAAAAGCATCCCACTTCTGACAAAGACTGACCAACTGATGTGTGTGCTCAATTTTACAAGGATGTGAAAGGAAACTGTGCCCTATCTCAACTTCCCCTCGATAGAGGTGAGTGTCCAGGTGTCCCTGCACCCACCGCCTTGTCACCCACTTCGTCCACCCTGAACTCTATCATCCACATTCGTCAGACTCTTCCTCTGCTGACTAGCGCGAGATATCTCAGCCCTGTTCAAACAGTCATGCAGCAGGAGCAGCCAATGCTAATGGAGACATTGGTAGCTGAATGCAGGCTTGATCACAGTGGCTCTTTTGTTCATGGCATGGCCTCTGTCTGATAGGGATCGGCCATGCGGAGTGGAGCTCCGGAGAGGGATATGGTAATGCCCCCACCGAATCTGTAAAATGGGGTGATACTCTGAGACCCTATGATGGACAGAGGATTAATGAGTCACAGAGGAAGAGGAGCACGGACAGAGGTGGTGAAATGAGCATATCTTTTCAGGGGACAAAAACCCCCACAAGTCTTTGCCTTAGTAGACTAAGGCAGAATGGGTCATTTTTCTTACCAATGTGCCTAAATAAAAAAATAATAAAATAAGCAGAGCTCCAAACAAACGTGTATATAAGCAAAGGTGTACGTGCGACTGCTAATTTCATGGCGTGCCTTTTGAGCCGTCCGCAATGTGGTGAGCTTGTGGTCGGGCTGTGATAGCGATACCTGGCATTATCAGCAGGCTCCACAGTGCGATGTGTGGATCACAAACCCGGCCTCCTCTATAGCTCCCTAATTAGAGGTGAGGTAATTGAATCTGACAGAACAAAGCAGCAGATCTCTATAAGCATGGAAATCATTTTTTGCTCCCACCTATACAGTTTTTCATCCAAGAGGCTCATTGAAAATGTGTCCAAGCTGGCCTGGGGATAAAACGTAGCACCTGAGACTAAACATGAATGCATAATGCAGCCCCTAAAATCCAACAGGGCCACGCCGCTCAACCCCTGCCAGCTCCGCTCGCTGTGACTGGCCCTTTGTGCCAACACTGATACTGGCCTTCCTCACTTCCAGGTGACCACACACATACACCGCAGGACTCTTCAAACTTCTGCGGGGGTGGAAATATGGACTGTGTCTCAAATTGCAAATGGCTCTACACCGGGAGCTAGGAACGCTCTCACGTTTACCCTCACAGCTGGAAAAAAAAATGGATAAACTTGATGAGAAAAAGGAAAAAAAAAAAAAAACATTTCCATCTCATGTTGCAGGAAGGGTTGGGAAGCCTGAGAGAAAAGAGAGGGAGAGGGAGGAGAAAGTAGAGAGAGGCGAGGAGAGAATGGGGCCATACTCTCTCCTTAGCTCTAATGACCTTTGGGAAGCAGAGGGCTCCCTCAGCCTTAGAGGAGACTGAGTGTATATGTTACAGGGCTCAAGCCTCTAATTTAATCCTTGATCACTGTAATGAAATAGATACCATTTACGCAACTCTTAATAGCTTAATATGCTGCAGGAACCCTCAAAGGAATTTTTCATTTCAAACATCTTTTTTTCATACCACGTAAACGTTGCGAAAAAGGGGGAGCCTTTTTTCCACGTTGTACACTGTGATCAAACTGAATGTGGAGCTAATGCTGCAACACAAGTCAAAAGAAAATTACCGTTTGTATATTGTCTGTGAATGGCTGCTTGTGTGTATGAGTGTATGCTGGGAGGAGCGTGGAACAGCTTCACTGATGTGTTCTCAGCGCTGCAGCCTGTGACCAAGTATAAGCAATGCTATTGTTTAACTTGATTTTCCGGTTGCTAAGCAATGTAATTCTCATGATTAGAAATGGCTGCCTTCCTAAATTTGGGCACTTACAATCAACAGTCAACAAACTGCTCAAAAACTCAGCACCAGCGCTTGTCTGGAAATTGTGGCGGAAAAAAAAGGGAAAATAAAGAGGGAGGGCGGGTTCGCCGAGGGTGGATGGATAAATGTATTCACAGTCTCGCAAAACACGCCCGCACATAGGAAACACACAATCTCTGCTGTGAGGCTGCAGCGCTGGAGATGACATCTGATGACATCATGCATTAAGATGACCCACTAAGTTTACATTACATACGAGGATGCTTTGTGCAGTGAAAAGTAGACACGCCCTTGGACTGGGAAACGGCATCACTATCTCTGTCTGCGGAGTGACCGAAAATGTTACCCAGATGCAGAATAATTTCATGATTTATTTTTGTACACATTTTCTAATGCTGTTAACATTATTCTGACGAGTATCTTACTCCAATCAGCCCCGACGTTGGATCCCAGCATGTTTGCGGACTTGCTAAGTTCTGTGTTGCTGCGCCCAGTGTTTCTGTCTGGACCGTTGAAGGGGAATAACACACGCTTACTTCTTTATCCAATGAATTTGAATTGGAATGGCATGAAAACATGCTGGCATTTGACTATGCCATTAAAATGCTGGAGGCACCTCTGAGCGTGCCCGAGGGCTTCAGCAGATGCCAGCCAGTTTCTCCGTGGAGTTAGCTGGGTCCTGCTTCACTCTACTGCCTCTACTTGTCCCTCTGGAGATTACACAGAAAGAGAGACACACACACACACACACAAACATGTCCAAGTGGACACTGGTACAACGCTTGGTCCATAAAAGTCACAAAGCTTGTCCTCCAAGTAATATGGGCTTAGTTACTGCCTCGATTGCACGGAAACATTTAAAACAGACATATTCAAAAGCTGCTAAAATGGTCTCGTATGGTGCCTTTAGGTACTTCCTGCTACTGACTTGCTTCTGCTCCTGGTGAGTGATTTATTAGTGTAGTTCTGTTACTTCTAAGGAAATAAGAATGTAACCATGTGAATGTACACTGTACGTGACAGCTGAAACAAAGCGGGTAAAATATGTGTGGTCTTAATTACTGGTTTATAAGTGAGCTTTTCACTACAACGTTCACTTTTAATGAAGCCATTGAGTGAGGCTCCTCCAGGGAGCTATCATGGTTAAGTGGGGGCATCCATCTTCAGCCATTGGCTTGTCTGCAGACGAGTGGAGGCTCTGTCTACGGCACGCTCACCTCATATTGGCTCACTTTATCTCCACTAAGTAAAAAGTCTGTTGGAGGTAGCAAACAGTGGCGAGAAAATACTTTATACCACCAGCTCTGATGAGGCTGAGAGAGTTTCCCTCCTGTAGATGCGGCGGGCATTCAATGGCCCCAATGTGATGGTTGAAATAGCATTATGGCAGAGGCCATAGCTGGCCCCGTAACAAGTATCTTTTAGTGAAGCGCCATTTCAAAGAATTTAATGGGCAGCCTTTAGAAAAAGAAAAAAAAAAGATTACTGTATCAAATAATTTAGATAAAACAATATTTTCCCCATCAAGGAATTTCTATGAAATGGATATATCTAAGATGTCAATTTCATTCCAGCATTGTGACGGATGGGGGGGCTCCTTTCGCAATAAATTCTTCATTAATTCAATTCTAATTTGCCTCTGGTTCCTATTCCTACTATTGATAGTTCCACTTCTTAATACCTCGGATAAGAGGGAGAAATCATTGCAATAACTCTGGAGACTGCGAGCGGCAGATATGATCGAAAATATTACCAATGCCAAAAGAAATGTGAAGTCTGATGAACATTTCAAAAGAACAATTCTTTATGGATCAGCTAAATCTTTTCCACTTTTTAATTAAAAGTAAAGAAAATAGAAGTTAATTATCCTGTAAAGATTAGCTGGTGGGCATCTTTCTGTAAATTAGTTCTAATTAAAAGGAAATTGTCAAATGACATTCAAAGCACTGTCCTTTAAAACACAGACCGAGATGGGCTTTTTTCCTCCCTCCCCGTCCTCCCCCATCAGCCTCGCTCCTAATTCTTGATCTGGCCATGTGAAGCTTCTTGCTGGAAGATTAGGATTCTGCCAGTGCTTCAGACAGTACACACACACACCCACACGCACGCACGCGCGCACACACACACACAAACTCCATCCTCACTGGATAGCAGGCCTCTAGCACACTGAAATACTGCTGCATCAATGGGGAGCTATGGTTGCCGGAGATAAATACCCCTCATTGATAAATGATTGCACTGATTAGTTGCTTGGAATTAAGCTTATGACTTCATATCAGGCGGGTATAGGCTTTCTATTAAATATCAGATGTTGGTCATTTTCTGCATTTCAATATAAAAACTTGGAAATTCAACCATTTTACTAGATTTTTTTTTTTTTTTTTTTTTTACAGATTTTGCCCAATGCTTTTTTTTCTTCCCAAGTGAACTTTATTGAACAAATATTTGCAGTTTTCATAATGCTGTTGAATTTAGAGTACATGTTCGCTCAAAGCTGCACTAATCAAGACTTACTATATCTATGGTATCATCTAATGCTGCTGAGCTATTTCTCTGACTGCAGGATAATGCTGTCAACATGATGAAACTATTTATGAAGTCATTCTAGCGTTTGTTCTTGAGCTCAGTTATCATGTATGTCACAGTTAATATATGGGATATTTCTGCCTCAAGAACTGTGGTTACATAACCCCTCAAAATGAGCTAGGACCCAAGCTTGCACACACGTCATAGGTTAAACAAATTGCCCTACACATCCCATACTCCTAAGTAAGGGGGAGTAATTCAGGTCATAAATACGGTATATTCCAAAAGGATTTGAATACCCGAATACTATGATCCAACCTAAAATAAAAATGTGGAAGAATACACAACACCGTCAATGTTTCTATATGTAAGATATTCAATAAAACAATATGTTTTAGCTATGGTATGAGTAATATCAATTCAGATATATTATCGTATTGTAGCTTATGATGAAGCCAATCATGATTGAGTACTGTTCCAATATTTTTTTGATGAACTGCTTAATCAACAGAAAATAGCGAAACAGACTCATTGCAAGTTTTTGAATTACATATTCTCCATTAGCTTCATTTGCATGACCGAAAGTGAAAGCCTATACATACCTAAATCTACTGTCATGCTAGCCTTTTTTTTTTTAGCTTGAATAATAATTTCAACTCCATTAACTGACCCTGAACAAGTTGCATTACTTCTATGTCGATTGATAAACGAATCAATTTCAGCTCTAAACGTATCATCAAACCTTTCAAGATTATATCAGTGAAACCCATTTGCTTGACACTTTTTATTCCACTGAATACAAAACGCACACACATAGGGCGTGAATACGCACAATACTACTCACAATCACCGCTTCACAAATAAATGATGAATCAGATGGTCTTCGTGTGTGCAGCTTTCATCTGATTTCATGTGGATTTCATCATTCATTGTCTGGGCTCGGCTGTTGCTCCCATCCACCCGCATTGTAATCAAACCAGATTCCAGCAGTATAGTCTGACAGAAGCGAGAGGAAAACAGTGCCGAAGCCCCTCCATCTGCTCTGGCTAATGATGATGCTCTCCCTGGCCTGGAGCAGAACTGTGCGAGGGAGATTTACACCCATAATACCCCTGGGGCTCCGGAGCTGTGCCATGCTCCAAAACACGGTCGCTCCATCACTTTCTATATGATAGCTGGCAGAGCAGGTAACAATGGGCCGGCAACAATGTCTTTTTGTATTACTGACAAGTGCCTTATTTGGTTGACATAACCTGCCTCGTGTCTGAGGAGTGGCACTGAGCGCACCGGAAAACGGATGACAGCTACACCATTGAGACATTGTGCACTTGCAACAATCATACCAGACTATGTTTTTGAAAAAAATAAATACCCAGCAGTCTGTGTGATACGAAGCAGGCGGGGACAGCAGGGAGAGGTGGCAGTTTTTTGCCTTACACTAATTGGAGAGTGTGTGTGGGTTTGTGTGTGTGTGTGTTTGTGTGCATGCGTGTGTGCGCGCATAGTGGGGGAGATCAGCCATCCGCTGTGATGCCTTTTTCCATTTTCCCAATTTTAAAGGTTTATGGGTTGTAATTGTACCTCGATTTGGAAGCTTTACACCCATAAGCTCTGTGTGGGACTCGCTTTGACATCTATCTCCTAAAACAAGTGCGTTAAATGGTGAGAGGCAGGGACTACGTAAGAGAGAGCGAGAATGCAGGAGCGAGGGACATACGGGGGGTGTGCGGAGAGCTCCTCGGGGATTGAGTGTTCACACACAGTAAATGGAAGTGGCACAGCTCTGACCTTTGAGCCGCGGCATGCGAGTAAAGTGAAGGCGCTGTCAAAATATTGCTTCAGAAATGACAATCCACCTCGCCAGTCCCAAGTCTTGACATGGCAGGCAAGTGGAGAGACGTAACCTGCTGATCCTGACATTACAAATGAGGGGATTATCATGACAACAAACCGCAGCTCGACACGCATGCATACCCTAAAGATATTCGGGCTTTGCCCCTTATTATCAGCAATGTCCCACACAGATAGCCGGCGATGACACTCCGAGCCTGCGCCCCAAATATGGATAATATATAAGGAACGGGAGTGGTTATTACCACCGTCCCAAAATTTGATTTCAAATCAGGTTTGTAAAGTAACGTCTGCCCATCACTGCCATCTCCGCTGCAGTGATACACTTACTCACTTGCAACTTTGGATTCGGCAGTTGTGCAGCTTCTTTGCCGTCTTCATTTCCACCCATGTAATACTCCAGTCCACAGAGAATAACTCAATTGTAAAGAAAACCAAAATATCACAAGCGAATTACTAGTGCTCTGAGAGGAAGCTAGGGAGGAACAAAGACAGGCAGCCATAATTATATCTTGGCGTGTATAGCATGTCAATCGGCCACCTTCGTTCTGGAGGGCATTCCCCTGGGCCCCTGAGGCGTCGCGATGATGTCCAAATTATTTTGTGCTCTATTGCAGTATGCCGCGATTATCATATTTACTGGTGGTGCATTATGACAACATTGATGTTTACACCTGTCCCTGGGAGAAGGCAAGGTTTACACTCTGTAATTTAGCAAATGTACAGTATGCATATGAGCTTGTTGGCAGGGATTTAAATTAGGTCAGAAATGGAATATATCAATAGCAACCCATATGTGCATCTTTCTTCCCCCCTTCCCCTCCCCAGCCTTCTTTGCTCAGAAGCTTGGCGATGAAGCAGCTTGACGACTGCAGGAGTGTGATATGTGCAAATCACATTTGCAGATGAGCTTGAAACTCCTTTTAATATTCACATATCAGACATCCCGCACTGAGAAGCCCGCTAAGACGCGATTCGGGGGAGAAAAGCAAGATCGGCGTCATTAGGGGAATCGTTAGAGGCTCGGTTTACATTTTACATATTTCACAAAAATGTACAACCAAGTGAAAACATCACCAGTTATCTGTGATAACAATGCAAATTTTTGTCAAAGAGCATATGAAGATTCTGTCAAAATCCAAAGTCGCTCGGGTCTTTCTTTTCCCCCCGTCTCTGGCTTAACACCCTCAGCCTCTTATTGGCACTTTGATTTCTTTCATATTATTTTTTTTTCTGTCTAAGAAGACACACAGGCTTGTGGAGTCGAAGGCGGTGAAAGGTATGTTTGCCACGAGGCACGGGAACACGAGTCCCCATAGTCTGCCAATAGCTCATCAAACACACAGGCCCGTAGGATGGATGTGAGCCCGGCTGGCGTTTAGGGCGTCGAAACAGCATCCGCTCCGCCACACGCACCATCCCTGACTCCTGTTTACTCGCTTCAGAGCCACAGAGAAAAAGAATCATTTCCTGATCATTTCTCTGCACAGAAGTGCAGCGCGATGATAACGCCACCACAAGGTAGCATCTCCTTCCCCGCTACACCTGCTCTTGCGGCGCGCGGTAGTGCTCCGACAACAATTCTGCTGCTTTACAGCTTCAACTTTTTCATTGGATGACAGAACATAGCCCCTGCAATTTCCCCCCTACCTCCCTCATTTCCCCGTGTCTTAGCCCTGCACCAAATTTGTCTCTGTGCCATTTTAATTACAGCCAAGGCAATCTTTATGGTGGTATTCTGCGAGAACACCAATCTGCAAAAAAGGTGATAAGTAGAGCCGCCACCCAGCTTTGGTATCAGTAATAAACAGACACTTAATTGAATAATTTGACCTAAGAGCCTGATCCTGGGAAATAGCATGCCGGAAAAATTATTTTGAATATTGAAGACAGTCAGCGCAGCGTTTTGCATGACGCCTGCAGTAGGAGAACACACAGTGGATTTGGCTGGTTGCCCGCCAACTCGCCAATGTGGGCCATGGTGAGTCTTTACAGAACAGATAAGTGAGCCTTTGGTATCCTGGAAGCACTCAGATGTGTGTGTGTGTGCGGAAAGGGAGGGGGTGGCATATGTATGCAAGAGTCTGTGTGCAGGCGTGTGCATGCATGTGTCCGATATGTACGAGGAGGGGGGAGGAGGGGGGTGAAGTGTGCCCACTCCAGGTCCAGCTCCAGCTAGCAGCCACATGGGCACATCCCCCTACGTCCCTGTGCCCCAAACCCACACACACGCACAAAACACACACAGACACACATGCAGAGCAGCTTTCCGCAGAGCCTTAGAGACAATGACTCGTGGCCCCTTCCTGTTTAAGGATAGCTGTCAGAGGATGATGGCTCCGATTCAACACTGCAGCAGGTTTGCACAGAGCTCCCTGATAAAACGGGGAAAAAAGCAAAAAGCCTCCTCTCTCCCTCTGTCTGTCCCTTTCTTTCTCTCACTCTCTCCATCACTCTCCCTCTCCCTCCACAGTTCAACACTGATTTGACTGCTAGCATAATTTTGCAGAGGAGACTATTTGCAGATGCAGCAGAGTTATCAATCCGAGCAGACACACAATCCGGGTCCAATGTCACTTCTCCTCATTATGTTAATGGTTAATACATGCAAATGAAAACATTCCGGCAATTTGATTTCTTTGAAGATAGTTTGCATATTGTCTTAGCCATAATGATGGTACACTTTCTCTCCAGCTTCGATTTATGCAAGGCTAGTTAGTTCATTTTTATCAGCTCTGGGTTCATTTCTAGGGCTACTGGAATGTGTTTTCCCCTTCCCCTCACTATTTAACTAATTAGGATTCAGGTACCATAAGCAGATTTTTCACGCTATTGGTGTTTTTCTTAATTAAGAAACAAATGAATTCTCCCCAGCAAAATAGATGGAACAACGGGATAGGGTGCCAGGGGCCAGATGCGGCGCTTCTTAATTAGAAGTCACTCCATTGTCTGAGGTTTTTTAATGAAGCTCCAATCTAAATGGATATCAAAAAAGCTTCTAGTGAAGAAAACACACACACACACACACACACACCCTCACACACATGGACACCGACCATTTAAAATAATAAGGAAATAAAGATAATGAAAGACAAAAGATATGTACTGGCAGCCCCGGCTCACACCTCCAGTTCAGTGCATGCAGTGCTCCCGTCACCTCTGGTTGAGCCCTATTAAAGCGGCTCGATCCCTCGCCTGGCCCTGCCCGCCTGCAGCCATGTCTAATGTTCTGCCAAGCCAACAGTGAACCAGTCGCTTTTCAACTTCTCATCAAAGGTGGAAGTTTCATTACCCCGTGGATGGTTATCAACTAACTCTTTCTGAAAGCTGCTGCGGCTGTCAGCTTCCTGTTTTGGTCTTGAATAACAGCGGCAGTGCGCGGGACTCGTGCTCAACATATCAGTGTCATTTGTGATAGGAGACAAAATTCGCAATTAGACGGAACAAATTGTCACCTGAACACAATATGGAAAATAGAAATGGGGGTGTGCAATTACATGTAAGCACCTGGGATGCATTGATATACCAACAAACAACAACAAAAACTCTGCAGATGGAGCAAAAGAAAAGTTCTCGTTTTGAAGTTAATTGTCAGGTTGTTTTTTTTCCAAGCAAAGCGCAATCATCTCAGTCAACCGCGGCGATGCTGCTGTGCTGGTGACTGAAGGCGATAACATCGGGGGTGTTTTTGACTGAAATAAAACCCGTGGTATGCCCATATGTGCTGCCAACCCCATCAGTTCTTCTTCAGACCGCATGGCTTAGGAGCTCCCAGAGGATGGGCCAGTGCCCACTGATATGGGGCCCAGCAACCGTCTTGTCCAGGCCAAGTATCCCTGCGCCCAGGGGCTGTGCCATCAATGCCACGACTTGTTCCAGACTGGATCCCGCCCAGCAATCCATTTCAAAGGCTCTTTTTTTTTTTTTTTTACGGATCAGGTATGCAGTGTGATTTTCCTTTCCCTTTGTAATGTGCTGTGTCAAAGGCGAGCTAGGCTGACTTTAAAGTCATATACTAGTTTTTTCTGCCTTTCATTTGGGAAGAAGACATAATTGATTTCTGACTTTCCAAATGTCAAGTTGGAAGAGATTAGAGAAAAAGAGCAATGTTGTAAAAATCAATTGGCAATATGGGCATGTTGATTTGGCGTTTTGGGCTTTTATATAAATTATAGGTAATGAATTAATCTGTAGTGAGAAAAGTATCTATACCATCTAAATAATTTCAAAGACAAAACAATTACTTTAATAGTTCTAAAACTTTCCCAGCAATAAATTCAATGAGAGCTAAATACGATATTTGTGGCCCGGAAAAAATATTAACCTACATCACTTACTTAGGCAGCCTATTCGAGTGAAGCACAACAAACTGATTAATGTCTTAAGGTACAATATTGTTTTTTTTTTTTTAGAAGTAATTTTCCAAATAAAAAGTCACATTTTTAAAGACTTCCAGTTACCCACAAATTACCATAATCCTCTGGATGTTCACTCATGTGCTCTCTCTCTCATTTAGAGCATTACTTGTTTATTTATATCTGTGAATGAGATTAGAGGCGAAGATTACTTAGCGCAGACACATGAATAGCGATCAAAGAGTGGAGGATAATGTAAGTCTTTCAGTGATTGCTCAGCTCTTTTCAAATCTACCGGTGGTGTATTAGAACAATACAAGTGGCTATGCTCCATATAGTGTGACAACAATAATACAAAATCCTCAGGGAGTGAACCGCATGTAAACACTTCAGATCAACACACAGTACACTGGCACGGAGTGTCCTCTAATGCAGCAAAAAAAAGGAGCTGTGATCCCTATGGGGGCAATCAGTTCAGTGCAATGACATCACTTGTCGAACATATAACACATAAATGCTTTTTGAGAAAGGTCTGGATCCGTATCTGTATATGTTTTACAGCCTGCACTGTTTCCAGAAGCTCAGCTGGGGGACACCAGTCACAGGTAAACAAGCCACATAATGTCCCTCTGGTTATTCTTAACAAAAAGGTAAACACAAATATGACACTCTCTCATTCAGATGATTTATGAAGAAGGCCATGATAGCTAAATTGTTTTGTTTTTTTAACTCTGTCCGCTTGTGCCACTCACATTTGCAGGAATGACTGGTTAGGCCAATTTGTGTCAGGACAGAGAAACCTGAAACTCAGATATACTGTAGTGAAATGGCAAGTTAAAAAAGGGATAGGTAAGCAAAAACAACGACAACCTAGTTTTAAATATGCACTTATGTATGCCACCACAAAACAATAGCCAACATTGTCAGCTTGCGGTTGTGACGAACGAACTTTCCGAGCAGAATGTTTTTGTAGCTGCAAACGAAGGGACGGATCTGAGAGCCAGTTGGCTAATTATTTATCCTGCTGGCTTTTATGGCTCTCATTAATTTCCCCGTTCTCTCTCTTTACCTTCCATTGAAAGTCTGAATTCAACCTGCATCTGGTGCTGATAACGCGGGGGTCTCAGCAGCCTCCCAGCCTCCCCTCTAACCCGCCCACACGCACCTCCGCCAGAGAAAAGGAGCAGCTTTCATACACTCCCACTGGATAATGCTGTTAGAATTAGCATGGCATGTTCCAAATCCACAAACATGTGCTCACTCTAGTAAGAAAACATCACCGCAGTGTATTGGGGAAGGGTTAAGTTGCGTCTCTTAATTCGGCGGGTTAATAGCATGAAACGTGTATGTCACAAGGCGAAGAGGGTACTTCAGAGAAGGAGCGCGTGATGGGAGGATTAGAAGAATGAACCGATATATATGAGCTGAGCTTCGAATATTGCAGTTTTCTGTTTCGACAGTTGGCACTAAATACTTGAGCAGAGCCCCTCGTCTTACTTATTTGTAGATCAGATTTTTCTCCAATAATGAATTGGGTAAAAGTTATTTGACAACTACATTTCTGTTGAGGCAGAATTAAAAGTGATGCAGTGTTGCAAAGGTTTGCCTATGTTTTCTTGATGGTGGGGAAAAAAATATATTATATTCCTAAAATAAGGGTGAAAAGTGTATTGGCACTTGTAGGGAACAATTACTGGGCCCTATTAAAAAATAAGGGGTAATTAAGGAGGGAAGTTGGATTTGGATTTAGTGGGTTGACTGAATTTGTCTGGCACTTTCTCTCTGCCTCTGTCTTTCCTGATAGGCTCCCTCTCCTTCACCCTCTGTCACTGTTTTAGGGTTGGGAGGTGGAGGGGGAGCTTGACTGACATTGGCTCACTCTTGATGCTTTGGTGAGACCGCACCCCAGCAGGTCTGAACTCAGGCTATTTGCCACTCCCTAATGGCCCAATCTGCCTTGGTGCACCATCCACCCTCTCTGTCCAACTTCCCCACATCACTGCCCTCCCACTCCACCACCACACCTTGAGCTGTCCATCACGTTCGATGTGCGGGGGCCCCCTCGTATGCAAGGGGCTCATTGTTAATCCGTAGACGAACCCAACGCCAAATTTGAGCCATTCCTTCCCCAGCGTGAACCGATAGAGACTCCACACTGGTCACATTTTCAAACACAACGGTGAGACACAGTGGGTGAGATTCGCTGAAAAGTAAATATTGTCGACTTCTGCTAGCTTCAAACATCAGTCAGGTGGCACAGACAACCTGGGCAGTAAAGCGGCTGCATTACACACAGCACAAGAGAAAGGGCCTAAAGAACTCTTGGTGATTTCTTTCATGTTTGTCTTTACAGGGTACACAGAGCATTTCTTCTTTATATGCAAAGCAAAGTAAACATGGCAACCCTCTGCAGGCTCATGAAATTGAACAGTTCTAAGCATAATGGCCAGTCCTTTCTTTCCTGTGTCTTAGAATTAGATGTGCAAGCTCTACGGTAGCTTTTGGAAATTCTTTTTTTTTGTATTTTTAAAAAATGCTTCAGAGATGAATTTGCATTTAATTCATGATACATATTTCACGGTAAATCTGTCACCATTCATGTGGCAGCCAAGTAAACTCCGTTTGAAGTCGTCAGGCCGAACTTTTCCTCAAACAGTTCGGGAGACACGTGCAGGTCAGTGAATCAACGGGGATGCACGTGCAAAGTCAGGCGCCCAAACTTATTGGGAAAGAAAAACTTAGCCCAGTTTAGTTTTGTGTTAGACTCCACAGTGACCCGGTGATGCTCCCTTGCAGGCTTATTGGACTATCAGTACTCGGGTCAGGGGCCTGGCCAGTCAAGATAAAAGAGACCCTGATGAAATGAGCCTTGTGGGAGCAGGGAGTGCTGCTCTCTCCTGATGGAAGAAACCCATTCACGCTGAGAGGTGAGACTGTAACAATGTTGTATTGACCCGTGTGACCTGAAATCTACTCTGCTTAGAGTGGAGGGGACTGACAGCGGAGTTTCTATTGATGTAGGTGATCGGCAGCCAACACAAATATTTATTTGTTGTTAGTAGTTTGAGGATTAAATAAATGTTGATATTCATTGTAAACATACACAAATATGTGTTAAAGACCTTACGTTTTATACATTCATACAATTAAATAGGCATCAAAAACATCTTCGCATTGTATATTTTATTACAATATACAATAGATTACATTACCATGTAAGCTCAACTGACCAATTATCTAATAATAAAGAATATATAGAAAACAAACACACACACACACCTTTTTCACTATAATTGTAATTTATAATTATATATGTAATCATTTATAATATTTCTAAATTCATGTCTAATTTATAAATTTGAAATTTCTGAAACTAAAACTGTTAAACACACCTACGTATATGAGTCTGATAGTTTGCATTAGGTAAAAATCATTCAGTCATGATATCTAGCATAACCTCTCCACTCACTCCTCAGCACAAGTGAAAAAATATCTGTATTTTTCCAACCTCTGGCAGTGACATTTCAAATATTCAGAGTGACAAAGTTGGAGACCTGCAACAAAAAGGCCATGTTTCCACGCCATTTGATTGAACCGATGACACAAATCGTTATTTACCACTTTCAGATCGGAGACATGCACTGTATCGCTACCATTGAGCTGGTCAATATACATCACTTCTCCCCAAAGGATTACACCTCTTATCTCAAATGATATTCAATAAAGTATGACCGCAGAAATACAGAGTGGAGTGTTCTTTCTTGGATCTGGCTTATGCTGTGAAGAAAAAAAAAACACTTTATTGGAATTAAGATCTAAGTCAAGATTACCTGAGGAAACAGCAGTTAGATTTCTGTTCCCGTGCCATGTCCTGCACTTTATTCTCCCCAGCTCGGGGAGTAGACCACTGTGTGCTGTTCCCACAAGCAATGGGGGTGTAATAGGATGCCTTTGTGAAATATATAAAGATGCCCCGGCATCCTCCACAGATCATAGCACTGGCCGGGCTTGGTGAACCTAGCTGGAGTTTCTTCTCTGTGTGCGTGTGTGCGTTTGTGTATGTGTGTGTCTGATGTGACTTATACGGGCTCGCGGAAATTCCCAACAATCCAAAAAGGCCGGTGAGGCAACAGTCAAAACTTTCCCCAGGTCCCTCTGACACTCTGCGGCCCTATTATGATCAAGGTGCACTGGATGATATCACTTACTCATTTGTGCTGCCTAATTAGCTCCTGCAACTTCCCTCCCCACTGCTGCTCCATCCGTTCAGAGCTGGTAGCAAAGCAACCATCATTAACTATAGTGGTGCGAAGTGAACTCAACGCGTAGCTTCACAGAATGTGGTCTGGAACAGTTGCTGGGCGGTATCTTCATAAACATCATCAAACGTCATCTGTTTATAGTTTTTACTTGACAGCTGTCATTAGATTTCCCCCTGTATGTGTTGTATAGGAAATATATTTCAAGGTTAAATGTTCATCCAGATACTGACATAACTGCTTTAATGACATATTGTCTTTTTGTCCCTGACATCAAATGTTTCTCTCTCCCTCACGCACGCACGCACGCACGCACGCACGCACGCACGCACGCACGCACGCACGCACGCACGCACGCACGCACGCACGCACACACACACACAGCTCCCTCCTACTTGCCCCAGCTTTTCTTTCCTTGTCGGGAATTTGATAGAGCCTTTGGTGAGTGCGGGTTGAGCACTTGGGCTGAGGATCTGATGAGAAGTGTGGGGTCTGTCACACACAAAAACACACCCTATAAGTACATACTAATTAGCTGATGTATGCAGGACCTCATCCATGTTGGAGGGGTATCAAAAAGCAATCAACGCCCCATCCCTGATGAGCTCAGAGAGACACTGAGATTCACAATGTCTATGGAAAGATGATGCGTGGCTGGACCTTAACTCGGCTTTCCAAACCATCATAATGCCATGCAATCACAAGACATTATGAACAGATCTGAACCCCAAAGCCACAGGATAGAAAGAGAAAAAAAAAGTAAGGGTAATATTGAGTTCATAATTCAAAAGCCTGATTATGATGGCTGCTCTTGTAAAAAGCTGCATCGGAGTGCCAGAAGTGGGAGAATTGGCATGCAAGTGCCACAAAATCAGGTTCTAAATGCAAAAGGAGAAACACGTTTCAAAAACTGCCATGATCAAGAGCAATACAGTGCAGATAGCAGGGAAATCAGCGAGAGTTAAGATGACAACTCGTTGCCATGGAAAAGTGAAAAGCGGCAAGTGTATGGGGAGAATTTATGAAAGTGATTCTTCTCAGTGGGGGGAAATGAAATAGACGTACAATATCAACCACAGCAGAACTCTGCGTTATCAGCATGAAATGGTAAAAAAAAGGAATATCCTAAACATATGATCTAGGATTTTGTCATCCATTCATAATCTAATTTGACCTGTGGCCATACGGCCGATTCGTTTCGGCGAAGACCATAGGTGTTTTAGCTGCAGGCTCCAACAGAGAGAGGCATGTGTGTCGCACAAAGACCATCGGTTAGCAACGTACCGAAAGGGACTCTGTATCACCATCTTATCTTCAAAGGACTGGGCAGGGGCTCAGGGGAGCTGTGCCATCGCTTCGCCTCCGCACAGAGACACACACACACACACACACACAGAGGGGGGATTTGGACCTGCAAGCAGGAACCAGAGATCTCTCGGCCGGCACCCAGGCCTGGACCCTCCTCCAACTCGCCCGCGGAGAACAGGCAGGGTTCCTGCACACGCGGCACGACATCAGTGAGCTGACCCCCCCCCCCCCCCCCCCCCCCCCCCCCCCCCCCCCCCCCCCCCCCCCCCCCCCCCCAGAACAGGCAGGGTTCCTGCACACGCGGCACGACATCAGTGAGCTGCCCCCCCCCCCCCCCTCCCCAACACCATCATCACCCTCCTCTTCTCTCTCTCCTCCGTTCCCAAACCCCTCTCCGCCGACTGCCTGCCCATTCGCCCATTTCTGGCCCCAGCTTGACGGAGGGGATGGGATCTGAACTCAACTTAGACACAGAGTTTCCACATTTCACAGATGGCCGGGAGAGGCTTTGCATGGAGGTGAGGAAACAGAGAGAGAGAGAGAGAAAAAGAGAGAGAGAGCCCCATCGCCGGCGCCCAAGCGGGGCCGATTTCACACCGCGGTAGAGTGCGCTAAAGCTGGCCGCAGTTAATCCACTCACTGAGGGGAAGGCCCGGAGCTATTCCGCCGCCCGACCACCATCTCCCTCCACAAAGCCATAAATGGTGCATTATACAACTGGGCTTCAGAGACACTGCTGATATGGTGATAGGTGGTGAACAAAGACCAAAGCAACCACGGGAGTGGAGCCACATACAGGACTGAGGGCCTTAGTGCAGCAGCAGAACAGCACGCACGTATTCAGCCATGATCCCTCAAACGCTGTACCTGCTGAGGTGTGGACTGTTAGAGTGCTATATCGGCGCTTTTGATCTGAGTTAGTTCAACCTCTGGATTTGGCCCCGAGACAGAGATGGACATGCACTAACACTTCTACTTCTTCTGCGCTACAACAAAATAGCATTTTTTTTTCTCCCTATTTCTCCCTACTGCGAATCCCTATCTATAAAGTTACCAAAAGTCTTGAAGATGAGTCTTTGAACTTATGAAAGGCAATCATTTTGAATGAAAGGAGACAGGAAATATATAAACATGGGGGAATTTAAATAAATTGCCACAAAGAAAATCACGGAAAGGGCAGTGAATTATATAATGATAAGACAGCCACCAGCCTAAGCCACAAAATGGGATGTTTTACATGAAACGAACAGCGGTCCAGATTAGAGAGCCATCCTGTTTAGACATGAAGCCAATTGAGTTGATATCACATGTGGAGAAAATTTGAAAGATAAGTGGGAACTATGACAATTGTTATAATCCAACAGTAACAAAAAGCCGGAGTATATTGGCTTTTCCCCTAGAAGCACAGCGCGATAAACATCTCTGATGAAAGAAGTTCATTACTTGTGCACTGTGTAATGTAACATGCTGTATTATGAGTCTATGCCAACCCACAGTGAGGCAGCATCTAAATGAAGCCTCAGGCATTTAATGGACATCATTAGGTGAAAACATATAAGAGATAATTATGGTAATTACAAATCCCTTTTATTCGCCCTGAGTCTTTGACAAGAAGGTTGTCATATCAACCACTTCAAACAAACAAAGAGTTGTTGTCTCTTCTCCTAAATAATGTCCGGTTTCATTTGGATGGGAATTGTCTTCGGATTATCCTTTTTTTTTATTGTGTGGTTAGTGGCTCTGAAAGGAGGCTACATTTCTTTCAATGAAAACTTGATTAAAACGAGTGATTCCCAATAGTAGAATTTGACTTGCATTTGCATAGCCACTTCATTACAAGTGAGACCTTGATCTTGAAGGCAGCCTCACACAAAGCTAATGGACATGTCTGTTATGTCTATGATGGACCCGGAGAGGAACCGAGGCCTTTAATATCACCGCTACGGGCACCCAAGGCCCACCTTATTAAATTTCGGCTCCATAACAATTGCGAAAAGGAACAAAGTGCCAAACCCTGGCACTATTCTAACCCAAAAAAGGAAAGGGAAAAGAAAAAAAAAATCAAGAGATTTTTTCTTTGTTTAAACGTAATCTGAGCGTTGCTGTTATTTTCTTTGACACACGGGGTCAAACTCAGAACAACCCTTGTCACTTCATCTCAGTGATGCACGATCTAAGCAGCGAGGAGATAAAATGTTGCCTGGAACATCTCTATGGGGCGAGTGAGAGCAAGAGGCAAGTCGTGGAAGACTTGGGTGTTTATTTACAATATGCATCCAATCACCCTTTGTCACAGTTCCATGTTCGTCTTTTTCCGAAACCACAGAGAGACACTCGCTGGAGATTCCATTTTTGGCCCCTTTGCTACACAAACTCATAATATGGTGCCGTCTTATCAGATCCCGCTTACAATAACAGATTCACTGCGAGTCAAAGCTGTTGTTTAACTTATTCAATCCCATGGGAAAATTCAGTTCAAACAAGTCAGGAGACATCTGCCAGTCCACAGCAGTTGATGATGTCAACGGTTCCCTGCTCGTAGCAGATTCCTCCAGCACTTTCAATCATTCCTTGTGAGATTACTGCAATAGGATATTACTGTACAAACTATGACCATGTGTCCTGCTGCCACAAAGCTTAGCAACATATTACAGTTTGTCAAAGCAAGCTATTGCCAGGGAGAGATACATACAGAGAGGGGGAGAGAAGCCATTGACCTTTGTGTCCTTCATATTTGCCTAGCTTCCCCTCGACCCCAATCTTAAGACTGAAATCATCTGATCCTAAACTAACTGTCAACTGGCTTGTGATGGTGGCAAAGCCAGCAGACATCAATCAATCAGATTTTTCTCCTCGACTATCAGAGAAGGCTTTTTTTTTTTCCTGTTTCGCCCAGGCTTATCATCTGACCCAGTTGTTATCCGGTTTCTGAAGCTTAAAAAAATTGATTATGGTCAAATGTATGTCTCGGGGATTCAAAGACACATCCTACAGTTCATAAAAAAAAATATATATATATATATATATATATAGTAACTATTTTGCCCAAGAAATGAATGCAGGATATAATTACTTGTTTTTGTAAGCCTCTTAATTCCACACTAAACTGGAAATACGGGGTTTGAGGCAGTTATCTGTGGTTTTCAGGAATGCGTGATTGCGTGAACCCCGAGATAAAAATCCAATCTGATATCATAAGACAAAAAGGCATTTTGTTGGCTACAGCACTTGCTCAATGTCAACCGTTTTTAGTAATTACTAGATAAGCATTACTCTGAATTACACAGAGAGACAAATTCTGAAAAAATACAGGATGCATTTCTATGTGGATGTTAACTTGACAAAGCCTTTTTTCAAGATAATAAGAAGCAGGAGATGAGCGCTTTACAACACTTCACCCCTTACGTCACGCTCCAATATTGCACAGACTCCGTCTGATTTGCATAATTTACTCAAATACAATCGATCATCATCAACCTGTTCCAATTGGAAAATGGCTCCGTGGTGGCTATTTTTGTCGCAGTGCTGCCTGCTAATCACACGCAGGCAGATATGGCCTCTGATCACATGGTGTGTAAGCTGTCCTGTCAACAGCTTGAGCAGCTTTGCAATGGTGCAAATCAAAAGAACAGCCTCTTTAAAGTATTAACATGTTTTGAAGTTTGTTTTATATTTGCAGCATATTTGACATAAATTGTTTATCTGTTTAAAAAGCTTTGTCATTAGTGATTTTCCACTGAACCCTTAAGATGCTATGTGTTTTGCGCCATGCGCCTGGCGGAAAATGCTGATGTACAAATTGAACTGAAAAGCTTGTGACTTAATCCTGTGTTGCCACCTATCCTTTAACTAAAGAGCCGAGTGCATTTCATCCCAATGCAAAGTTCTGCATCACACTGCAAACCCCCCCACTCCCAAACACAGCCTCAGTAATTCCTGCCAAGCCACAGATTTAGAGTGAACTAGCTATTGGGGTGTCACTTTCTGGTATGCCAGCTTCTATCCTGCTCTCTCTCTCTTTTCAATAACGTTTTTTTTTATTAAAAATCACCAGTTCCGTTTTTTTTTTTCTAAATTACTGAAACAATAATTACGCTATGTCGGTTGCAGTCAAACTCCAGGCTTGGCCAATAACTTTACTGCACATTTCTGAACAATGGCTGCTGCATAATGTGAGTCACATTTCCAAGGAGTTCCTTTCCTTCCTCTCATCCAAAATTCAGTCAAACCCCTAACATCAATTTTGACATATGCCATGAAATTGTTGGATTTACTGTGGCTAATGAAATTGAAATAAACAAAAAGAATCTTAATACAAAGTTATTCCTGTCCCTACGATGGAAGACTGACAGATTTCCAACCCTGGACTGTGTTTCTTTAATAGGGCAAGTTCCAGTTGCAGGCTCTGAGCTGTTTCTTTTCTATGCTATGGAAATGTCAAATCATCATACAAACGTGGTGAACCCAATATCCATATCCATGATACATCAAACCTCAGCAAGGAACAAAAATAACTGCAATACCTCCGAAGCAACCTCAGAAATCCCCTTAATTGAGCAATATCTTCATTCCGGATCCATGTGCATCACCGAGGTGAAACGGGAGTGTGCAAGTTAAATGAAAGAAGAATTCATGATGTGTGGCGGCCTCTCTTACTCACCCTGGCTATTTCCCCTCTTGGCAGGGGCCAAATAGAGAATGTTAAATGAGGCAATTGTGTCCCGGAGGCAAAAAAGAAAAAAAAAAAAAAAAAGCAGGCAGTGCCCCTGCTCTCTGCTCCAACCCTGAGGAGCATTCTGCTGCATGATGAGGTACATCCGAGCACCCAGGCCTGCTGCTACCCAAATAGCCCAGACCAGACCCAACTTCCAGCAAGAGAAGGACACTCCTGCTTTGCACAGCGCACATACAGAGTGATTACTTATGAGTCAAATTACTAATCACACTGGGGTTTCATTGAACAATGCACAAAAAGAAGAGCAAATGTGAAATGCTTTTCTGAAGAAATAATGACAGAACATTTAAAAATGCTGAATTTAAGCCCGTTTTAACTCGGACAAATTTCAAATCTATAATTATTTTGTTCTGAGCAGTTGCAAAAAGTCACTGACATTTACTCAGCTGCTGCATTTACAATTGTGAGGTACTTATATTTTATAAATGACTATATAAATGTAATGCAACTAAATCCTCACACAATACACACTGTAAAACATTTTACAAAAGCGTTAAACTAACCAAAATATTATAAATTAATTACTAACATTTGATCTACTTAAAGTTTAAGGGTGTTCATCTGAATTATTCTATTCTATTACATATACTGTAACTACTACTGCTAGATGTAATACTTAAAATACAGGTTTCTCCTAATACTTATGTACTTTTACTTTAGTAAAATTAAAAAATATTGTAATCATACTTATAATTGAATAGGTTATTTATTTATTTATTTATTTACATTTAGATAAGTAAGGAATCTAAATATATCTCCCACCACTTGTTACAGAATAATCTACTTAATCTGTGGAATCCAAATGAATAATTTTATCTACAAATTTTCAAATTAAAATAAAAGAAAAAGGCCATTACAAATTCTCAGATTCAAAGATAATTTGTCTAATTGCCTGGGTCGGTCCAAACGGAGCCAAAAACTAAATATGTTTTATAAGAAGCTTCATATACAGTAAGTCTATAGCTGCAGTGTAGGCTGAGGCCTGTAGCAATACAAGGCGGTAGAGCTCGCTCTGTTAATATTCCCTGACGTGGCTGCAGGAAACTGATCTCCCCTGCAGACCCACACTGTCAGGTATACAGACATACTCTACGGTGACACCTCTGATAATCAAAGCTTTGTCTGGGTCTTAAAAGGACGTACTTGAACAAAAGCGAGACCAGAGGCCCTCTTTGCTGTAATGGCCTTTGGACATCAATATTTAAATCTTACATCTCTGTTGTGATTAGAATGCTGCCTTTCTCTGTTTTTTCACCCCCTCTCTCCTGAAACAACAAGGTGGGGGTGAAAAAAGGCTTAAATCGATGATCTTTGAGTCTAAACTAGATTCCTAAGCAGTTTGCCACTCTCAGCAGCAAGATAAGATAAACTCTCTTTGACCTAAGAGATGAAGTTGCCATGACGATCAGGGAGTCCACTTTCTCTATTGATATTTCACTGATGTAACAACAAATGGAACTAGATCCTGCTCTTGATAATCGCGATTAATTAATACCAATATTGATCCCTGCAAGCAAGAGACAAGGCTATTAACTTAAAGCAGACTGAAAGTCAATTGCTACCCGGGGGCTCAGTGGGCATCATTGATATAAAATCTAAATAAACGGCTGTGGACAGAAATGTAAAATAAAATAAAAATAGGAATACACGTTAACACCACTAGTACCTTTGCAAAAATGTGTTTTTTGATCTGCACCTATTTCTAAAATTACCATTTCGTTCAGAATGGTGACAGTTACAGTACCTGCATAAAAGCACAATGGTGACAGCTTGAGCCAGCGGCTGTTGGAATAATAGCGGTGGAATTCAGGAAAGAGGAAGATAAAGAGGAAGCTGCATGAGGAAGTGACCTCCACCTTTGCAGCCACCCTGCCCCCATTTCACACTGCTGTCCAGGCACTGCGAGCTACAGCGGCGGAGAGGGCAGGATTAGGCACCGTCAGTCCATCGGCTGCCAACCCCAGCTCATCCAACACATCACATTGCACAGCGTTCAACAAAGGAAAAAAGCAGCTATATAAATTCCTCTTCCTATAGCAGCAAAGCTCGTGACATATGCAGTAATAGCCGCGATGTGGGCACAAAAGCTTTCTCTATACAAAGAACATTTTACTTTAGACACAGCAGTGTTGGAGGGGAAAAAAACACAACAAGGAGATGACATTCATCTGCATTGTTGTTTTATGTCAAAAGTGAGGAGGCAATTGGGGATCCTTCAGCTAAGACGAGGCAACGGCACAAGCTGTTATTGGCAGGGAACAGATGTTTGAGGGAAAGTTGGCATTCGACAACCATTCTTCTTCTGACAGAAATCAACAAGAAAAACACTGGAGACACGGCGTGATTGTCACCCAATGAAAAGAAAGACCCTTAAATATACAGAGAGGCTGGCATGCAGATTTTTTTTTGATTTTACACCCCCAAAACATCTGACTACTTGAGTTGCCAGCGTGTGCGGGCCAAGGGTGAAATCCAGTGTATTCGACTTCCCCAGCATGAGAACGCCATTCCGCGTAGAAAAGCCGAGCAGAGCTAAGTTGTACGAAATAATGGTTGAGGAGTCTGCACTCGCAGAAAAAATATAAAACATGGAGTACGAGCAAACAGCTCTCATCCCTCTGCTGAAACACATATCCACATGCTCATCGCACATACTGTACACCCACCAATGTACACACAAGCAAACATACAGACAAATTCAGATACAGGATTTTGGCAGTCAATTCAGTAAACACTCCCCTTATCCCTTACTACTGTAATCTGCCTCTGATAAATGCCTCTCAAAGATATAAATGTCACCTGATATGATAAACAGTGTTCTGACGTTACATAAAGTGGCCTTATGCTAAGGAGCTGGAAAGATTAACTGGAGAGGGGAGATGGAAAAAAAAAATGGTTGCGAGGATAAAAAGCAGCCTTTCAGCTCTACCAAAGAATCGTGTTTGGCTCTTGTTCAGTTGCAAACCGACGAGTTCAGGAAAGCAGGCACCTTATTATAATAATCAGAGGGTTGTATGCAAATAAAACCAATTCAAGGTGAGGTCAGTACATTCTGTGGAGGTAAACAATTATAAATAAATAACAAGCAGGCAGTTGTATCAAATGTTTCTTGAAAGCCACAATATGACACACAGCATATCAGCGAGAAAAATAATCTAAGAAAATGGGAAGATTTCTAACCCCTGTTCCGACCATGTCCACAAGGTATTATGGGTAAAAATAAGATAAATAAATAAAGGCATTACTGTACACAGCAGGGGACCAGATTTTACAGATGTAAGATCACTATCACATGAGTAGATTAGGCATTTTGACAGCATGACATAGTGGTGAGCTCTGAGGAGTTGCGCACTTGCTGCTCAGGCGCTACACAAACTTACAACAAAAGAGCAGTATAATCACAACAGCATGGTGCTTGATTCCGGTTGGACAGTGTCGAGCAGAAGAGCCAAAGGAAGCAACATGAATTCTCAGACGGCCCATATGGTGAAGACAACAGCAAAGGGGAGAACACTAAGTCAGTTTAATAAGCACATTTGACATTAGACGCCCGCGCAGGGCCTCAAAGGGCCACTTCAGTATGCTCCCATAAACACTGGCGCGGGCGCGCTCCCTACATCATCCAGATTCCTCTTACGCCGTGAAACTTTGGGGGGCAATTTTACAGGAACATTACTCTGAGGGGGCTGGTTTCAATTCAGCCGGCTCATATCTTTCCTTCCTATTAAGCATCAAAATGTTCTCCTCTCAGTACGAATAGAGGTATGGACACCACCAGCAGCCGGGGTGAGGCAAAGGGGTGGGGGGCGGAGAGGAGAGGAGAAGACTGTGGTGGAAGGGGGGGGGGGGGGGGGGGGGGGGGGGGGGGGGGGGGGTAGAGGGAGCGCTTGGCGGAATTCACACATCATATTACAGCGGCTAATCGCAATCCGCAGAGCATCAGCGATATTTTCATCATTCCTGTCAAATTCTACTGACCCGCCTTGGAACAGCTAACAATCTGGGCAATTTATTGGCATATTGGCATGGGGTGATAAGGCTAAAAACAACAGCAGCTAGCAGCTGGCCCTGTGAGATGGGCTGATAACATTGATATGTGCTCCCACACAAAACACCACCACCGCTATCTCCTCTTTCTATCAAACTCTTATTACAATAAAAGTGTACACGGGTTTTTTTCCGCTTTCTTCGAAAAGCAACCGGGGGAGGGGGATACAAGAAGGGGGGCCAGGAATATATATAAATATATATGAAAAAAATCAGATGTAACGTTTCACAGTATAAAAAAAAACAAGGGGGGGAAAATACATAATTTATCACTGTATTATCGGGATATCCAGGCAGCCTAATCAAGGAGCACTGAGTGACTATTTTTTGCCTTATCATCCAAAGTGGTGGAAACGGAGAAGGAATTATCAGCCAGCTGCAGATTGCTGGGCTGGAATTTTAATGGTAATAATCGGGTTTCTGATGGTATATCTTCTCTGCTTATCTTTCCCATTATCTGGCCTTATCTCCCCAGTCATCGGAGCAAATTAATGGTGCTCTTTCAGCATTGCCTTTTTATCACCACTCAGAGAGCACCCAAGGGGAAAGAATAAGCAAAATATTAAAATACTGCATAAATCACAATTTTAGATAACGGTCCAATGTATGCAGGGGGGAGGGGGTAGGGGATGGGGGGCTGCGCCCAACAACCTTTTTGTCCTTTAGAATGACTGTCTGTGCTGACTTTCTGTGCAGTGCCTCCGCTGCCTTTTTTCCCAGAGTTCCCGGCGTAGGAGAGAGGATCTAGGCTCCCTATGACCTTTCTGTTTCTAACTAGAGCTTGATTATACAGTGCGGCTGCACACTGGCACCATATTAACAAGATCTTACACATGACATACTAATTCACATGAGGCCAGGTCACCATGACGAAAGCCTAACACAAACATTAGACGTCTTTTCACAACAACAAAATTTGAACGCTTCGATGGGATGGGTCCACAAAGATGTGTGGGCCTTTCATGTCATACGGTGACGTGCCTCTTTGGTTTTGGGTTTTATACGGTGGATGCGAGAAAAAACAAAAATATATATAAACTCAAATGTGGTTGAAATAAAAGACTGTTTGAGGTAACTACACTGTCCCAAGCTTCTCTGAACTGTGGGGAAAAATATTTCTTCTTAAAACACTCCAAAAAACTATTTTCAGGCGAAAGATAAATATAGAATATTTAAAATGTGAAAGATTTCGAACAACTTATAGCACTAATTATTATATAACCAAGTAATTGATATAATTGAACTGATGGAATTTATAATCCAATAATAATTTCACAATAATATAATCTATGGTTGTGAAAATACAAATAAATACTAATTTCCAATACTAAAAAAACAAAACAATATTAAGCCTTAACATCACGTCGAAACCTAAAAGAATATTAAATATTGGGTGAACACTAACAGTTGCAGAGTAGTGCACAGAGTGAAATGAAACAAGGTGATGCAGAGCATATTTTGTTGCTCAGTGTGTCTCATACAAATGCAATAAATGCCACTGTATACCAGCACATAGCCTAATGAATTCATGCATGTGAGCTCACACACACATTCAAACACACACACCTACACATGCAAATACAAACATGTTGCCCTAGTTGTGTATTGTCCATAAAGACTTTAAGTACATATAAACAGTATGATAATGACATCCTACAAACTGCTTCTGTAGTTTAATATTTAATGTTTTGACCCAAACTAACGACAGTCTGCTTTTAGCCTCTCATCAGCAGCAGCACACAGTGGACAAACTGAACACACACACTGTACTCAGTTTGTGTGTAAACCCCCACTTCTTTATGTTTGATCTACAGGCTCTTTGAAGTCATTAAAATATTAAATGTTGTGTTAGGACTTTCATTAAAATTATTATATTTCACTAAAATTCAACCATGTAAATATGTCACTTTTAAAATAATGCAGGCCACAATGTTGTACTTCATTAAATTATTCCTAAATTAAAACCAACAATAAAACACAATAATTATGTTGATGGCCATTTGAATTTCCATCTACATTTTTTCAAAAGCAAATATGTGTATACTATGTTGCTGAGAGGAAAAGCCAAGTCCTTCCTGGACAGTCCAGTTTGAATGAAAATATAAAATAAAACACTTTTTGCAGTTTTTTTCTACAGTGGCATGTAGTGCAACTATAAGCAATATTTAGCATGTATTTATAGCGTACTGTTTATAGCCTGTATTGTGAGGTTTGAAAAGGGGCACAGACATTTTCATATGCACACAAAAATGTGTGAGAGAAGGAGTTGGAGGTTTGTGTGTGTGTGTGTGTTTAAGGAGAGAGTGAAATACGTACAGTATAATACACAGACATACGTATATATATACAGTGTATATATATAATAACAATCAATACAATTCATGAACAAATCGGCCTTTTAAGCCAGCCTGACAGTTGCAGCTCCCCTGTTTAACTGTAATTTAGAATCACGGCTGACTAGTGTCCAATAAAAGCTTTAAAGTAGAAGGTAATGGAGGGATTTTTGTGCGAAAACTACATTTGAGTGACACCAAACAAATAAGCAAATAACTTCCGATTTTTGGGGGGGTTTGAACTTGGCAGCAGCGGGGAAACTTTTCAGCCAGCAGCACCGTGGGATTTGGACTCTTTACATCCTCTCTTCAAAACACACACACACACACGCACAGTTTCACAGTGCGGAGGGAGACTGGAGCGTATGGACCGTGACAGGCGACACACGCGTGGCGAGAGTTGAGCGCTGCTCAGTCGGCTACAGTGTGGTCACTATCATTACAATATATAGCATAGTCTAATGAGCTACACGCCGTGTAGCAGGTAGACAACATTTGAAAAAAAAAACACAACAACAACAAAAAAAACAACTTACGTTTGATCTGTCGAGGGTTGCTCTGCTTCCTTCGGGACATGCCTGCTGTGCGGCTGGTCACTGAATCCAGGTGTAGTAATGACAGATCGATAGGTTTTGGTTCATCCAAGCAGCCGGTTTAGGGGTTTATTTTATTTTTTTGTCTGGTGCAAATTTAGGAAGAAAAGGAAGAAGGAGGAGAAAAAGAAGAGGAAGAACAAGAGGAAGAGGCACCAGTACTTTTTACGCACAAGTCTATCGTTCCGTCTGTCTTTCCTTTATCTTTCTCGTCTCTCCGGCTCAGGCTCTGGCTTTCTCTCTCTCCCTCTCTCTCTCTCTCACACACACACACCCTCTGTGTGTGTGTGTGTGTGTGTGTGTCTCTCTCTCTGTCTGTGTCTCTCTCCCTCCGTCTCTCTCTCTCTCTCTCTCTCTCTCTCTCTTTCTCTCACTGCGCGCGATGAGCCTGCACTTGGACGCGATCCGCTCGGACTGACTGGGGAGGTGAAAGCGTTTCGCGCTTTTGTTTGAAGATAAGGTTTGTTCCTCCCCGGGTTCCGTAGCCGTGGCTTCGTGGACTTCACTTTTAACCTCCACTTATTAATTAGCGTCGCTCTCAATCAACGCACGTGTGTTTGGGCAGCATGCGAACAGGGAAGGAGGCAAAGGAAAGCCCTGGCATCATCACGTCACTAACAAATGATCCCGTGTTTTGCCCTCAGTTTACAGAAACTATATTTGACCTCAAATATGTTTTAACTTACATATCTTATTTTCCCTGTTGTTATCAGATTAGCCATATTTTAAGATGGGTGGGAATACATGCACACACAAAACATAGTGTGATTACATGAGAGCCTGTCACCACAGCCTAGGGTAATTTATTATTATAACATGTGGGTATGTTTATGTCATCAACAACACACACTGGTCAAATACACACCCCCAACTGGCAACTTATTCTCCCATGATGCACCCTGAGAGTTGATGTTAAATGAGATACGGTGATTTCAAGTCAATCGAACCCCTTGGTTCAAAATAAATAAGGTGCCTTTTTATTATTAAACATGTTCTTAATCTTTACACAATTATGATATACTACAGCAAAGCTAGGTGTAATGTATCTTGCATAGACATGCGGTTAACATTTAGTGTATTGTGAAATATTTTCAAATTGGCACACAGTGAGTCTGAGGAGAAGTGACATTTTCTGCTCAGTTTATTTATCAATATTTAATAAACTGTCAGTCAGGCTGTGAGCGGCTTCTCTTGCTTACAATTAGTCTGCCTATAGACGGGAGAAATATTCAGAATATTTTAAGAAAAGAGAAAAGTATATAGAGGGGGAGAGGTTTCAAATCATTCAGATTTTGACTGCCATGTTCTGAATAGTTGCCCAAACTGGAAATCATTCCTCTCAATTAGCCAGTTGGACTGCCAAGGACGACAAGCAAGTGGCCTGTGAAATTATCTTGTAACCCAATTCCACAAGTTTGGAATGGAGTCTGAAACTACAGAATACTTTATGTGACATAGAGGTCAGCAGTGGTTCACCTTGAGGAGAGCATCTGTCTTGAAAGCCTCTTCACTTTGTCTCTTCCTCCGCTTCCTCTCGTCCCCTGGTGGCTATATTTATTTATTTATTTAATTGTTTGTTTGTTTGTTTGTTTGTTTGTTTGTTTGTCTTTCATGTTTTCCCTTCCTCACTTACAGCTTTGGTTGTGTTCCAAACTTGGTGATGTCATTGGACAGTTGTTATCGTAAACAGTGAATGATTTCATTATCTCAGCCTTGTCAGACTGAGCACACCCTTTTAAAAAATGAGAGCATGATGACGTATTCAAAACAATGAAAAACTGTCAAACACATCAGAATGAAAAAAATGATTTTGTGTGCGTATGTGTGTATCATACAAGGTCAGAAAAGGAGATGCACTCACCAGAAGGAAAAAAAATAATATGACATTAAAAGCTTAATACAGGGGCAGAAACAAAGCATTCTCACACTCTGTAAAATGACCAAGTTAAATATCCATAAATAGCATTTACTGGCCATATTAGGGACCAAGCAACAACAATTGAGAGTAACAACATAGTAGGAGAGGAGAGCCAAATTGCGAGCTGAAGATTAATTTAACGCCACTCCTAAATCCTCTGAGACTAGCGCATGGTTCTTCTCTGCTGTTCCTGAGCCCCAGTGGCTTGTTTGAAGCCAGCATTGATTGACAGGTACAAATCTGCGAGAGGGAGAGAAGCTTTTTTTTTGTTTTGTTTCACTGCTTGGACCAGATGGTTGTGATAATTAACATGATACTGTTTCTATCGCAGGGGAAATCACTGACACAAGGTTGGTCATATTAATAGGTTAAAGTATACTGTATGCTGTGGCAATGCTGCGCAGGGTACACCCATGATGTGATTACAAGGGGAAAGGTTGATTTAATGTGCTAAATCATTTGATTAGAACCGCCAAGTCTCATTTGTGGAATGCCATTCAGTGGAGGTGGGCTGTCCCTGCTTCCAAGTTGCCTTTAGTTGTCTCCCTGATGCCATGTCGGCAGGTGTGTGACCTGTATGCCTCATCCTGCATAACATACCTGTTGTAATAATGACATGTTGTGATGTGATTGAAAGCCCTCCCACAAGGGATGTATGATTTTTTTCACTTTCAAGAGAAGGATGATGAGGATATATATACAACTTTTTATTTAGTTTTACTTTTAGGCATAATTCTGCACTCTATGCTAGTTGGCATGTTGCCATGTGTACACACACTCATGTTTTAATTTAATTCTCCCTTAAAATATTATGTATTTATTTTACAGGAAAGACATAGCTTTATTAATATTTTTTTCTTTGGACTCCCAAACTTGACATTGGAAAATAAATGCACACCCTTCTTTTCAGTATCTTATAATATACAAATGAACTCCCAGTAACACTAAAAATAAAAAATAAAAATTAAGTAATCTATTAATTCTGATTTTAAATTACAGAGTATTAATCCTCATAGCCTACAAATTATTCACCAACAGTGACATTTACAATTGTGGAAAACCAAAAATAATTGCTAAAGAAAAACAGCAAAATATCACAATCATTGACCAAATATTGGTCCGAATTTCTGCTACTTTATTTTGAATTAAAATTTGAATGAAGCACTCATTTCTGATGCAGGATTAGGTGAAGGTAGAAAGTCCTGAAGGTCGGTGAACACTGCCCTCTTCACATACAGTGCACAAAGATCCATGTTCTTTCGGTTTCCCAGAACAGAGATAGAATTGTTGTGGAATAAGCCAAAGAGCATTGATGAGCATGTACATTCAATTGTTCTGATTGAAATATATAGAAGGGTTTTATTATTTATTTAATTGCAATAAAATGCATAAAGGAAAAATTAAATAAAAATTACATTATGCGGTGAAAAAGTGAAAATGCCAAAAACACATGATCTTTTTTTTAGCCCCACTAGTCCTTTTAATTTCCCCGCAGTCCCCAAACAACATGCGATTGCATCGTAACAAAGTTACAATACAATAATTACCTAACATTTAAGTCTTAAATGATGTACTCATGCAATAACCTGACCAGGTGTTCACAGTTGTTAAAAACTAAATTGTGTTGTCCCAGTATTGTGTTTATTTTATGACAATCCTAAATTGAATTATTGCCGTAAAAAACAGGTGCAGCCTTCCCGTTACACTGTTTGAGTGAGCTGCTCTGCTGACTGAGTAATATCACAGAGTGTCTGGCATGACAAATTACTGGGTTGATTTCTTCAAGGGATCACACATGTCCAGTGGCACTGGGAGAGCCACCGTTTGGACTAGAACTCCATCTGCAAAGAGCAGCCTCAGCAGCTCAACTTGGTCATCAGTGTTATGAGTTTGCCTGCTGTGGTGTCACCCTCTGGCTGTTGGGGATTGGTTTGTCTCCAGAGGAGACTGTGTGTGTGTGTGTGTGTTTGTGTGTATGTGTGTGTGTTTGTGTGTGTGTGCGTGCCTGCATGTGCGTGTGTGTGTGCGTGCATGCGTGTGTTGTGTGTTTGTGCGCGTGTGTGCGTTTAAAATGATGTGGGATGACTGTTGGGGGTGGCACATATAGTTGGGTCTTTAATAGAAGAGGTAGGAATAAAAAAAATTAAAAAAGGAGGAACAGCAAACAGACGGTTTATCTGCCACAACTGCAAATCACATCAGACTGCATTGTTTATGCATAATATCCCATAATGCTAGGTTTTCTATTCAAGCTTGTGTCCTTGAATGCCGAGATGGAGCACTGAATCCCAAAAGCTGACGTCTAGAACTCGCATCCTTCAAATGACATAAGTTCCCATTATTATGATTTGCTACTTTTTATATCTATAATGTTGAGTTGTTGTCTGTCGTGTGTAAGATGCTGGTTGTGGCTGAATGCTCTCTCGCCGTTCCCCCCCTCCCCGTCCCCGTCTCCCGTCTATCCATCCAGCCAGTAACTCCAGCAGCAGTGAGCAAACAGATGTCTGAGAGAGTGCCCACTCCGCTGGCTGAGCTGCCAAAACCACCCGCGGCCCTGGAGGCCTCGGCGCCAGCTCTTTCCAGGGAGGCTTCGCTCTCCGCACCACCGTCCAATACACCCCCATCAATTCCCATCTCAGAACCCATCCTTTCCGTTTACCAAGGAGATATAAAATGTGAAGTGAAAATAAGCAGAAGAAAAGACAGGCACAAAAAAGACGAGGCCTTTAAAAAAAGAAATAATGAAAATGCCACACAACTTCAAAGCATATTAAGATTACGCTAACATGTTAAAGTCAGGGGAAGTGACGATATTACTAAAAGAGGGCGTGAAATATAAACTATGCTCCTCCCAATGGGAGTGTGCAAATCTGTCAATAAAGGATTTTTGTAGATGAGGAGGAGGAGAGAACCATGGGGCAGTATATTCTTACTGCTAATCTAACTGTCCTTTTGTGTGGTCAAAGCTGAGATTGTGACACCTCCAGGGCATAACCAGCATGCCCTCTATGGATTTAAAAGAAATATCCCCTCATGAAGCAGGGAGTTAATTTCTTAAAATAATAGTGTTGTATGGGAGGGGGGACAGTGGGAGGTGAAGGAATGCAGCCTGCACAAGGAACAAATGAATGAATGATGCTCCAAATTGACCAGTAAATTATAGCATTTGAATATCTGTTGGTGAGTAATTTAAAATAGATTATTTTGTATGTAAAAATGTCAGTTGTCAAATAATTGAAAATGTCAATAATATGTAGCATTTTATTATTATTTTATATTATTATATAATATTTTAATATAAAAGGAAACACATTTCAAATCAAACAAAACCAAGTAAAACATATTTCAGAATTAGTGGATGAAATTGTCATAACATGTCATAAAAACTGATCAAAACAATTACTATAACGTTAACTAAAGTAAATACTAATTAACAGTCCTTTAAAAGATTAGACTGAAAATCACTGAAATTTAACAATTAATTTTTTTGATGTACATTACCTTTTGTTTTGTTGGATTCAAAGCATATCATGTAAAATGTCATATTCTAAATATATATATTTAAAACATCAATGGCCAGAGGAAGAATACACTGCCAGGTGCAACTCAAGGCCTCACTTCTGGATTATTTTGTTACAATTTACATTTTTCAGTATTTTGACTACAGTGAAAATATATATGTTTTATGGATATTCATAAATTGTGTCATCTGTCTATAAATTAAGCATCATTTTAGCATAAACTAGCCTGGCTTTTAATGTTTGCAATGCTTTCTATGTGACAGTATAGCTCACTGTAATGGTGATGTCCAAGTTTCAATACATCACTGTTTGCATGTAAGTCAGAGTTTGTACGCCAAGTGTCCAAATAACATATTCTCTGCTTTATACATGAGCACCTAATGTGTTTTGACATCCTGTGATTTAATATTATTCGTTTTTATGAGGTCAGGTAAATTATATTTGATATGTTTAGCTGATTTTCCCCCTTCCTATAGGAGCATGAGTAACTGAGGACCCACATCTGAACGCAGCATTATAATACACTCTCTTGATGTATTTTATAAGTGTGTCTGCTGGTTTATTACATATGCAGAGGCATCAGTGCACGGCAAAATGGAAAAATGCATCAATATATTCACAGAAAGCCAGGCCGTAGACAGCTCGGAAAATAAATCTACATCTGCCAGGCTCCATGCAAACAGCAGAGGCATTCTTAATGGTGAAACCATCGATGAAAACAGATAAAAATATTAAATATTCAGACATTCCTTTCAGCCAGTATCAAAAGCGTCCAGATGTAGGAAGCTGAAGTTGTTATCGTGAAGCCAACGACAGGCATTGAAAGAAATTCCTCTGAATTTTCAACCATATAAAAGTATTTTATGGCATGCAAATAAATGGTAATTTTTTACTATGGAGAAAAAAACATGCCAATAAACCCTATCATTTGGGACTAAAAACTCCACAAACAGGAGACACTTTCAATTTGCTTCGCCTGTCTCCCCGCGTTAGATGCTTGCGATTGCCGCGAAATTAATCCATTTAACAATCTGTGGCTTAAATTTGAGGATTTCCATTTTTTTTTTTTTGAATATCAATAAGTTCCAATTGAAGAGAGGATTCTTTTGCAATTCAGGCATGTGCAGGCGATAACGGCAGAGTTGGCATGAAGAGAGGCAAAGATGGATTAATTATGCAGAGAACATGGAAATTCTGCTTATCATCGCTTAGCAAAGGAGCCCAGCTCACATAATCAGAAAACGAGGATGAAAAAAAAAATAACAATGCAATGGCACCTTCCAGCCCACCATCTTACAAGTTAGATTTTTCCTGTAATTAAAAAGTAACATACAATTATATTCATATCTCATATGCAGACTGGGTGAGTGTATATTAAATAATTGCATTGGGATATAAGGGTTGAAGTAAGAAAAAAAAAAAAAAAGGAAAAAGAAAAAAAAAACAATGGAAAAAGAAGTTTAAAAAAATCTTGTTTCACAGGGGTATAGCTCCCCTGGGTTGGATTGAACTACTTAGAAACAGAAAACTTAAATTATCTTTGGAAAGCAAACAAAGACAAAGGCTAAAGAGAGAAGACAGGAGCTCCTGTATATTTACTTACTTATGTTTTTGAAATGTGCTCATGGTGCATTTTGCAAACAAGAATAATAACGTCTAACGGCAGTGCTGCTAAATCCCCTCTGAGGATGTACGATATGGAAAGATATATGCTGCATTTTGTTTCTCATTTCATGTCGTCGTCAGATTTCCCCATCACAGTTTTGCAGGATTCCAGAATGTCGAGCTGCCTGCCAGTTCTGTGAGCTGAGGCTAATATGTGCTGGGCTTATGCATGCATTTCTCTTATTCCTCATAGAGGGGCAGATTAAACTGTTGTAATGTTGTAGTTGATTACAAACAACGGAGAGGTTTAAAACCCTCTATTCCAGGACACTGCTTGTGGGGGGGTCAAAGGTTAATGCTATATCTGCTACAGCTGCAGATGAATCCATTATAAAATATGATGGATGGATGGATTTAGAGATTTAGCTGACTGCTGTAAAATATAAATGCTTTGCATGGAGAGTAGAATGTTGGCACCCTTTGTCCTTACAGTCTTTCTAACATCTGGCTAATTAGGGCTACATGCCTTTTGTCTTGGTCTGTAATGTTAAGTTTATCTTCATAATGCATCGTAATAAAAACAAAGAATCATATATCCGAGGAACGCATTTTTGGATATTATAGGTGAACAGTATAATGTAATAATAAACCCTAACATGTCAATGGAAGAAGTAATGTTGCAGTGGTACAGTATATATATGAGTGACATGCTTTCAGTAAATGATGGACCTTCTCCAGTATATTTACTCCATCGTGACTTTTTCACCTGACCCCTAAGAAGCAAATCCCCTTGAAACTTCTTGAACACTATTCTTCTTTCTTTTTTTTTGAGAGAGAGCTTACCAGTTCACTTGCAGATTGTGGCCGCCTTTCAGATGGCACGCCTGTTGCTTGAGCCTTGATTTCGCTTTTTGATCGGAGGGCCGTCTGACAAAAGAGTGGAAAGAAGAGGCTGAAGAAGAGGGAGAGGCAAGAGAAAAGATCCTTATCGAAAGCTCTCCGCCGGACAATGAGTTTTCCCCGCCATTCAAATGTATCTGCAGAATGCTTGAGTGATTCATTACAGCAGATTCTGAAGTGTGACAATGGACCTCAGAAATGAGTGATGGTATCTTTTTGCTGATTTCATTTCCCTGATCCTCCTTATCCTCCTGGCCTGTGTACCTCTATTAATTAGAAAGAAGGGATTTCCACTCATCAACTGATGGGTTTCATGCTCTGCTCTGTCACAAATCTCCTGTCCACGCTATCTCTCGCGCTTCTCAACCCATGGCAGCCTTGGAACGTACAGACTCCGCACCGGAGTCAGGGTGGCTTTGGCAATTCATAAATATTTATAAACCGATTAAAAAGCATAATAAAGTTATAAGACAGTGGTTGGTTACCCTTGAACAGTGCTGTGGATGACTGCGAGGTGCCAGAATCCACTATACTGCTTTTTTTTTTATTAGGACCACGTTCTTCCTCGCTGTCTGGAATAAAACCATCTGTTCATTATTTTATTAGTTACTTGAGCAACCACATAAAACAATTAGCGCTGTCAAATGTATAATAAGTAGTCGTCACATGGTCAGGCAAAAGTGTACATTAACAGCAGAATGATGTGGAAAAGAACATTGTAATTGCTGTGTTTTGTTGACATGGACCTTGCTGTTTGGGTCCCCACAGACACAGTGTAAAATGATTATTGAATCTAGAATTGAAGTGTTGACCCCTCACTTCCCCTCACTAACAATTTAATTCCCTATTAAACCTTGGGGCTAGGGTCACCACCAATCAAAATCATATGTATAGCCTGCATATTGATATCTATTGTATTTCTGCCATGTTTTCTAGCTGAAATCTGAGATACCCACAGAAGTAACGTGTTCTCAAACATGCTGTCAGTTCCACATCATGTTTAAAAGCTACTCTCATAAACCTTGCAAATGTCCCCAAGAGATCCCAGAGAGCTATTCTCTATCATAGACATTAGTTTTGGAGGCTATGCAATATATCTTTTAAATAATCTGTTGGTAAATTGATCAGGATATCTTAGATTGCACATGATATTGACTTAATCTATTTGAGTGCTTGTAATCCCTCCTGCAGCTGATGGTAATTGAACGTAAGGAAATGTACACTGGATTACGACACAGATTTCATCGTGACTGGAGTTTTTAAGTGAGTGTTAGATAGTCGATTTGGGGTTTTCAAATTGTGACAGTTATCTCAGGGTAGCAGTTATCTCCTGCTACAGAGCATTTCATAAAATAAAAACAGCATTCTTAAGAGAAGGTAAAGCTGTTCGCTGCAAACGAAAGGGGCTATTTTGACACATTGTGTAGCCCCTAAAAGCACCTCTTGCTTAGGTTTTTAGGGACAGGCTGAATCTTGAAAGTGCCATTAATTATTAATGACACCCAGCACAGCTGAAATGGCCAATTTCCCTGTTGTCTCTATGACTAGAAGGGTGCTTGAGGGCGAAGACCTGCAATTAGTTGTTATATGTGGGTGGCCATTCTAGACAGCATCAACTCTTGTTAGTAGCATGACTGTAGAGGAAAGGAGTCTGAACCCCAAGACTAATTATCCTTTCCCTTTCCCTGAAATATGGAGACATTAAAGTTGATTAGTCTTTCTAATTAGGATATGCTTTTTGATACCACTTATGTTTTTTGCTTCTGGCTTTTATGTATGATAATCTCTTTTTTGCATACTTGGCTTCAAAGTTATTCCATTGTAGTCATACACATTGGGAGCACATTTGGGGGAAGTCTGTATTTAGACAAGCATGTATTTCATAAATATCTTATGTCACTGTTATTTGTTTTTTTTTTGTTATAATTATTTGTTGGCCTGCTTTAGTGTGTGTTCGAGCAATGCTTCCCTGGAATGACAGGACCGGTCAGGCAACATGCACGTTTGCTTAAGTTTACAGAGAAATGAAACCCACGAGAGCCACTTAACCCTTGATGTTGCTTTCGAATAAGACCTAGATCTGATAAAGCAACCCTCTCCCCCCCTTTGCCACAGCACATAGGGACATGACTGGGCAGAAAGAGGAGAGTGCTCATCTGTTAGAATAGGTTTGGCAACTCTACTGCTCTCCTCTGGATGTCAGATCAGCAGAGTACATTATATTGAGATCCTCTCAGAGATGACAGATGAAATCTGTCTCTTTGGGCTTGATGTGGAGCTGCAGGTGATACATGTTATGTGATAAGGCCGTGATGTCACAGCCGCAGGTGGCTTCCTCCACCTCCCCCACTCTCTCCCCACCTCCCCTCTACTTGTGTGCAAAATGGCAGCACTGTGAGCGGCGGCTCACCGAGAACTTTTATCTCTCCCCATCTGTGTGGTCTCAGGCACGATGATCTTGGACTGTAGCCATCTCAACCTTCATGCCATTTAAGAAAAAAAAGAAGGGGGAGGGGTATGTAGGACAGAGAGAAAAGAGAAAGAGTGGAAGGGAGGGGGTGAAGAAAGCTGTCTGATCCGACTTTCAAGTTTTACGGCAAGCAAGCAGCTGTGTGATATGCTTTTGTTGGCCATATAGCTACAGCCGTTGCCTAATCTAAATGTTTTCTGTCATTGCTTTATAAGTTTTCCTTCTAATTATCGGAGGCATTTTACATGTTTAGAGCTCGTCTTTTTCTTTATTAAATGTTGATTTTTGTATGATGTGTGTACACCCTTTAAAAAAAATCTATTGTGAATGAACACATTCTGTTCTACATGTTGATATTTGCTCTCAATGATTATGCTTTATTAATTATTATTATTAATATTATTTAATTGATTATGATTTATGATACACGCTGTGGACATCCTACACCTGACCCAACTTTTTATTGACATTCATTAATTGACATAAACCAATTTATATTATCCTTTCTGTCCACATATTTGTTCTGGGTATATAATAATTAGGACAAGACAGGAAATAGTTGAGCGGTAAAACTAGGGGGTGGTGTTGATGCAGCAACAGCAACAACAATGCCAACGGCCCCCAAAACCCCAAAGATATTTTCCTTTTCACTCGAGTCTTTTTAGCTTTCCACAAACTTCCCTGCTTGGGAATCACAGTTTTAGTGGGTCAAAGGTCGCCTCAAAATATATGAACACATAGTTGGGATCCCTAAACATGTGCATTGCATCCCATGCACACAACATGCCATCTGTTGTAATGAAATATGAAGCAATCAGGGAACTGTCATGTTTGCTTAAATGAATAAATAAATAAATAAATAAATATCAAGTTATGTTGGTTAATGGCTTCAGCCAGCTCTAAATAGAAGGGAGGGTATTTTCTTGCCAAGCCTTCCTGAACAGACAGGTGCGCCTGTAGTTTTTGATAGGGACATCTTCACACTGCAGACACTGAGTGGGGCTTGAAGGACTTATCGTTTTGAACAGAGGTAAAGTAAATATATGTTGCTTGTCAATAATTAGGAATGCTTTGCCTTTTGTTTCTATGCAGCAACTATGTATGTTGTTGTCAATGTGCCATTTCGGACTCAGCTGCACTTCAGAGATATAGAGGCTGGGCATGTTGTCTTCCCTGTACTGCGATATTACAGCTTGGCACAGTTCTTTCATGTTAATGGATAAACACTGGCTAACAGTATATCAACTCAGGTTGTGTGTGTTTAGACGTAGAATAGCTTTTAATATGGGCTATAACATCAAAGATTGTTTTAAGGTTATTCCATACAGTAATGCTAGAATTCAATTAATTTCTACGATTGTATAAGCAAATGAAACAGGAGGGCAACACTAAGGCACAACATTCAGCTAAATAGCTTTGAACTACAGATAGTTTCCATTAATTAAACCGGATTGGAAGTTGTTTAATCAATTTCAGAGCCCCAAACAGCGACAATCAACCGCCTGCAGTCGGTGTGTGTGTGTGTGTGCACATGTGCACGTGTGCATCTGTGTGGATATGTGTGTGCATGTGTAGGAGTGTGATCAAAAAAAAGGAGAGGAAAAACGAAAGCATTTTGTCTGTTTGCAATGCTGGCAGTGGTGCTGGCGTACAGGGTCTCACTAATTAACCTCCGCGTTGATAATGTGGTTAATTACTTTATATTGTGATTTAGTTTCTTCCTAGAGGTTATTCTCCCTTTCAGATTGCAGAAATAATCTCACATGCCTCAAAGGTGTTGAGCGGAGAATGCGATGCCCCAGTGAAACGCTGGTGCAAGCAGGCATCTGTGGATAGACTTTGTGATTACCAGCGCATTGACTTCAATGGGAACCGTTTGACACCTGGTCCAGAGAGAGGGCAGCATCAGGCTGCAAGAACTTTGATTAAATGGAAGAAGAAAAAAAAAGACAAGCATAGTTGAGGGGAGGAACTTGATGTAATTTTGTCTGATCACCATACCGGCCCTGTGTCCTATCAGACAGGGGACCTCTCATCACCTTTAAATTTCTCTGGGCTCATGAAAAGACCAGAAACTGGTTTGATAAAAATGAAAGAAAAAAAAAACACAAAATGGGCTGGAATGAGACTCTGATCCATTGCCTTTTGATATCTGGTGGAGTCACTACGCAACAATTTGCTTGTGGTACAATTTAAAGTCCTTTGAATTTGAATTTATGCAGACTTTCCGAGAAGGGGACATGGCACCGACGGGGTGAGAGGGGGAACACGAGAAACCGTTATTGAAATATTGTTAATGCAAATGCTAGAATGTTGTATCAGAGACATTACATGCGGATTATTTTTTTACATTTTCAATATAAAATGTCATTTCAACGTGCAAAACAAATGGGGGTTAGGCTCTGGTGTCTTGGCACTAAATGTAAAGGATCGACCAATTAATTCCAGTGTGGTTTATTTATGGAACAATACATTGTAAAATGCATTAGTGCCAAAGCTGAGAAAATTCTGCTAAATGTACCTTAACTCTGTAATGACGTGGGATTGTTCATGGATAACAACACACACCTGCATCTCTTCCTCCCTGCACTCGTCTCACATACAGCAGACACTCTCCACCCCCTCTCTCTGTTTGTTTTGTTTTGTTTTGGGCAGTGAGGATAACACCTGCCTCTTTCCAGTTAATGGTCTTTCTAATTCATGGCTTAAACCCATTTAAAGCAAAACCCCTTTCACAATTTGCTTAATTTCTGATGTCATTTCCACCCTATAATTACTGTTCGCTCCCTCATATTTATCAGTCAGTGTACCTGAAATGAAAATATAAGACCTTGACACCACTTTTGCAGAATCAAAATAGTATTTAATTTGATGTCTTTGGCCGTCTAACAACATTGTTCGAGGGACGTAATTAGGACAAATTTATTTTTTATTTTTTATTTTGGGGATATTGCCAAGACATGTGGGACCTTTATGATAAGAAGGGGGAAGAAAACGTTTGAACACCGCTGCCCAGTATCTCATAGTTATTGTGAATAGCTTTCAGGGAAATTAATGGCATGGGGGAGACTGCAGTGTGGCTGTGGTAAAACAGGATGCAGATGTGGATACAGGGCATCCAGGTAAGGAAACAGTCATTTCCTAAACTCAATGCGGATACACGCACACAAACACACACACGCACACACACACACACACACACACACACACACAGGCACATGCGTGAGTGTGAATGTGAGGGGGGCAAAATCATTGTCATCGCGTCTTCCTATAACTACCCCTGTTTTGTCATCTTTGCCCCCTGACCCACTTCAGTTTTCTTTTAGCACATATATTGTTTTGTAGTTTTTTTTAAGGCTCCTGTGACCATGGTATGCTCAGTGCCCAATTAGACTTGTTTTTGCATTAGAGAGGTGAATACAAAAATGCCTTTGAACTGAAATGGTCTGCTCATTTTAACAATCAAGAATATAGAAAAACATTGTTATTAAAAAATAAGCGCTTTATCTTTCACCTCTTTATGAGACTACACTGATGTACATACACATGAGGAGGAATATGTGCTAGACAACTGCTCCCAGCATTGCATTTGGAGGACAAACAGATTTTTGTGAGGTTTTTCCTGCTCCTGTGTACAGCCAGATTTTCTGTACACAACCTGCTATATGTTATGTTGTCAAGACTGATTTTTTTTTTTTCCCGTGGCAAAGGAAAATTAATTGCGAAGGGGACCGAGAATTTGTTTTCATATTGGCTCGGTGGAGCTGAGTGCCAGGATGGAGGAGGACAGCTGTGGGGGAAGGCTGGCCGACCCGCTGCCTTCTGCCTCTCCCATGCCTTGCTGCACAGAGTCTGTGACAAAACAAGCCTCCAGGAATACTGGGCAAACACTGAGAGCCTCGCACTGGGATCCGCACTATTTCCTGAACCCACCGTAGCCAAGAAGCAACAACTATTACTGTTGCCGCTTCCTTCTCTAAATTGAATTGTTGCGTCTGTATCACACGGCTATCAAAGATATGGCGTAGTGGCATGATCAAAATATGCCTGTTCAGTCGGTAGCTTGCATTCATGAGCACGGCATCAGTCG
>JAFBJU010026074.1:1316509-1366509 GCA_016785305.1 Colistium nudipinnis | reverse complement strand
TCTCTCCTTTCACTCCTAATTACCATAGCCTCTCCAGAAAGTCCTCTGTTGCTCCATCTGTCCCCTCAGCCACTGACAGGGATGCTCTAATCACCTTGCATAGCAGGGCTCACATGGGAAAAAGACAACACAGCCACCATACTGTCTCAGACACAGAGCCGCTACTGGATGCCAACACTTCACAGGGGGTAGGCTATAAACACTGGCCGCAGCTTTGTATGGGATATGTTCAGTGATGTGCGCTGAAATGGAGCCATTTCATGTTACAGAGCTCCCACACAGCCCGACAACGCTAATGCCAAATGGGGCTCTGTATGAAGTGTATGTGACATATGCCGAGTGCACCGGCAGTCCATCAGTAGCTCACATCAAAAATGACACTCGAGGGAGGGAACTCTGTTGTTGGAAGGATATGGCAGGTTTACATTAAGCTACATGAAGCTACACACTGTGTGTTCTCATGGAATATCACAGTGGGGAGGCTTGGAAGGGAAAGTAGATTTCAACGTTCAAGGATATCAAAAAAACTAGATCTAATTATGTTCGCGAGAGGAGATGCAGGGAAGAACAGCTTGTAATTGGGGTGAGGAAAAAAACTTTAGTTTAAAAACTCCACACATCCATGCATTATTTAATCTTACGCTGTATGCCCCGCGGCTTGATATCTAACCCTACGTGTATTTGATTCTGTTATTTTTATCCAGGTTGACACCTCCTGACTTCTCATTTTTGCTTTGCCCCCTTCTCGAGGACTTTCATGCGTTCCTTTGTGGGGCACTGCGAGTTTCCTCCAAAACTTTTCCCGAAGCAGAAATGAGAAACTTTTCGCTTCTGCAAGAAAGCCTTCTCATCTTGGCTGAAGAGCAGCCGAGGGAACTCTCAAATGATGACAGCCATCGTGAAAGGGCAGATAAGCCCGTGTGGCTTTGCCTCTGATTGTATGTTCATCTCATTCTGATCCGGCCGCGATTCTAAGCCCCTGTCTCGCAGTCCTCACTCTCCCAACAGTTGATCTTCTGCATGTCATTGAAATCGTCTTATAGCTGATCCAGGAGACAGGGGGAAAGTGGCTGTTTGTCACCCAACTTCAGTCTTGGCAAGAATGAAAAAGCTCTGCTGTGTATTTTATTTCTCTACAAACTTAAAGACTGACCATTTATTTGATGGTTTGTTATATAAACATATATCTTATGGTTTATGTTGTATGTTGTATGTTATATGTCGTATGTATACACACAAGCGCTGTACACCATGTAAAATTCCTGTGTACTTGTACATTTGGCGAATAAAGAGATTCTGATTCTGATCTGATTCTGATATAGTGAAGAAGTTTATAAAAACCCTTTTTATGGAAAAAAAAACCCCCAATAACATGAGTTCCTTTCATGGTTGAAACCGATCATCCTCAGTAGACTTTTGCTCTCACTGAGCCGGCTGAAAAGCTGCTCTCCACAACCGTCTTTTCTTCAATGAAAAATAGTTAACAGTAGACAGCAGGAAGATCCAGGATGATCACAATGAGACAACAGATACAACATTTCAAAAGCGGAACCTTTTTTTTTAATCATTAATAATTAAAATAAAGGAACACTCCAATTAGGTGAGGCCTACAATTTATGTTTTATGGTCTTTTTTCACCACCTCCCTACTACATAAACAACCCATCATCAAAGTGAACTCAACATACTTTGTATGCATCTGCCTACTGCAATAGTCATATAAGTCTGTGTTAAAGACCTTGGTCCTTGTCCTCAAATGTATGATTCTGTTTGTTCCTTTTTGATTTACATGTTATTTCTAAGCTATGACTTATTCCAAATATCTTCTTTCTGTAGCATTGAAATGCCAAGGACAAACAATCACAAAGTTAACCACAATCTATCAGTTATATACAACACACATAGTTTGCAAGATATGTAACAGACAGTGGTCAACTAAAGAATTGACCATTTAACAAATAAAATAAGTGATCAGGAAGTTAGCACTGAAAGGTTTAGATTGATGAGAAGAAGCGGTAAAAAGAGAATGCAGGGGTTAAATTGATCTTCAAGGCAAGTGGGGCAAATAGGACTCAACTTGATGCTCCGTAGATGGTGTAATGCACACCGTTGAGAGAGCTGAAAGGTTTCTTTCCACTTCAAAAGGCACTGCTCCCCCACCATGGTTATCAAAGCTTAATATTTGATTTTAGTTGACCATTTTCCATTAAGAACATGATAGCCACTGTAAGAGTGACGGACCCAAGGCATGTTATCACAGCCCCATCCGCCTCACCCTGTACCCTGCTTACTAGAGTGTGCAGGCCCAACAGTTCCTTTCACTTTACTTGACATTTGAAGCTGCACTGTCTGCAGCGGGTCCTCTGCGGTGTCGCATCTAAAGCCCCTGAAGTATGCACTGCTGAACGCGGTGGGTACTAAATGAGATCCCAAAGGGAAAGTAGAACTGAGCATGGGAGTGAGTTTCTGTGTGTGTGTGTGTGTGTGTGCACATTTGTGTGGGGACGGGGTTTTTATCTTAACCACTAATGAACAATTGTATAATTTCTATCAAAAGCAGTCATAAGGCCTGCTCAGTCTTACGGTATCTCCTTTAAATACTGTCATGATAAAGGCACCGTTAAAAGAAGAGAGCTGGTGGAGGAGGTGGGGAGGAGGGGCTTGGAGCTGTCAAGAGGGGCCACTTTGGTCAGGAGGAGCGCTAGAAAGGAAAGTCTCTCCGCCTTTATCTGCCATTTCCTGCTCCCTTCCTGGCTACATTAATAATCTGTAAGAGCAGACAATCACGCACGGCCGTGAGAGATAAAACACGGATGACAAAATATCAACTTCCTGCTACAAAACTCAAAGCCGTTATTAGAATATCAGGCACAGACGTTAATTAATTTCAACTTTAATTACTTCCAGTGTTCCTGTAGATTAAATCACAGGTTTGAGATGGGTTATTAAAACAACTGGGGAAATCTGCCATAAAAAAAACGAAAAAAAATGTTAATTTCTCCAACCCTGTCTCTTAACCTGCTTGTTGAGTGATGCAATTACATCTTTGTGGCGCAGACGAGGGTTGATATGGTGTAGATGAAAAAGACACCCTATCACTCCGGGTGGAAGCTGGAAGCTTCTCATATACAACACATATTTCATCTGATCATGGGTTTATGAGGACCTTGTGTTTTCCATCTTTATCAGTGACACACAATAAAAGTGGTACAATCCGCAATGTCTGAAGTGGGTATGAAGCAGTGACCTCGAGATAATAACAATCTTTAACTAATGTGAAATGTGATCATTCAAACTGCTTGGACTGCATTGATGCAATGCATTGTGGTGTCTTTTTTTTACTTTCATTGTATTGTACAATTATTTGTCATTCTACAATGTTTTACAATTACGTATATGTTAATTAAAGCCTTTATAAATAAATAAAATAAAATAAAGCTATGGTATGAGGCTGAACAATGCATAAATATGTTAACCTGTATGATACATACAGTAAATCACAAACAGCCTGCAACCACCCTTTTTATGCAAACATTAATATCCTTGTTCAGTTTGCTGTCCTATATTTCCCTCTGATGCTCCCTCCGCACCTCAGCCACAAGACAAAACAAAACTTTCATCTCTTTTCATCTCTTAGCTTTTAAAAAAAAAAATTCAGGTGAAGAAGAAGCTGCTAATAATATAATAAATATAATTTGTATTACAAACAGTTGTAGGAAGGTGCTCAAAGTGGTTGATGCGCGTGTAAGATGCAAGGCTTTGATACCAGATTTTGTCTGGATTCTGGTAGGTGGCAAAAGCATTTTGGTGAAGGTTGCGTTAAATGTTCACTAAGTAAACACAGCCTGTCAAATCACATTTGGCTTTTCTTTTAATATTTGACTAAGACCACTATCTTTTCCCAACGTTAAATAAGTGCCTTGAATCTCTGAACATATGCATAAAAACAAAAAAATATATATAAAAAATCCACACCATACATTTTTGCTGTTATATTAAAGCTTTAATATCTAGACAGTTTCATCCTGCGTTTTTCGCAGCAATATTGGCACAGTAGAACGTAAGCATGCAGTGATCAAACAGAAGTGTTGTTCTAGACTGCTTCAGTTTCATCAAACTAAAGTGAAAGTGAAATTTGAGATCAACACATTCCACTTGATTTTTCTCTGGCATTGATACTCAAATTCACTGATTCTTTTAAATGGGGCATTCGTGGTGTCAAAAATGAGCCATTCAGGAGCAATCCTCCTCAACACAAGTGTGTGACTTATGTGCGCAGCAAATATGAATATGATGAGGCCTTGATTTCTTTGTAGTAAATAGGGTGCTGAATGTGCATTAAATCCCAACCAGCCAGCCAGGCCTCGTTCTCATATAACTACTCCATATCAGTTGATTCAATACACACTTTTCTTCTTCAATCAAAATAACATCAGACACCCTTTCATATTTTGCACCCTGCTGTATATGTAAATATCCAGCTGAAATGGTAATATCATATGGAACACAGAGCACATTTAGTGCGGGATTATAGAAAGAAAATCAAGCATTGCAGATATGCCATTTCACATTAAACACACATCCTTTTCCTGCTATCTTTGCAAAGATAGTCTAATTAATTTACTTCAACGATAAATACATATTTAATTCCTTTCTACTACAGCACACAGGCCAGAACTAGTTTGGTACATCAAGTCTGCATTACACAAAACTGTAAAGGGGTATGTGGGAACGGCTAATCTTAAAAATCCCTGCCACACAATAAACGGAGTGACAGAAAGGAAGGATGTATGAGATAAGTCGCCAGTGATGAAACTGGATGCCAAAAGGAGAGGACAGTATGTAATGAAGAGAGAGCAGAGGGGAATGTTTAAAATAAGTTCAAGAACAAAGATAAAACCCAAGGATGATGTTATCAGCAGGATTGAAGAAAGCATTTCAGTAACTGAATGGTCACAATCACTTAATCAGCCTGACTCCACCCAGCATCGTCCCTGTCTTCCATCATATGCTATTTCCCCTGCTCCAAACAGTCAATTTTCAGTGTTTGTGTATGTGTCTGTGTGCGTGTGTGCATGAGCGTGCCTGTGTGCGTGCATGGACAACGTCCCGGCATAAGGGTTACAGAGAGCGTTGATGGTTCTGTCATAGTGGGAGGTGGCCCTGCATTACAAAGGCACTAGACTTCAGACCTCCTGGAATGATGACTAATCGGAAACATGGAATTAACAACTGTAGGTTTGGTGAGAAAGATTATTAAATGCTAATGTGTGGTTTATGGTTAGAACTTACTGTACATTAGGGATAATGGAGTCTGAATAAATCGAACCCAAACCAAGAGGGATAATCGAGCACTGATTCTTACAATGCTGATAAGATTGTGTTTGTCATTGTAAATTATGGGAATTTATATACAGAATTAATTGTGCTATTTAATTGACTTTGTGTTAATAGTATGTTAATCACATACACGTAACCTGATATTCTCTCTGATACAATTTTTTTATATACTGTATATATATATATATATAATTTTTGATTGGGAAATTTAACACTTGGAATAAAGTAACATTAGGTAGTAAACAGCTAATATACATTGAACACAGGAGCTGCTATAATGATGGTTTAATTGTTACACCTATGATAAAGTTGTACAGGTACCTTGAAATAATAAATATCTTATGAACTTTACATTAGCAATTTCTTATTTGGGCAACAACAAAATGTCATTTTCGATTTTTACCTTCACTTTATGTAAAAGCAATTGCTTTGCTAAATATTCTTGCCAGTGTATGTTTTCTTATGTACCTGTGCCGGTGTTGAGTAGGATCCATGCAACAGACTGAAGTCTTACATATAATATATATAATATAATCAAAACAAACAAGGTAGTGTTGTATCCGGGGATGGCCTTATCATGATGTGGTATGTGCAACAAAACTAATGCTGCATACATTTTGCATTCTGTCCCTCTCAACTTTCCTTTTCACTGTGATCCCCTGCTGTAGTGTAGTACCGTCTCCCCAACAAGCTTATTTCTAAAAGCTGCCGAAGCTCCACTCAAATCCTCTAGATCCCAGTCCCTGCTGGGGCCAGACCGCTGGCCAAACTAAGATTCTCAGACAAAGACTGGCCCCAGACTCTCTGATTTGGTCGGGCACACGGCTGCCCCGCTCTGCAAACACCATAACACCATCTCTGTGCTCATTTGCGAGGCCTTTAGCTGTTCATGTTTGTGATTAGGAGCACTTTGGTTTGATGGCAGCTCACCAGTTGTAAAAGTCGGCGTGGACAGTGGCCCCCCCTCTGAGAGCAGCTGGTAACTTGGCCTCTGATGCGCCGACCCCACATGTACCAGGCGAGGTCCACCCATAGCTCCAGGACCACGCTCCACTAATGCTCCTTAACAAGCATTCTGAAAGATAATGACACCACAGGCTGCACAAATGTTGAAACCCCACTTAAATGTGCCAGCATGGATTTCAAGATGACATCTGCACTGTCACCCATCAACACTTTCTGCATTGTTTTATGGAATCGGGGATGATATCACTGTCAACTTTCGGTTTTCAGTTATCAGATCGAGACCTTGAACTTGATCCTGCAGGGCATCAGGGACAAATGTTTTCTGATTTGAACAGCGCAGAGAATCGTGAAAGAGGTTGGCACATCATCTGCTAGGCACTATAGGATTGCCATGTTTTTTCTTCTCCATTTAATTAAATCCAACTTTCAAGTGAATTGAACAGGTGTACTTGCACGACCAGGAGCCAGGCAAAATGTTAAATTAGGGCCTTGGATGTTGTGTTTAGATCACAACATCAAGGCACATGAACCTTGAACACTAATTATATCTAAGACGTACTTGATGTTCTATTACTAGTAACAGTCACTTAATATAATACGGTCAAGGGCTGGCTTCACATTTAAAATGACATACCTGTGTTCTGGCACATACACAAAAACTGTGAACATAAATTTGGGGCAAACCAATTACATGTCTCGATTTAATACTTATACTTGTATGACTTTTAGTAGAGGAACATGTGACAAGAGCAATTTATTAAGTACAAATATTTATTTAACTGGCTCTCGGGGATGATGATAGACACAATGAGTCTGAAAGGATATTCATATCAAAATGGGAAATGGGTCATTATACTTGTATCATAAAACTTTATGTGGTGCTACACGGAACACTTTAGGTTCATTATAGCACAGTGATCAAATGATTCACCGCTGGATGTCAGAAGAATAAGAGTGAATTAAATGCTCCACATTATAAGTGTTCTGGTAGATTTTCAAAAACGCTCAGGCATAAAAAGCAATTTATGCTGATTTTCTGCATTGTTGTACATCATGACTTAAAATTATAATACTCAGATAATGTAATGTTTGTATGCACATTAAATGTCCACATTGAAGATTGCAACACTGAGACATTCCATTATGGTCCAAAAAAACATCATCATATATTTAGAAACAAAATAATGAATATGGTTTGATTACGTTTTTAAAAAAGCGGGTATACTACTACGCAGCAGACAGAGTCGACGTTCGCACTTATTTCAGCAATTTGCGGCACAACAACCAATCACGTGACGTCCTAGTGTCCTGAGTTGAAAACATAATAAAAGCTTGGGGCGTGAAAACAGTGGATTATTCGCCTTTATAATGCCCGCAGCTGGTGAGAAAAATGCTTTTGCTCGACCTCCGTCTCAAAGAAACACCCACAGGTAAGAAGGCGAGACGCTAACGTTTGTTGAACTGCACAGTCCAGTCTAGTAAGCTAACGCGAAGCTAACGCTAAGCGAATGTTAAGTGAACGTCTCTGTGTAGGTGGTGATGTTGACGTCAGCCCTGCCAAAAACGGAATCACACAATTTACATGTCTATTTTTGTCACAGCTGCTGGTCACAACATTGAGTAAACATAACGGTATGTCCTGTTGTATAGGTGTTTGGTATGTGTAATACCCTTGTTATCCTCTGCATCATTATTATTTTTGCCTGCTCTGTGCCGTAGTGTAGAACCATAGAATCCTTTTTTCCCCACGTTAAAAATCCTTCTTCGGTAGTAACCCCCCCAACTCTAAGTATCCATACCCTGCACACATATGCAAATGCTTTACATATGTAAACACAATATACCTGCATTCACATTTGCACGTTCATGACAGCCACACAGAAACACGCAACACACGTGTACTTTGAAGGAGCACACATTTGTCCAGTTAAAATAAGTTTTTTGTTTTATCAAGACTCCATACAAAGTTAAAGTGAGATCAGAACATGTATTGTAAATATAGGTTACATTGATTTGGAATCAATATCTCTCTTTGTCTTGCCTCAGGTCATCACACAGTTGTACAATGCTGCTTTATTGAAAGCGCAAGTCTTTTCTTGTCAATTTAAAATATATGGAATATATAGATAGGTTTGCAAAAGTGTCAAAGAGAGGTTGCAACATGAACAAAGACATAGAGATGTCCTTGATCACCAGCTTGACAACCAGTCGATGGCTTTGTGCTGTGTGGGCCACAGCTGAGCAGGAGGCTGTAGATTGTGGACTTTACATCCATGGACCGGGTCTCTCAGGTCTGGTGGAGGGAATGGAGTCCGCCTCTTCCCACGCAGACTTCAGGCTGTGTGCCTGAGGTTGGGCACTCACTCGTAGGCTGTCTGCTAAAATGTTCACTGCTAGAAAGAGGCGGCACAACTGCAGGCTTATAGTTTTTTGTTTTTTTTCTTTTTCAAATGTGCTAACGATATTTCAATAGCAGCATAGTTTGACACAATATGTGATTTATTAAAAACAAAAATATGTTCAGAGATTTGTCAAAAGTTGATGCACTGGTGCATGGTTGCGCTGACGCCCCTACTACATTAATATTATAGAACCAGTGTGCATGCTATTGAGGATCCAGATTTCCCAATTTTTCTGCTGCTAAGAAAAGAGAGGCAGTTGATTGTATGAATGCTGCTTGATAGATCTTTAGAGCTGGGCTTAGTGGAATGTCTCCCCTCCTCTGTTTAAACAAAGCCTGAGATAAGATTTAAGGAGAATCCTTAAGGTGATCCAGCTGCCCTCCTCCAAGCTGCAGCAGGCTCAGAGTCATAATGAAGACTGAGGAAAAAAAGGCTCAGGGACCCACCTCCAGAAGGCAGGGCTGCAGATGAATACATTCCCTCTTGCCTTTCCTTGCAGCTTATCCCCTGTCCAGAAAAAAAAGAAACAGCAAAAGAGAGATGAGAGGAAGAGGAATGACTGTTTTAGTTTTGTCACTCTCTTTCCTATCATTTTCCTGGTTTGTTTCCGAGTAGCCACCACTGTTGTCCTCCGTTAATCAAGAATCCCTGTCATTTCAGCTGTATTTTCTGTTTTGGATTTACATGACAATTACTTGGAGAGCAAATCATTTATGTGTCACATCCATTCCTTACAGCACATTTGTAACGATAACCCTATGTTTGAATTTTCTCAATTATTCCACATCCCCTTCTCTTCCCCCTTCACCGTGGGCAGGCGAATGCATTTTGCTTTTTAATTGCATACAAAACTGAAACTGTGGGGGGAAAAAAAACAAAAAACTTGTCAACTGCCCAATTGCATAAAAAAGCAGAGCATGCATATAAATGCATTTCTGTCATATGCATGATTACATTACATCAAAAGAATGTTTAACAGTGTGTCACATCAAGCTGTAATTAATGCAAAACATATTTGCAAGAACAACACATTTAAATAAATAATAAATAAATATATATGGAATCATCATTCAGCATAATGCTCTATGTTGCCCAGGATAATCCAGTGAGAGGCAAGAGAGAGAGAGAGAGACAGAGAGAAGGAGGAAATAATTAGCAGAGAGAAGCGATTGCACTAATGAGAGGAGAATTTGACTAGGATACTTTACTTGACCCCCAGTGTTCCTTGGCTGTCCAAGAAAAAAAGGCTGATTTATAATTATACTCTGCAATGCACCATGAAATTGTTATTGTGGAATACCTTTTTGAAAATGTTATCAAACAATTACTTTAATTTTTTTCCCTGGAAACTGTTGCACGTGTCTACTAAAATGAGATGGTGGAGCAGAGTTTCCTGCCTGTCACCCACTGCTGTTCATGCAGATGAGCTCGCTTTTTTTCTCCTTTCCCTTCTCTCTCTCTCTCCTTCCCTTCCCCAGAGTCTCTGTTCCGAGGGATGCTGTGGCAAATAAAATAATACTCAGATAAAACTGAAATATTTTATGACAGAATGATAATCATTGCAAGCATACGTGCCACTGATATGGGGCTATTGCGGATGGGGGAGGAGAGGAAATAATCCTTTTTGTGAGCTTTAAAAAAATGAATCTCAGTTGGATCACATCAGAGAGAAAAAAAACTCAAAGACAGTTCCAAGATGAGCCAACTCCAGGAGAAAATGACCTCCTCGTTTTGGTGATAAAGTTCTAGCCAAAATATGATATCAGCCTGCGACGTGACTCATTAGAAATGTGTGTATGGCGTGGAGGCAGCTCTCCCTATCTGCCAGTGCCTGGCTTGCCGACTGATAAGAGGCAAATGCAAATGTCCTGATAAGAACTGAATGCAAATATTTATGATATGATATTCCCAGGGAATTATGTGTGGATAAAACAAAGTGTATTATTTCCCTGTAATTCTTTCAGGTTTGCCAAAATGTCCCCCTTTTTTTTTTGCTTTTGGAATTTGCATTTCTTCAAAATTGATTGGGTCTGCGTATTATGTTAAGCTATTTGTTTGCTGAGGATGGTAATTAGTTACTGTAATTACAGCGATGACAGTTGCTAAATTGTTTTTAAAGCATTACAGTCTGTCTGTGCCAGAAGATTGCAGTACTTATTTTAGGATTTAAGCATTTGCTGGAAACACTCCCACTCTAAGGCCAAAGTGGGAATTTTTTGAACTACAAAGCAGCCATTTTCTAAGCAAAGACATTTTTGAAAATGTCTGTTATTTGCACTAATTGCTGGTTTGACTGTGTTGTGTAGTTTCTTCTCCGATCGGGGACTTGTTACTGATAGGATGTCTTGGGGGATCAAAATGGGCTTGAAATAGTTTAAATTCATGTTTGTTGGCTTTGTATGCTCATTTAAGTCAGGCTTTTAATGTTCTCTGTCACCCAAGAAACAAATTGTTGTTGAAGGCACATTTGTAATTACGGTTTCCAGTGTAGCCTATACAGGCTTTCAAGTTTAGTAAACATTAATTAGTGTGGACACAGACAGTTGGGTGTTTTCGCGGGCATTTCATGTACAGCCTTAACAGAAAATGTCTGAATCACATGGATCCGGACTGCTTGTGTATTTTTTGAATGCAAAAATCTACAAAAACACACTCAACAGACTGTAGGCCAGAATGATGAATTAATTAGAACATATTTTGCGGTAAATCAGAGTGAAATGAAATGAAGATACAACCTGCCACATCATTTTTCGTGCCTACATTTAATACCTGATTATAATAATGATTTATAATAAATGTATAATTTTTGTATATTCTAAATGATCAGATTAACATATAAATCTACAATATACATCCATCACATTGTCCATCAAAAAATATTTATTTTAGGAAAGATGGAACATGTAATTTCTTTTGATCATCTTATTGATTGTTTGACTAATTGTATCATCCCTAACAACCCCGTACAGTGAATCAGGTTTTGCGAGACAAATAATTTTTTTAACCCATTTCACCAATGATTGTGTTTGCATAGATATTGATGCAGCAGGCACAGACACCAAGTTAATTACTGTGTGTATTCCATGTCTCCTGAACATGAAAAGCTGGATTCCACCATTTTTCAAAATGAAACATAACTGGTCTCACTTCTGCAGGACCCCATGGGCAATAACACTAGTTTCCTTCTCAAGCACTATGTTATAAGTGCATAATTGGATTTACTATTAACATAATCGGACAGCGTGCATGTTGACTTGGATATTCCCAGATGAGCTGCATTGCTCCTCTAAACCTTATAGAAGGAGATGGTGAATGTTCATCCAGGTCCCATGTGCTGCTCTTTGTCTTTAACTTGAGCCCAACCATTGGAGGTGGTTGTATCCTTCCTGACACAAGCTCAAAGTGAATAAAAAGACAGTTTTTAACTTTCTGCAGCAGGGTCATAGACTGAGTATGCTCACTTCTACAAAACAATGGCTGTGATAGAAACATTTTCTGTATCCATTTAAACACAATTTTGACACAATATAATATAATACAGAATGCAGATATGAAATGACAAGGCACCTTTGTCCAGGAAACTTTGTTGCCTTTTAATTTGCCAGCTTGATTTTTTTTGAGAGAAAATCAAAACTACCTCTTTGCATAGGAAGGATGCACAAAAAAGAATTCAACCATAAAAATGAAGTAACAGCATGAGGACTATGTTTGTAATTGCCTGATACACATTCAAGCAGAGCATTCAGAAAACAATGGCGACAGTGAAGTTAAAAATGTACAACTCTCGTTGCATAGCTCTATCAGGCAGATAGCTGGACCAAAATATGAGGCCTTGGTGTATGAAGTGAAGTCCCATGTTGTGTTTGTTGCGTAAATACCCAGCCTGAATCCTTGCCTACCTAGACACACACGCACACACATGCTTGTACACACACACGCGCACACACGCGCACACACACGCGCACACACACGCACACACATATTAGATTCACCCGCCAGTTACTTCTTAATTAACACCTACTGCAGCTTTAATAATAGAATCACTTTCCCCCTTTCTGAAATCCCTTTGAAATTACACAGGATTAAGGAAAGTTGGTTGCTAAATTGGTGTGTGCATCTGTAATTTAATTGCATCTAAGGCCATTAATTAATAAGGTGCCTCCTTTAATAGTTAATGTATAATTGCTATTAATTAACAGGCAGTCTTGATAAAGTGTCGCCAAAATCAACCAAAAACAATTAGCTTTTTGAGGTAAGTGTCTTTTAAAAGCCTCATTATTAGTACTGGAGGTAATATACAGTAGTTAAAATGATAAAGAAGGCAGTGTAGATTTTAATTTGGATGGGGAGAGAGGGGAGGAAAACACAGTTGACATCCATAAGGGAATTACCATGCACTAATTATGGGATAAGCTCATTGTAACATGATAAATAATGCTGGGAATCTGTCCCCTCCAGTTAGGTTGTCGCCTCTTTTTATTACGGTGGACTTTAATTCTACATCTTGTGTTGTAACAGGCACATTTAGTTGCATTTAACTACTCATCAATTTGTTAAAGATTGAATACAATTATTAACAAGGGACTGCATGGCTTCTACTTTGTAATGTGTGGGTTTGTACATCTATCAACAGCTCTTGTTATGGTTATGGTCTTGGTATGGTTCTTGATGAAAACAGTTTAGTAAAGTCCTTGTGTTTTGGTCTCTCTTAAGTGCGGTGTAACATGGACTATATAAAATAAGCAGTAACTTACATAACCGGTATGAGGATGAGCAATATTTAACATGCTTGGTGTGACATGCAACGTTTGTGTTTGAATTTCACCTGAGGCATATTCAAGGAGAAATAGCACCAAAACAAAATGTTATCTTTGTTCTCCTTATCTGATATAAATCCATAGGTTAAGGTTTTAGCCGAGATTTACAAGCAGTGTGGTCGTTGGTGCAGAATGAATTGTGTGGCAGGTTGAGGCATATACACACATGTGGAGCATGGAACTTTAAACAAACCCAACTATTATTTGCAGTGCCATATTACCATGAATACAAATGACAGCATGACCTCAATTTTCTGCACCGTGTGAGAGAGGAGAAAACCAATGGTTTAAGTGCAATTGCATCCCAAAGTGCTTGTTTGGTCTCAGTTTCACTCCTATCATAGAGTCAACAATCACGCTGCTCAGTACTGAATTGGTAGAAATCATATTCAGTGTCCCGTACCACAAGCAAATATTATTGACATTTTCCCCCTGCAGTATGGTGTGCTGATGGAAAATGCATCCCCAACATAAACACAGCACGGTTTCAGCCTTTATTTAATGAGCCATCAGCTACAGGAAGGAACCTGCCGTGGAACAAACAATTAGCCTCAGAAGTCATTTTCACCTTGGTCCACTGTAGAGAGAAGCTCCGATTCCACTCGCGAAACAATTACAGCATATTAGCTACTTGTCAGTCAGACCTTTTGGAAACGATACATCTCCATTTATTTTCCTCTCTACATTTTCTCCCCCTGCGCTCGCTCGCCTCCTCTGCTCTCCTCTCCCCAGACAAGCAGGGATGTGCCGGGAGTCCACAGGGAGCTGTGGGATATTTCTCTCTGCCAGTGAGGCGCCCGGTGGGAATAGGGGTTGAAACTGTGCGAGTATGTATCTCATTAGTTCAGTTATGTAATTTGGAGCACTGATAATCCTCCAGGACTGCCAAGTTGCACACCTCAGAAACAAGAGTCGTAGTCGTCAACAGGCCGCCAAGTACAGACTGAGCTACTAATTGCTGGGTGTGGTAAAAAAAAATGTGTAACCGTGGTAAAAAAAAATGTGTAACGTAAGCTATGGTCCTCCGTGGTATTAAGAGTAAGCACATGGCACTGGTGTTGAATGAAAGGATTTCAGACCTGTGTACACTACAGCTAATACCTTTGGAAAGTGGCAGCAAAGCAGTACTTATGTGTGCCACACAATTGAAATATTGGCTTCTACATAATATGAGGAATAGTATTTGTAGCAATTAACTAATCAGTATTTTAATGTTAAAAGCAAATATCTCAGTTTTGGTATAATGTTTTTTTTGCCAGTGATTTTGTTGCACAGTTCTCACATTATCGACACTGTCTACACTGTATACAGCTGATGTAAATAAGCAAACACTGATAAATCCAGTATATGACACTTATCATGACTCTTATCCAGGCACTTCTACTCGAAGGGGTTGGCAGAAAAACCTCCGGGAAAATGAATGGCACAACTTTGGTGGATATTTGCTTTCTCACATTTAGCACCTCCAGACAAGTTCAGGAAAATGTCCTGACTGCAGTGCGTGTCTGAAAATACCTTATGTTTGCGATTGTTACTGTGATTGTCTGACATGTATGTATTTTTCTGTTCACAGGCAAGTATAACAGGAGCAAAAATACTGATAATAGATTGAAATACATTTCTGATTCTTTTTCAGGGAAATATTTTGCCATAGAAAAATTAAGTAACCCTTGTTTTAAGATGTTAAAACACAACCATTCACACCAATGCTACAAACCATAATGTTATCTTATATTAAAAAAAATAATGCTTCTTTTGGATGCTCCTAATATAACTGTATGATTGGCTATAGCATTACTCAAATCTCTCCAACTCCTCTTTTAGTTCTGTTGTACCTTCAGATGGGTCAAGTTACACTTCTAGGTGCACGGCTTTCGATGACCTCGCCATAGCACACATTTAACATCAGGAGCGATCTAATCAGCTAGGATAAAAAAAACACCTGTGTGGGTGGGTAGACCCTTTTGATAAATAGTTTAGTCGCTGAACTTTAACCCTATTCTACCTGATCCTGCTCTGCTGCACCCTGAACTGCTGGTTTTCATTCTCGCCTGCTAATCAGTGAGCCATGTACATGATGGGGCATCAGGAGAATGCAATTAACTAGATGGTGGGATGCATGTGGAAACTGTGGATGTCTGCACAAACCAAGGTCGACAAATGTAATCCATGCATTAACTCTGACCTAACGTCATTGTGACTAGAAATTCTAAAGTCTCTCGAATGAAATGCATAGATTTTGGGCGTGTCACCATACAGGGCAATTGCAAGTCCAGATTGTAATCCCTTTTCTTTTATTGTATTGTTGCAGAATCAATTTTGGTGCATCAATGTATATTGTTAAAGCAAATTGTTCTGTTAAAATGTGATAGTTGTCAGTCATTCTGATCAAAAATCCGACCAATACTTGACATATATAAAAAGGATAATTACAATTGTGACACAGTTAAATTTGTATTTTTTGAACTGTTGGTCCTGCCAGGAAAAATCTCTGCGGTCAGCTGGGACGTTTAACTGACCCTCACTTGACCCTCTTCTTGGGATCACCACTGGCCTCCACCTTAACCTAGCCTGCTGCAGAGGAAAGAGGTAGGGCAGAAGGTAAGGTGTCAGTATCATGCAGTGTGACATGCCATGTCCAATAACAACGAACAACATAACATCGTTTAACCTTTACAACACATGTATTGATCCACCTGGTTATCATGCTGCAATCACAGCTCAGGGCTCAGCTTAGCTCAGCTTCAGGGGCTGTTTGAATTCACCCGGCAATATTACGAGGAGACAAAGAGATCCAGGCCTCCTGTTCTTTTATTTTTCTTTTTTTTTTTTTTTAACCCTTTCCTTGGAACAATCTTTTCCCCAGACCACTTTGTCTTTGGAACAGTGGAAAGATCAGTCACTGGCTGTTTCCTTCCCTGACTAAATATACAATGGGAGGTATAGAGATATAATCTTTGCACAGTGGAGTAGAATGATTAAGAAAAAGAACGCCCACCCAATCCCCTTGATGGTTTTCCAGTGATGCAATGAACGTCTCCATACTCATTCTGAGCATGTAAAGATGTGTTGTTTATTTCATGGAAGATGGGATTCACAAAAACCTAATCAAATATTTTTTTTCTCCATTGACATATCGTATTCCCGCAATGGATGCAGCTTCAAAGTGCATATTGATGAACAAGCTCATAGATATTTACATTCCTTATTTTTTTTAATTATCAAAGGACAATTTACATTTACAGTCGAAACATTGACTGTTTTGTCAGAAGTATAGCATTATAATATAAGCTACTGTTGTAAGAAGTTGGCTCCTTCCCTCAGGAGACATGCACCCAGATGGATCCACATACCCCCAGATGGCCTGAGTTGTCAGTCTGTTCTATCTAAAGCTGTTGCTCATCAGTTCACCTTATAGACAATGTTTTTCTCTTGCAAAAGTTGAGGTCTGCACAACATAAATGAGCAGAAGCTAATATTCAAAATATATGTTTACATATAGATAATATCCAAACTCTTATTTCAATATCAGTTATATTGACCGCAGGAACAATAAGCAAGAAATTGAAGCTTTTCATTCAGTTAATCTGAAGTTGAAATGTTGAGCATGTCTCTAATGATCAATACGTAACTACATTACTTAAAAACATTTAAACAATTCATGTGAGTTAATTAGAAACACAGTTTGACCAATTAAATAACAATATTACCCTCACCAACTAAATGTGAGGAGCCATTCTTTTGTTTATTTTAAAACCATGGAGCCATTTTATTGAAAGCTAACTCAGAATACCGAGTGGTAGATGTGTCATTTTATAATTATATTGCTTTTGTGCCATGGGGAACAGAAACGACAGTACCTAAGAAGAGGCCTGGCAAAATTGTAATTTTTGAACATTAGTTGTTGTGGTTAGAGTCATGTAACGGATGTTGCATTGATTTTGAAGCGACAGCATGATGATGATGAGTTTATTAAGAGTAAAAGCTGGGTAAGGAAAGTGTTCACAGGCAAGACACATTTTCACAAGCGGCATCTTGTAGACTATAGTCAATCCTCTTTCCAATTAATACGAGAAAAAGACCAATAAGCACAATAGAAGCACAATGACAGAGCCAGAGTTATCAAATTTGCCATGAACGCTGATAATAGATATGTATGCTTAGGAAAATGGTGCTTTAATAGAGTTTTTAACTGTAGATCTCGACTAGAAAATTGGACATACATTCTAATTGAATACCTGGATGAAAATGCAGCCAGCACACCGTTATAAATCATCTGGAATCAGTTTTCTCGAACTCCTCTCTCCCTCTCACCCACTTTACAAACACAGAGCAAGGCTTTTTCAGCCTCTGATAAGTGCTAATAAATTACCTGAATTTGAAAATTAATGGCTAGCCGCCTGCTTCAGGGAGATATCATTGTGTTTCATGAATATTTTGATTTTGTGATTAGATCAAAATGCAGTGAATTCCTAAACAGGGCCCATGCCCAAGCTCCACTGATCATAAACTCTTCCCTTCTCAAAAAAAAAAAAAAAATCCATTCCATGCAAATGTGCTGATATGGAATAATTAAAATGAGTTTTGCCAGTATTTTCCTGCTGTAACATTAGCATGACTTTAGATCTCACCTGACTGATCTGCTCCAAGCTAAGGGAAATGTATGTTTTTGTGCAGCAACCCCCAAAATGTACCTTGCCAGGCCAGATAATGGCTTATATTGTGATGTTAAAGAGGCTTGTATTTACAAAAAGAAACAAAGGCGAAGCGGTTGCCAGTCCTGGAGGACATTGATTAGGCTCTTCCTGTCATTTCCTATTCATGCTCTGTATCAGTGGCATTCCAGCTCATCTGCTTTTGTGTGTGATAGGCATCAAATAGATTTCCTCCCAACATTTACAGGTGCGGGAATGTGAGGAAGGAAAAAAAAGTGTGAGTAGGACTGCTAACTTAAGAACATATTGTTGCATTCTTGTCTCAGAGTTGCTCAGTCTTTTCTCTTACTCATAGCTACGTCATAACTGCTCAGAAATATGAAAATAAATTGAATAATTTTACAAATCTGCAAAAAGCAAGCCCCAAAAAAGCAAAAGTGTAATTTAATTAAAAAGTTTTATGTTTTATTATGCTCCCACTACAACCAAAGAATAATGTGCAGCATGTGTGTTTGTTTGGATTTTTTTCCCCCTTTCTTTTCTTTTACTCTGGTGCTGGCACATTTATTCTAGTTGGCGCACAGGAATGTGTATGGTGCAGAAAAATAACAGATAGTCTATGTGAAGTTGTGTGACTTCAGATCTAAGTTAGCCAAAGTGTGTTCTCACACAGAGGGATGCTGGTGGCTGCATGTGTGCGTGTGTATGTGTGTGTGTGCGCGTGTGCACCGGCAGCTGCACAGGGCCCCAGGGACAGTCCTGTGTAGATTGGGTCTCCTCAACCCACAGCTCATTAGTGGAGAGTGAAAGGGATCCACACAGATGGCTGTCAACGTTCAAAAAAGTCGGCTGCATGAGACATGTCAATTGAGGTTTAAGTTCCTTCTGCTCATTTCTGTGACACTGCAGTATTCAGGCAATATTTGTTTATTCTACCCAAAAAGTACAAAAACACAGAAGCCTGGTGACATCTGAAAATGTGTTTTCTAATGAGCGCTCAGACTACTGAACAGGAGCCTGCACTTGTCATTCATCACCACAAATTACTCGTTCTAACTTGACATGTTTTCGGTGCCACAGATGACGGGCTTGTCTGTTCTGCAAACACTGAGAACGGTCGTCGTTTAAACTGGAGATGTGGCATTGAACAGTCCGGCAAGACGCCATGGAAAATCAATTAGATTGTTTACCTGTCAAAGTTGGAATGGAGGCCGAGCCACTGTAACAGTCGCTCATCATTTTCACTCACACTGTCACCCGTTCTCCTCCTGTTATTCAATTAATGCAACTGAGTACACAGTTGTGATATAGCGTCTGCGTACAGCAGGGGTTTATTTGACCAGGCTCTCTCTCACAATGCAGCGTGCCTTTAACCATGTGAAAACCTACCCTTGAATCTTATGAAAGTGAAAAGGTTTGCACCAGCAAGATAAAAGCGTTCGGAAATGTGTGATTACTTTCTGCTATGGTCATGGGTCAGCAATAAACAGAGAATATATTAGACGGTGCCGTGCGATAAAGGACACTCGCATTCTTTGATTCAAATTGCGTTTGTAATTCAAATTGTTCCTGTATGCAACAAAAAGCTTGATCTTGATGTTTAAACTGACAGATGCCCTGATACACGTTGTGCGTTGGTACCAATGGTACCGCAAAGATACCCAAGGTTATAGTAAAGAAACATGTAGTAGCTTAGCAATCGGTTAGAAATGCGTCTCCTGCAGGCTAGAAAAAAAAAAGCAGCTGTACAGCTTTTTGAGGCAAAATCTCAAGTCAGGAAGGACAAACAAAGCCAACCTGTAGACAAATAGTTTACAGATTAGGTCAGTTATTTTTTTTTCTTCTTTTTTAAGTCGGTGAGAGAGAAGTCGATTTGCTCAATCACTGCACTGTGGATTAAAAAGTTGCTCTGGACCGGAGATGCTCCTTTTCAGTAATTGTACATAACGGCAATCTGAACACCACTTGAGCTGACCTACTTATGGGGCTCAGGAACTTTTTATCCTGCAGCCAAGTCTAAAAATAACCCCGTGGCCAGTTTTAGATTCATCTCAATGGTAACCCTGACAGTTCAACAGAGTGCCAGTGACAGAGTCCTGTTAAGCAGCAGCTCAAACACTGTTCGCTGTATCTCTGGACTCGCTCCTATTTCTCTTCTATCCCTATAGAACAGTTAAATGACGTAGAGTGGACTGAACACACATAGCCAGTGTCACCATTTTATTCGCTAGTAAGCTCAGTAAGTTGTAATACTACGGACTCGTAGTGATGTGGCGTTTGGTTGTTTAGCTCCAGTTGCTTGTTAGGCTTTGTGCGAGGGATCAATTTGAAGGAGCTCCCCTTTAATCATTTACAGTGAATGGCAGTAAAATGTTTCTGTGAACAAATTGGTTTCATGTCCAGGCCAAAAATCACACAGACTTTTTTTGTTTGTTCTTTCTTTTCTTTCCCTACTTTTCTTTTTCTTTTTTTTTGTTTTGTTTGTCATTGTGCAGACACTCTCTCTTGCAGTAGGCACCGCTCCTGTAAGATGATTTGGAATTAGAAGCTTTTCATACAGCACATATTATGTAGCTTGGTGGGACTCCATTAGCCGGAATCAAAGAGGACAGCAGCCTGTGTGGAGCCACAATAATGTGGCAGCCTGTGTTTCAGCAAATAAAAAAACAAATCCGCCGCTTACTGTAACCGCCAATGCAAACTAACTAATTAAAAGATGAAAGGGGGACGTCTTCCTCGCACTTAGCAGATGATTTTTTTCATAGAGTGGTAACATACTTGGCCAAAGTGAGTGGGATGCTAATAAGGATCTAGAGCCGCAACGAGTCCTGATTGGGGTGTTCCAGGGAGTGGCCAATCATAATCGACTGCTGGTGGAGAGTGCAATTAGGGGCAAGATGTTGTCCCTAAACTGACTCTGGCCTGTGGGAGGACTAAACTGCTATTTTCCTTTTTACATTCAATACGTGGTCCACACCCCACCCCCCTCACCTCCTCTTCTCCTCCAGTGTTCCTTCTCTCCTCTCGGAGCATCTTGGGAGCGTTGAGCTCAGACAGCGGGATTAGTCAAGGATCCATCTTGAGACGCAGATAATGTTTTTGTGCGCAGACTCCCCTGCTCTCCGCTGGCTCCTGCTTCACTGATTAGAACTCAAAACTCCACCAGAAATGGCTATTTGTTCTTAAGCTGTTTTTCCCTCCCTTTGTTGAGCTGTTTTTTGTCAGCCATCCCTCTAATTCGGCACAAGAACGAGTCACAAGTAGGTCAAGACAATGCTGCAGCCGGCAGTGTGTCCCAGACTGACAGCAACATGGAAGAGCCACAGGGCTGTTTAAATATGCCCTCTGGTCTTTCCCTCTCGCACTGTCTAAATTGCTGCAAGTGGGTGGCACTGCTGTGTTTTCTGCCTCGTCAATGCAAACCAATTTGCAGGGTTGTTTTTATTTTTTATTTTAATGGTATAGCCTCATACCTAATCGGAACGAATATATTTTGTTTCCGTAGCGCTCAGAGTGGCACAAGTTCAGTGCACAGTTCCCTTATGTCGTTTGAGTAACACACACACTTAAACAGTTGTGCACTTGTAGTTTTATGTGAGGGAGTATGTGTGCTCACGCTGTCTCAAATGCCTGTCATTTTGAGTGACAGGCAAAGCATGTGTGTGTCTGTGTGTGGGTGGGTGTGTGTGTGTGTCTGTGGCTGGGGAGGGGGGGGGGCTTAAGGAGCCCAGCAGCTGGCTTCACACCTGCACACACACTTCCATCGGGGACCATCACATTCCTTCCTTCTTTGTTAGCACGCAGTGACACTTTACAAATAATGTATTTGTTCCGTCTTGTGTTGCCAATTCCTCCTGGTGATTTGTTATTAAAATGATTTTCAAATCCAAAACAGCACACATAGAAATAGTCTCATAAAAGTCTCATATGACAAGAGACTTGTGTCTCTGCACTTCATTATGTGAAGTACTACAGTAAGGCAATAAAGATAAAGCACACTACTTGCATTTAAAGAGGCAGGTATTCGGCCAACTCTGACATCCCTGTTTTGTCTCTGCTTAAACTTTCACAATTATTTAAATCAAGCAAGTTCGACATTTAAATATTAATAGTTTCCACTTGTGCACATGAAACAATTACATGTTTTGTGTGATTGTCAAGAGGGGTGAAAAAGAGCCTCAGTTCCTGCTGTAGCACGCACACACGCGCAAATGCACACACACAGAGCAGAGGCAGGGCCCGAGCAAATTTAATTTAGAGACATTCTCTCCTTCCCTCCACATCCTGGGCTTTTAAGACACTGAAGTGACTGTTCTTCGCCCGTGTAAGAGAACCCCATTATCAAAGCATTAAGATATGATTAAACTGACATTTTCTTAAGAAAACGAAAAGAGTTGGGAATAAAGGGAAGGAGAGAACTACATACTCCAGATCTTATCGGGAGAGAGGTGGGGGGGGGGCCTGTACATACTGATCTTTGAAGGAGCTTATTACAGAGCAAGCTAAGAAGACAAGCACTGTGGTGTACTGATCAGAGGTATGCAAGCCAAATGCACCTGCTAGATTTCACTATCATTCACACAGTGTCAGTCAGTGTTGAGGCCCCTGACTGACGCTGCTCAGGGCACACTGCAAAAAATATCCAGCTTAGTTCAGTAAGCCTCGTACTATACCTGAAAACAGGCCTGCTATCGGGATTAAATATTTAAACTTAGACAATGTGTTTTTGAATGTGTTTTTAAGGTGTAATTCTTAAAAATATTTTAAAACGATTCACAAAAAATCACAATGAGTGAGCAAATTTATTTCTCAACTAAAAGCAAACTTGGTTGGTGTAAAAAAAATAAAAAAGTAAAAAATCTGGACAGGCTTGATGATGACTTTGTTATTGACAACTTTTTAATCAAAATCAATATACAGAATAATATATATATATATATATAAATAAGACCATTTGGGTGGAGATGTTTTCGACAGCTGTGGTCTGTTCCTTTGAAAAACAGTATGCAATAAAGGGTTCTCCAGATGTTTGATTGAAACTGTGTTTTTTTTTTTTTTGCATAGAATTAATTACTGCCCCAGTGCTGCAAAAACTGTGTGAAGCTTCTTCTACGTTTAGCTCTACAACTGCAACCAACAGATCCTGTGTGAGTAGCACTTGACAAATTCATAAAATACCCCTTGCACTATGATTTTTTCTATCTAACCTAACGCCTTCTCCGCTCCTTCTTTCGCTTCTTCTTCTTCTACTTACTCAGGTTAATGGAAGATTAGGCACCATTTAGTACATTACCATACCTAGAGTACCATACATGAATACAATACTAAACCAAATAATTGCTGCACACACTCTCTCTTCATTTAGAAATCACGAAGTTTAAATCAGAGGAAGCCAATAGGCAATGTTAGTGTGAGAAAATGCATCTACACTGTGAGATTATGAGATTTGTGTCACAGTTGGCAGCCCTGTTACATTGCATGACCATTACAAGGCATCCTGCAAACAGCAGCTACATCATTTTATTTCATAGAACAACCTGCTATTGCCCAATCGCTAAGGGGAGTTGCAAATGACTAACACAAAATTATAATCATCTAATTATTATATCTAATTATAATTATAATATCAAATTGTTTATTAGCATTGACATTGCCTGCATTTACTATTATGTTAATCAAATGCTAAAAAATAAGTTTCAAAGGTTTAACCAAGATAAAAAAAAATAGAAAAAAAAATTGAGAGAAATAACTTTAATTTACAGTTTTTGATAAAACTACACATTTTATGGTTACAAAATCTCATATTGAGCTAAATTTCATAATTCTTTCAGCTCTCTAATGCCAGTCTCAGAGCTGGTAGAGCACACTGCAATACCATTGATGGCTATTTTGCAGGTCAAACTCGAACTTTCTTTCTTCTTTTTTTTCTTCTTTTTTTTCCAACCATTAATGCATTGCATTCTAAATAACCCGACCAAGGTGTCAACAATCTGTCAAACTACATCATGCAAATAAGTGAGGTTTTACAAAAAATCAGATTTGGGATATTCTAACTGTATCAAGGAAAATATGATGTGGCAAATGTTAAGGTATGGATTATGCCAATGAAAGCAATGACTTAATGTCATAGAAATCATTTTAAAACATAGAAAAAAATAGACTACACTAAATCACTTATTATATGAGGATATTTTTTGTAGTGATGACCGGGGAGGGAAAGCAGCACCCCCTCCCTTTTGTCTTTCATCGTCCCCACAGACAAATAAAGCCTACGCTAGATACGGGGGCTTGGGGTTGGTGTGCATGAATGTCAGGATTTTCTTCTGAGGCTCCCTACTGTAGCGGAGGTATGCTCAGCATGTGATGTCAAATCTGTGTTATTTTTTTAAAGGCATCACATAATCAGGAGGAGTCAAAAGCTTTCTGGCAGTAATTGCCTTTTGGCCACAGACAGAATGTATAACTCTTTGCAATCTTTCCCTGCAGAGATTACTAACAAATAAAACCCAAGAATGAACTCTGTTCAGTGCAGCTGGAATTTCTATTTGTCTGTGTTCATGCATTAACTGAGTCACCCTTGATTTCAATGAGAATCTAACATTTAAACTGAATATATATGCATTTTCTTGCGGCATACAGTGCATTTTTAGACCTAGATAACTTTTTCGATTTGACCGTGAAGAGGAGACTGAAAATGGAAGTTTTATTTACTGTATTACTGTACATCTATCCACTTGATGTGGAGCAAGCTGCCATGTCGCATGAGGAAAACAAGCAATATACTGTCCAAAGATCTGAACCACGATATGAAAGAGGCACTTTGATTTATTGTCTGATCAGCTCTCTTCTGCGTGAGCTGCATGATACTGCCTCACTCACTCTCCTTTAATTATCCCATCTTCTTTCTCGTTTTCGGAACCCACTTTCATTTTATGATTTTTTTTTTCACACAACCTTAACTCACTGTGTCAACTTTTTTCTTGTACACCACACCACCTCCCAAACCCGATGGATGCTTCCACTATGCTATGGGTCTGGTTCGATTTGTATCATTATGTTTATGTTGGAGAGATAAAAATAATTAACGAAAAGGAACTGGTGAGCAAAATATCATAAAACAAAACTCTCCCTCCCCTTCTCCATACCTCCTCCCTTGTTTCACAGGTTGACGTAAAGACCGGGGGAGATCTGTGAATGTGTGTTAAGTGGCACAATGTGAAGCGTTGCTGGCGATTTCCACAGTTTCACTCAACACACTCCTGCTGAGTTAATAAATCCGACCTCTGCTTAATTAAAATAACAGACCATCCTCCACTGAGAAAAAAAAGAGGCGGTTTGAGAATTACTCCCAACTAATCGCTAATTAAGATTTAGTAAAAACAAAAAGAAACCTGAGCAGCATCTACGTATTTTTACAGTTTATTATGAGCAAAGAGCAGCTGCATGTGGACAGTCCATAGGCAGGGAGCAATGTAAAGCTCTGGTAAACTAGTAGAAATCCACTGTGCAAATGTTTATATATAGACTGTACCTCAATTAACATAACTGATGTGCAGAAGCGAATCCCCTAAAATGAATAACCCAACAAGAAAATAATCACATTTACAAGGGCTTACTTAGGATGTGAGGGTAATGTACCCATTTCTGGGGAAAGAGTCAGCGCTACCCCATTAATTGCTTATTTTATAGTGTTGCTCCTTTGACCAAGTGAGGTGAACGGGGCCAGAAAAACAGTCATCACATAATGATTGTGCTCTAATAACTGCATCTTCTGTCTAGTCTTGAATATTGGCCCCTGCAGCCGCGAGGGCTGTAATTCTCAAGCAAGGAGTGTTAAGAGGATATCATTATCGTGTGTTTTCCGAGTAAGCTGCAGATTTAGTTAAATATAGTGGCCTTTTTTTTATTTTTTGTTTCCTCTCCTTTTCAGTTTTGCATTAAAGCTGGGTCAAGCCGACCCCTCCCATGGCAATTCTTTTCAAACGGAGCTGCCAAAGCGCCTCCTCTGCCACGAATGTAGCCAATATCGATGCCATGCTCAAAAACTGATTGAAAAGAGACTTACATGTTTCAAAGCATGCTGGGAACTGGGGGCTAGGCAAAAGCCCAAAGTATTAAAGCTCAGATACTCACCAGAATATGCTATAAAAAGCAACATATGCCCACAGGTCCAACAGTGCAATAATCAATGCATGTAAAGTGTGATTCTGATGAGTTTTATGCATGGACCTAATTTTTGCAAATTTTATTTTTACAGCCTATATTTTTTAGGGAAGCATTTGTTAATTTAAGTTGACAAAAGTGTACGCATTTATTCTTTTTTCCATGTTGAGAGGAATTACCTGGGTCAAATGTAATGAATTTAAAAAAAAGAATATACACATTTCTTTCTGATGTAACCTTTCACATTACCCTCATAATCTAATTCAATAGTCTGTGTCATTGCGTAATTAGGTCACAGTAGTGAAAACATTTGTTATGCCACTGTCTCATCTCTATATCAAATCAAACTGATTTTGAAGGACGCAGCAGAGCTGGTGAAAGAGAAAAAGGCATGACACTGCTGAATAAGTTAATTGATGAAAGTGTGATTTATGAATCCCATTTTATTCTGACATTTTCAAAGATCTCTTTAAAAAGTATCAACAGCACATTTGTGAAGACATTTTTAATTAGTCTAAGCGAATGATTAAATGCCCCTCCCCCCCAATTCACCCAAATCCCTAAAGAGTCCTATTGTTATCTCAATATACTGTTAGTCTCTAAATCTGATAATAGAGATTCTGTGGTGAAGTGTGGCGCTGTGCACTGCGTTTGCATATTTATTCAGCTGTCATATCTATCTGAGCAGATCATCAGAGGAGATAAACTAAAGAGATGAGGGAATAATGGCTCTTGCTGTGAGACTGCTGAATGACACGAGCATGTCCCTGAAAAACACCAGGAGCTGGGTAAACAAAAAAATATTCTACAAAGCCATGCAATTTAAAATGAGCTGCGGTTAATGATAGTGATGACAATACAGATGAAGGAGCTGTGAAAAAAAAAAAACGTTGAATGTCGGAAACTATGCAAACAAGGCCGTGTTGCAAACTTTTCCTTTGTTACTGAAATTGATACTTCAATAAAACAACACTTTTTTGGGGCAAAATCCCTTAGCAAGATTGAAAGCTCACAATATGTACCGAATTATTATGCCACTGTAGTAAGGTTGAACTGTCTGCATTGAAGAAGGAAAAAAAAAATCTTTACACAGAGGCAATGAGAAAAAGGTGAACGACAGTAGGAAAAGCTTTGTTGAAAATGTTCCTGAAAAGAACACGGCCCCTGACATTTAATGGAAGAAGTCTTTAAGGTCATGCCGTTGATGCCTCTTGTGAAAAAACAAATTAGACATTATCAGGGGAGTGAGGAGACACACGCACGGACAATGTTGCCTTTGATTTGCACCAGATACATTCAAATATCACTTTTTAAACATTGTACTCTATATATGTTGCACTCGTCGGAAACACTGACCTTTCAATTTAACCGATGCAGTGTTTAATAGACGTTCATCTGCAACAGGAGGGTATCACGGGTACTCTTGTGTCATCTATCCCTCAATGCATATGCACACTCACTCAATGAGGACAGTTAATTGAACAATATCCAGGAAGTGACAAGGGCACACGAAAGAGAAACCCTGCTCAATGGTGCCATCTAGTGTCTTCTCAGTGTCCACCCAGGGCGAGCTCGGCTCTCCCCTGCTGCTGCTGAGGAAGTTTGGATAACAATTATCTGTTGTATTTGCATTAATGTGATTGCTTTGTCTGCAGACTCATCTGACTGCAATTATAAAGAGTAGCATTAAAACACTAATTAATGAACTCAATTGTGGGTAGATTGATTAATTCTAAACAAACATGAGATCGCAGCAAGCAAATGAGCTCTGGAGTGCCGATGCATCTGGGAGTGTCGCTGCAGAAGACATTTTTATTATCTGCAGACACATGTAGTTGCAAATCTTTTAATTAACACAAACGGATAGTGGGTGTGAATCAGTTGTACAACTATCCTTCTTGTTGCTTGTAATCATAATTTGGTCAGTTTTTAAAAAGAGCGAGGGTGTGAATGTGGACTGTGGGTTTCAGAGTGTGATTGCGAGTCAGCTCAATTATACCAAAGTTGTGTTTTGCATGGGGCTTGGTTTGTGTAAATTCACATGTACTGTGTGTGTCTGCGCGTGTGTGTGTGCGTGTGAGAGAGAGTGTCTGTGTGTTGGTGCGTATTTGTGTGTGACAAAATGGCTCTTGACACCAAAAGTCATCACACAAAAAGAGATAATCAAATTATGATGAAAATAAAACAGATGGTCACATAAATCATCCATTCACATGCTGGACTGGTGCCTTTGGTTGCAGAACAATGAATCACTGCATATCAATGCTACTATCAAAACATAAGGGCTGTTATGAATACAAAAAGCTAGCTTCGTTTTGTTATTGTTACATCCCAATGCATAGTATCAAATGGACAACTATGTGATTTTATTGAACTATGTTTTGAGACAAATGTACAAACAATATTGAAATATTATCAGATTCAAAGTCGTGAAGTGGAATACAATTTTAACTGTCAAATACCATTAAACACAATTTCCCATAAATTAAAGTAATTTTTCTTATTTTTCAATTTGAAAATGTTTTCTTTATCATACTTTAATCTTAGATTGAAGATTTGATGCCAAAAAAAATCACTTTCCACCCTGCACCTTCTGTATCCATTGAAATCCTGAACTCCTGAACTAGATTTAAAAGGAAGCAGTCAGTCAAAGCTCCCTTTCTCGGTGTGCTGTCAGCATCTGCACATGCAGAAAAGCTTAATCAGGGAGATACCAGTAAAGTACATGTAATACTTTAGAGATTTAATGCAGTTTTTAATTGGATAGAGGCCCATTATTTTTCAATACAGAAGGGGCACTGAGGCACATAAAGCTCTTGAATATTTTTGCAAATCGTGTTCAACAGCATAATGATTAACCATGGCACTAAATTTGCCTCACAAAATGAAAAGCAAACTTCATGCAAGGCGTAATTTAATTGTTTCCCTTCACATTTTCTGCCTCCCATTGTTGGAAGCTTAACATTTTTAGAGTCTGCTTAACAGCTGCCTTCTGATGCTTGAGCTGCAACAATGTGACTGACAAATGTTTTGAAGTATCTGCAGACTTTCTGGTGTCTTTGCAGGCAAAGTGTCAGGGAATCTTACTTCACTTTATATCCCATTTGAAGCCTTATGACTTATATATATATATGTGTGTGTGTGTGTGTGTGTGTGTGTGTGTGTGTGTGTGTGTGTATGTATGTATATGTATATATGTGTGTGTGTGTGTATATGTATTTTTATTGAAGATTTAATTACAGAACAAAATCATCCAGTGGTCTCGTACTGTAAATGCAATAATGTCTCTAATAATACAGTTGACTTAAATCATAATCCATTCCATTTTCCATTTTCTTCTTCTTTCATTCATTCAACACTACTTGAATATCAGAGATTTAAAAATACAAATTAGTTGCCTTACCCTATATTTAGATGTTTATGTTTTTGTTGCTTTTAACAACATTAAATCGTATGAAAATCCATATATATATATATATAACATGATCTAAATTGCATATCACATAACTGTGTGAGCATTTTTGTTTCAATAACAACAGTCAGAATTGCGGGTCACAATTTGTTCACTGATCAAGGAGAACAGTGCCATCTGGGTATAATTATTGGTAATGCAATCCTGAACCACTCATTTGTATGTATGAATATTAAAACATGGGCCAGTAGAATTTTCACGCAAACCTCACATGCACTGCTTAACACATGCATATATGGTACAGCTCAATACAAACGAATTAATTATTTAACTGTAAACATAGGCAATTGAGTGTTTTAATCAGAGATAGGCAAAGTATATTTTGACAAATAATGAACAAGTGTCTATTCGCAGATCTAATGTGTGTGATCATGCCTGCACAAAACTGGTGCTGAAATGTAGATTGGCGCCCTACGACAAATCCAATGGCCTAATAAGAGGATCTTTTAAGGGACAGTCTTGATGTGTACACTATGCATATACAAATCTGTAAGTGTCAATCACAAAGTAATTGAAAATCTAATTCTACAGAAATATTGGAGGAACATTCACATGTATGTATGAAGGAATTCCTCATCAGAAGACCAGAGAAAAATTGTTCATGTGACTTTTTGTGCACAGAGTAACATAGATGGGAAGGTGTCCACAGTTGTTTTATTATTATAAGTATTATTATTATTGTTCTGTTTTTTATTCCATTATTATTATTTGATGTTTGTATTATGGGTTGTGGGTTTAGATGTGTCAAATAACGGTAATAAACATTTTTACTTGGAGTCAGGTAACAGAAGAGGAGCAGTGGGGTTTATTCTTCACCTGCTGCTTCCTATCTGTAAAGAAGTACATGAAATGGTTGAGGTAAAATAACAAAATGGTTCGAGTTTCGCGGAAGCGGTGATTTTATATGTGCGTTGGCTAATCATACCTACAATGATGCATTAGTACGTCTTATAAGTCAAATTCTCTTTTTGGTTCCTTCATCGCATCCACATTATGACTTTGATATCCTTATAACAGCTTGCTTGTAAAGACATGTCTGCTGTGCATTTTTTTTAAATAGTTTAAATCATGTTTAGTTTACTTTAATTAAAGGAAACTATAAAAAGGAAAGTCTTTTGAAAGGCAAGCCTGACAAGACCAGATTTGAATAGCATTTAATGAGATAAAACAGGAAAAAGATGAGACGGGGAGGGAGGAAAAAAACTCCTTTGGTTTACCAAAGAAAATAATGAAAATGGTAACAGATCTATGACAAAACGGCAGATGCATCATTTCACTTGATCTGTGAAGCTGTAGGTGAAATGTGAGGTGTGAAATGTTAGGGCAATAACAATAAACAATACTCTCGCTGCACTGGGGCAAGCACTCACTTTTCTGTCTCTGTTATATTATGTCACATGCATGCTTTGGCCTTCTCATGCCATTTTTCAGCTCTGCTGAAACGAAACAGAAATCTGTGTTGGTTTGTAGTGCCGGTAGAAGAAATGGAATGATAACAACAGACTTCCTCTAAATCCAGCAGAATGGCAACTTTCCTCACTCAGCTACACAGAGACTTTTGAGGAGATGCCATTGCTGCCTCATTGTTTTTTTGTTTTTTTTTTACTCCCTCTGATTACTCCTCTCATCTTATGTAAATCCTCTTAAGTCACATGTTATTGTTTATTGCAACTGTGAAGGTTAGGTGTTCCTAAGCCCTGTGCGCACGCTTATCTCACCAGCGCATGCATCTTTGTCTCTCCAATGTGTCTTGTTTTCCTAATACACTAATGGATGAGAAAAGTTGTCTGGACTGATGCGGTGCAGACAACCAATCCACTGCAGAAAAATGTTAATCTCTCCCAGTGGCTGACAACGCTTCATGAAAGAGAGGCAGTTGCATGCTCCAGGGATATCAGAGCATTATCAGTAGCCTGCTGCATTTGGGGGGATTTTTTAAATAACACACCATTCCAATAAACTTTTTTGACCAGTCAGCTTCGGTTGTGTCGAGTAAATACACGTTTTAAGTCATTGCACAAGTAGTAGGGTCAAGAGTTCTCTGAATAATGATCAGATTTTAAATGTTGGTGCAGAAAACTAGCAAATATGTGCAAATGTCCAAGAGTTTGAGGGTAATCCCTGATTTAATGACCCCGTGGTAGTCGAATACGTCAATGTTCCTTGGCCAGCCCTTTGTGCCAGTAGCCATCAGGCTACATATATCTTGCCCCCCCCCCCACACACACACACACACACTCTACACGTTAAGACAATATGGACCTGCACTGCCCCCACTTCAGACTCTGCTTTGCACTTTCAAATTGTCATATATCTATTCATATTCATGTTTCTAGTCATTGTAATTATTACATTCATAGGTATTTATACAGATGATTATTATTGACAGTTGCAAATAATGCCACTCACTTCAAATCACTGCAAAAAATCAGTGGTGCTGATTTGATGTTTTGCTTCTATTGTTTGCTCTGAGATTGTTTCCCTTGTCTGGCCTGTAGCTGTGTTTCATTCTTGTTGCTGTGGCTGCTTATACATCTGAATTTCCTTACAGGGATCAATAAAGGTTTATCTTTCTATCGTTTTCTATGCATAATACTTGAAATGTACATCAGCAACTAGTAAATTGTGGAAAATGTGTGAAAAAGAGGATAAGCATTGTAGAAAATGGATGGATCCATAGATGGAAAATGTCCTTTGGTGAACCAGCCAAAAAGATAAAATATATATCAAATATTGGCTTATCTACAGTTTTGAAGAGATACAAATATCCTGTACACTAAAACATATATATTTCTATGATGTATGTTGCTGATTAAAGTTGATTTAGGAATAGTCTTGTATTTATTGCTAATGCAAAAAAAAAAACATCATTGTGTTTTTGTATGATAGCAATATGTGAATGTTGCTATTCCTTCCAGGCGTGGACCATAAGAACCATGAATAAACATATGGCAAGAACTTCCCGAAACCTAAGTGTGTTTAAAAAAAAATATCCCCAAACAAAAAGAATGTACAAGAAGGAAATAAAAATAATATTAAAATATTGCATTGTGCAATTTACAGTCAACTTTACTACTACTAAATCTCAAATAATCTTAAACTAAAAATAAATACAATCCCGTTTTTATTTATAAGAAAATACCAATTACAAGCAGAATTGTTGACACGAGAAACTACAGCCTCAAAGTAACAGACCTTGGTCCAGTCTGTACTGTCTTTATTTAAAGTCCAAAGTCTGGGTAAAGGAATGGATGCTTTACTCTACACAATCAAAGAGGGCATAGTACAACCATCTGCATGTTGGCTGAAATGCTAAAGCACTTCATCAGTTATGGAGGTACGGTTGCAAAAGTACAGGAGCCAGTATCATCTATCACATTTTATGTGTACAGCTCAAATTTCTAAATCTAATTTGCTTCATAGGGCTGAAAGGGGTGCAACATGCTTAAGCTTCAACAAGAGTGAGGAATAACTGGCAATAGAAGCCTTTTTATATGGAAAAAAAACACACAAATGTCAGATTTATACTAATGCATCATAAAACTACATCATTCAAAACGAAGAAGTTGTACATGGCCCCAAAGGTTGCCTTCAAAAGGATTCTAAGACTCTCGGGCCAGCAGACTAAACACTAAAGAATATTTCAAGTTTGTTGTAAACTTCGTAAAGACGACTATAAATGAACGATTTATTATCAATACGTTTAACTGTTTTATATCGTTTGCATTGTATCCAGTTGTATAAAAACGGATTGGAACATATTGGGTGCTGAACAGAACCTGGTGACTGCAGTGGTGGGCGGTGTCTCAGAGGACGTATCATACTCGCGGATGCACGGACAGCCTACTTCCGCATTCGCTGGCTCTCGGTTGACCTTTGGATATTTTTTCACCTGAACCTAATTTCAAGTTGCCACTCTGGCACCACGTGCACCACTCGCTCTTTCTGTGTGTGTGGCGCACAGCAGCAGCAGCACAAGAGACAATGGAGTCCAGCGGGATCCTGATTAGAGGAGGCAAAGTGGTGAACGAGGACCGCTCCGCTATCGGCGACGTCTACATAGAAGATGGTAAAATAGTGGCCGTCGGACCGGACCTGCAGGTCCCCGCGGGAGCGCGCGTCATCGACGCCACCGACAAGCTGGTGATGCCGGGCGGCATCGACACGCACACACACATGGAGCTGGCGTTCATGGGCACCAAGGCAGTGGACGACTTTTACATCGGAACGAAGGTGATGCTTCGGTTGTGCACGGCTTAAACAAACAAACTGCCGATGGAACACATTAACATGATTTCGAGGTAATAATAAAAAAAATCCGCTTAAGGGTACCACTATGTGGTAAATATGTGGTCAATACCACATAGAGTAAATAAAGAAGCATTCCCACTATGTGGTCAATACCACATAGTGGGAATACTTCTTTATGAGTCAGTCATGCATTTGGAATAAAATGACAAAAAAAGAACCAAAAGGAAAGGTACTCGTTATGTTTAGTGACCCATTAGCAATTGATGTAAATGTTTAACTTCATCCAGCAGCTTGTAAAGATGAGGCTGACATTTATGGGTTTTTTATTCTATAAATAAAGGGAAAAAGCTATACACAATTGCAAACTGCGTCACTGGTCAGCTCTTCAAACATCACTGATTCATTATGAATAAATGTATTGTGGTGGCATCAGAGCAATGTAAGCATCTCACATAGGCCTGAGAGAAGCTGCCTGAATGCATCAGTCACAGCACTGCAGACACATGAGATGATGTGGCAAAAGTAAAGAGGACAAATGTATAGCGTACGCTGCAAATCTTTGACTAAATCCTAAAATGCAGTTCAATATTGACCATGACTATGCATGAAACGATTTACAGAGCACAATTGTTGCAGCTCTCCCCAATTAAATTGTGTGGCCTTACTGCTGTGTGCCGCAAAAAAGCTGTTTGACGGATAAACATGTCCACCACGCCACGATAAAGACCGCCACACTGAACCTACAAAACATGTCGACTCATGTGGAGCAAAAATCCACAACTGAAAACAGTAATCGTATTAAACGTCTGGACTTTTTATCCATACATCTCATCCCTATATTAATTTAGTCATTGCATGAATCTGTAGTATGTGACATGTTTTTTTTTGTTGTCATTGGCAGAATGTAGACTGGTGTCAATGCAAATGTGAGATCTTTTTCAGCCTTTCTTCTAAGCTTCTCCAGACTATAAATATCCCATAGACATCAATCTGTTCTTGAAATGATTTCATCCTCATTGTTATTGTTTGCTCAGACTTCACTAAGTTACTGGAGTAACAGGTCTTTAACCTCTGTCTGTGTGGCAATGTTTGTGTTTCACCAGGCTGCTCTAGCAGGAGGGACCACAATGATTCTGGACTTTGTCATCCCCCAAAGGGGCAAGTCTTTGCTGGAGGCCTACGACTGCTGGCGTCAGACAGCTGACGCCAAAGTTTGCTGTGACTATTCGCTGCACGTTGCTGTCACATGGTGGAGTGATGAGGTGAATGAGTAGATAGTTATTAATACGAAAAAACAATAAAGTTATTTTGGCAACACACAGTATATTTGAAATAATCCAAATCCATCTGGGCCGTAAGCGGCACCATGCAGCGGTGTTGCTTTTTGTAAAGGCAGATTCAACTTCTAAATGTAGTTCTTCAACCCGCTCTCTTCCCCAGGTCAAGAAAGAGATGGAGACTCTGGCCAAAGAAAAAGGAGTTAACTCCTTTAAGATGTTTATGGCCTACAAAGACGTGTTCATGCTCGAGGACTCTGAGCTTTACGCTGCCTTCTCCCAGTGTAAGGAGATTGGAGCTATAGCTCAGGTGCATGCTGAGAATGGAGATCTTATCGCAGAGGTTAGTCTAAGCACATAGGATATCACAAAAAAGGACATTGTTTCGCTGCACACTTTCCAGCCATTGATCAAATAATATCTTATAATTATTATTATTATTTAGCAAATAGGATATTATAGAAAGTGATTTGCCCCTCACAATCGAGCAAAAGTTGTAAATGTTTTTGTCCTGTACACACATATACATACATACATTTATTCTATCTAGCTTTGCCTTCGTCAGGGTTAAGGTTTGCTCTGGGAAGGTCACGTTAATAATATACATGTGTAAACACACCGCACTCCAGTGTTAGTTATGGGTAATGTGTAAGCCTGATAGAAGCTGAATGCATTTCTGTGCAACATCCATGTCCTGTAACGGGGCCCCATATGATTCCACAACCTTTAGACCAGACCACAAAATGTCTCCCTTGAAAACGGCCCATATTACTAAAATTAGTTTGGGTCTTTTTTTCCCCTCAAATGTCATGGCAACAAATCACCACTAGAGGGTAGCAAATGATAGGAAAGCAACTCTTTGAGCAGGTCATTCTGTATGCGTGAACGTGTTGTGTGATTTGCTTTCATTTGCTGGCATATTTTGTCAGTGTACACGTGTCGTTCGGAGTGGGCTCCCTTGATATACTGTGTTTCAACCAAAACCATCCTGCGCTTGCTTTTTACTTGTCCGCTTCCTCTCTGCTGGCAAAGACAATGTCCTGTGGCATCCTGTCATAACATTAACCTTTATCCTTCCTTGCTGTCCCTGCTGGGACCCGGCAGGGGGCTAAGAAAATGCTGGCACTGGGCATAACCGGGCCAGAGGGCCACGAGCTGTGTCGGCCAGAGGAGGTGGAGGCCGAGGCCACCCAGAGAGCCATCACCATCGCCAACGCTGTCAACTGCCCACTCTATGTGGTCCACGTCATGAGCAAATCTGCCGCCAAGGTGGTGTCCAATGCACGCAGAGAAGGTGAGTGTGAGTTTGCTACCACCTGCTGCTTAAATCAAGTAGGGCAAGGTTGAGATGGGATGGTCTTTTCAATGTGACAGCATCAGACTTCATATGTATATATGTCAGGTTGGATAAATTATCGTTTTATCAATTTTTAATCTTTGTCTTGGTGAAACACCAGAGACATTAACTAAAAGATATAGTTTGGAGGGTGTGTCTTTTTTTTTTTGATTATCTTGATTTATTTTATTTGTTCCCAAATGCAGGTCGGGTGGTGTTTGGGGAGCCCATTGCAGCAGGGCTGGGTATAGATGGTACCCACTACTGGCACAAAGAATGGGAACACGCTGCTGGCTTTGTCATGGGTCCTCCGCTAAGGCCTGACCCCAGCACCCCTGGATACCTTATGGACCTGCTGGCCAAGTATGTAGAGCTGAAAAAGAGAGTTTACAAGTCAGCTTTGAACAACATGGAATGCTTGTGAATACTGGAATGCTCAAACTCAAATGTGTCACCTAATTACACCCACCCAGAATAATATGAGCCAGAATATATGCAAAAATACATATAATTCATAGAGTCTGAGTCTCTCGAATAATTACAAAGGGCGTTATTGTGCTATTGTCCTTTTTATTTCAGCATTGACGCTGTCACTCAATCACACATTTATTTCCCTGTCATCAATTCAGCGACGATCTGAGTGTGACGGGCACAGATAACTGCACCTTCTCCGTGTGTCAGAAGGCCCTGGGAAAAGATGACTTCACCAAGATCCCTAACGGGGTGAACGGTGTGGAGGACCGGATGTCTGTCATCTGGGAGAAAGGAGTGGTACGTCCTACGAGCCTTCTTTCGCAGACATCTCTCATTATATACACTGTGTGCACAATTATTAGGCAAGTTGTATTTTTGAGGATTACATTTATTATTGAACAACTACAGTGATCTCGGTCAATCCAAAATGTTAATAAACCTCAAACCTGAATATTTAAGAAAGTAAAAGTGAGGTTTTGGCTTTCTTAGGATAATATCTATGTGTGCACAATTATTGGGCAACTATTAGTGTGCAGAATTATTGTGCAACTAAATGAAAACTAACATTTTCCCATCTCACTTGTTTATTTTCATCTGTTAAAGTGAGAATAAAAAACAAACAACTCAAAATTTACAAATAAACATTTGACATAAAAAAAAAAAACAAACTGTGACCAATATAGCCACCCTTCTTTTCAATAACGGTCACAAGCCTTCCATTCATGGAGTCTGTCAGTTTCTTGATCTGTTGACGTTCAACTTTTTGTGCAGCAGCAACCACAGCCTCCCACACACTGTTCAGAGAGGTGTACTGTTTCCCTTCACTACAAATCTCCCGTTTAAGAAGGGCCCACAAGTTCTCAATAGGGTTTCGGTCAGGTGAGGAAGGGGGCCATGTCATTCTTCTTTCATCTTTAAGGCCTTTACTGGCTAGCCACGCAGCAACTTGCCTAATAATTGTGCACACAGTGTACATGTAAGTCTTGTTAGTGCCCATGCTGCCACTGGGATCTATTAAGGGGCTTCCCGTCATCATCCGTGCATTTTCCGAGTTGGCAATAATGTGTCAGTGGGCTGAATTAAACGACTCTTGGAATAGGGCCAATGACAACACTAGGAATTTAATTTATTTCATTTTTACAAAGCTCTGTTTCCATGAATCTTATGTCATCTGATACTTTGTACTGATGGTTCTGATCAATGCTGATTAATGATTGGCAATATAGGCCACATGTTTGGTAAATTTAAATAGGTTGGACATGAAATCAGTTAAGGCTCCTCCAGTGTGGGACTCCTTTTCTGATCTCTCAAATCAGCATTAAGATTGTTCATGCCTTGGTACTATTGTGTTTCTATACATTAATGGTCATTTATGACTTTATATCATTAAGCTTAATATCAGATTCAGAATGCATTTACACTCTTTCTCCTGCTTGATTGAGCTGAAATAAGATTTTTTTCCTACCATACAAACAGAAATGCATTAACATCTTAGAGATGCAGAGTGCAGACTTTGCATTTTGTTGTGTTGCTGTGAGGACGGTGTTACAGCCCGGGCACCTCAAGGCTTCTGGAAAGATTAACCATATGCAACAGAGCTTACAAATCACATTACATTGTCGCAGAAAATGAGTTGCTTCCTGCACAGTTACACAATGCCCTTTTTTTCCGCTAATTCTTTATGTTGTCATTCACTGTTCTCCCCCGATCTCAAACTGGCTGCTTTGTGCGTTTCATCCCCCCCAGCACAGCGGCAAAATGGATGAGAATCGATTTGTAGCTGTCACCAGCAGCAACGCAGCAAAAATCTTCAACTTCTACCCCCAGAAAGGCCGTATTGCCAAGGACTCAGATGCTGATGTGGTCATATGGGACCCCATGCGCACAAGGTGAGGACCCTGACTCGGGCCATTCAGCGGACTGAGAGAACGCCTTTAAAATTGCAGCAGGGCAGCAGAAAGCTTTCACACACCCTGCATGTACTGGTTTGACCGTATAATGCACATTCAGAATGCTCTTTTATCTCTCTCCATGTGGCGTCAGATGGTCCAGCTGTAGATGGTGCTGCTGAAACACTGTGCACACTCAAAATCAGGTCTTCAGGGTGTAAGGCATTCAGTTAAATGGGATCCGGCTCTATAAAGCTTGGCAGTAAATCATGCAGTCTAAGATACAGGCAACTGAAAAGAGAAGTCGTGCGTCTTTCACCTTGCACCACCCCAACACATAAGCTGATTAAGTCTGAAGCATAACACAGTTCATACATTCATCAGTCGGTTAAAAAAAGACTATTGGAATGATGAATTATTTTCCACGTTCCAGGTTGTTGTTTTTTAAGTAAGGATTTTAACACATTTACATAAGCTAAATGTATACAGCTTCAGTGGGACGATGCTGATGGGTTACTTTGGGAATCTTAAAGGTAGTGAATATATCACGTGGGAGCTAAACCAATTTTCATAGTACACAACACACTACCAATGCCCAAAATGTCACAATGTGATTGGTAGGATCATGAGCAAATGCTTAGGAACAAAGCATATATGTACATCACATATGTAGTGGAGGACATTCAGCCGCAGTACAGGTGCAGAAGACAGTTTGTATTCCAGTAGCTTGCATACTGTAGCGCACTCGGATGTATATAACCCAGAATGACATTGCACAGCTCTGAGAATCTGGGCTGAGGCCCTCAGGGAAGTCACTAAGCGCTGATGTCAATTTGAGAAGAACACATTGGGCCGTGGCGTAATTTGCTGTAAATAAATTCACTAGTAACCACGCTCGAGGAGAAACGGAATACATGTTACGGCGCTATTTAATTGGGTTACAAGAAAAAGTAACTTCAAAATTACAAACAAGTGCTAACCACAGAATCACACAGTTTGCATGTCTAATATTGTAAAAGCTGCTTTTATCGGGATCAGTCATAACATGCAATTATGTAAGTGTTGTATTAGTGTTTGGCATGTATAATATCCTTACTATCCTTTGCATCATTACCATCCCATTGCGTTTCCCACTTTAAAAGCCATTCTTGTGTCAGTTTATAGGGGGAAAAAATCTTTCTTATTAGGATAATCCAAATAAACTAAACTAATCAGGTTACATTACTTTAATATTGTGATATATTAGATTATTTTACTGGTTCCATTTTTTTAACAGGTAACTAGTAACTGTGCTGACTTAGTTTTTCAAAGTAACCCTGCTGGTAACACGGAAAAAGATTGTGTGAGCTTCACAATCAATCATTTGGAGGAGTTCTTAGCGTATGATCCTCAGGCCTGTCTTCCCTTTGAGATCACCTCTTTGTTCGGTTCTTCGTGTGTGTTCCATCTTTACCATGTGTGCATGTCTGCAGATGTTCGTGCCTTTCGAGCATGAGAGTGCCTCATGTTTGATTGCTGCAGCCGTGAGTTCATCTGTGAAACTGTGCAATTATTTGCCATCAGAGCATGTGTCTCTTCATAACATCCGGAACCAGGGGCCACAAAAGTTGCATATCCAGAATGCCTAGGAAGCTGAGTCAGTTGCCTTGTGTCTCATAATTGGGCGGCTTGAATAATGAGGACATATCTTGTTTTTGTCAGCGTGCACTGAGCGCAGTGTCTGGCTTGACAAATCAATAGGAAATGTGCCTGTGTGAATGTGGAAGAGTGCTTAAAAAACAAAAAAGAGTAATTCAGCTGTCTGAGTTGAATGTATGCCACTGTTCCCCATTTTCAGTCAGATATGATTTGTCTATGATATAGCACCAATCTGTACTGTGCAAAAAACGTAACGTAAAATAATTTTATCAGTAAGGGTTGTGTATTTCCCTCCATGACATTTTCACATTTTTCAGAAAGCTGTGTCACTGCATGTACGTTCAGTGTTTAAACATTTACCAAATGCTTTCTTCCACAACATGACACCGTTGTATGCAGCTTTGACTTCATGGTTATATTTGTGAGGAGATTTGTGGAGTGTATGATAAGATGTAGATGAATGACTTTATAATACACTAGGAATTGTTATCATTGGAGAAGTTAAACTGAAGTGATTGATAAACACAGAACATTGAGATACACTTAAAAATAGTGTTTTAGGTGGGTGCTTCTACATATTCTGTTTTAAACAAGTGTTAAATGTTTCTATATTGCTCATAGATACTCAAGTAAAGTACCAAGCAAGGGAGGAAGATGCGTGTCAACATAAAGTGATATAATAGCAGGCAAATCGAGAATAATAAATTAATTTACATTTTAACACATGTTGCTAAAGTTGCCATACAAAAAATATATATAATAGCCTAAATAATATGATATCATAGTCAAACTTTTACTGTAGATGCACAATTTAAAGAAGTGTTCTGTTCTAAATTTGTTTGAGTGAAAAGCTCTAGTGTTTTCTGTGTGGCCCTAATACTCCATCGTATAGTATATTATTTCTGTGTTTATTTGCGGTGCTGTGGCTATTTTTCATGTGGCAGGGCTTATACAGAAGCCTGTAAATATTTGCCACAATAATGTAATAAGCAGCGACTAAAATAAACTTGGATCACTCACATGGCCTGCATGTGATCTGGGAAGTGACAAGTGTTTGTAAACATGTGGTCATATCGCTGTGTGCTTGCAGGAAGATATCAGCCAAGACCCACCACCAGGCTGTGGACTACAACATCTTTGAGGGCATGGAGTGCCACGGTGTCCCTGTCGTCACCATCTCCGGAGGCAAAGTGGTCTACGAGGAGGGCCAGCTGAAGGTGTCGCCAGGAGAAGGCAGGTTCATCCACAGGAAACCCTTCTCCCAGTTTGTGTACAGAAGAATCGCGCAAAGGGACCAGGTCAGCAAAAAAACTACCCTCCGCGTGCGTGTGTGTGTACACACATTGTGTACAATCAGTATATACATACATATACATACATACATACATACATACACACACACACACACACGCACTTTATATAGTTTTGCGCAATGCCATGATAAAAACCTCTACACAAAGGTGCCTTATCTTTCTCTCTGCTTTGAATTTGGCTTCCAGGTGGGAAAACCTGCAGCCGTGATCAGAAAACCCTATGAAGGCAAAGTCATTTCTCTATGACCATCGGAACGAGAACATGAAAACCAAAACTATGCTGTCTCGGTGATAGACCTGCTCTGAGTGCTTCTTCCGGGCGACTGGTTTCAACGTAAAAACTCACTGTGTACCGTAAGGGTTAGGGCTTAGACCTTTTCAGACAACTCTGATCAACATTCAGGTCATTGTGCTGTTGGCTGATTACACCATTGTTATATATGCTCAAACTTTTAAAGGTCAACCCTAGTTCTGGTTAGTACACAGGTTGATGGAACCCCCTCGGCTGCTGCAAAAATGTATATTATAATACATATATTATGCAATCAAATATTTTAGTGTGCCAAAAGAAATGGCTTGTGTATGACTTAATAAACAAAAAAGGTCATTATAAATAAGTATTTTATAATCACTTTTGTAATGGTATTATATCATACATTTTAAATTAAACCCATTTCCAGTTTGCCAGTTTTTTTTCTATTTTCCGAGCAATCATTTCACCTTTTTTCCCCAACAATGTTAACTGATGTCACCCAAAAGCAACATCACCTCTGTTGAAATATTCATTTAAAAGGCACTGAAATGCATGAAAGTATTAAGATTTGCTTTGATGACACAGATTTACTTATATTTGCATATTCAGTAGCAAAGCACATTATCATATGCGCTCCATCTATGTCCATGTATGGACTGCCTTTCTTCCTTCCCTGGGAAAAATGCTCTGTGGCGGTCACTGTGCATCATGTGGCAGCTTCCTATTGGGCTGGCATGCTGGCGTGGTATTATGCCACAGGGCCAGTTGAGACATAATGTGAGCTTATCAGGTTGCCACACGGTTCAGTGGCAGCGCGTGAGTCACAGAAGGCCTACTCATCCTTGCGCTCTAGCACTTCCTCTTGTCTCTGGCAGTGGAAGTGCTCGTGTGGTGCTGGTCGTACTTCACAGTTGAGTCTGAGTATGCCTGATGAAAAGGCAAATACTGGACTACTAGATCTAACCTAGTCTAATCTACAGGTAATTCTAATAACAGATAATAACAAGGAAAATAAAAATGATGTTGCTTTACCTTCATAGATTGTTTGAAAATGAATGCTCTTACTACTAGAGTAATTGCTTCTCCCTGTTCAGACTTCAAATTATATCTGAAATCGTAAGGTTATTCCTGAAGAGTAGAAAGAGTTCTACATTTTATTTAATTATTTGAAAAAATGTACGAGCAATTTTCGAATGAATTGCGGGGGCTGATAAATAGACTTAGACTTTTTTTGAGTAACTCCTGCTGCAAATAAACACAGTCAAATATTTTCTGCTGCATCAGGTCTTTGTTTGAACCTAAATAAATGTGAACTATTGCCAATTAAACAATGTGGACATTCTCACATATTACAATATTCATTTAATATCCAAAGTAAGATATTTGTGTATTGCAGTATGTACAATGTTGATGAAAGATGCAATTTAAACGTTAGCCCCATTATTGATACTCAAAGAGAAACCTGTGGCTTCAGAGATACTTGACTATAAGAGGTAGAACTTTATTGACTAAAAGTCAAAGGAATATGACGCAGCTGACATATGCTGCACTTGCTTCCAATGTTTATTCTTCTGTTTGTAAAGATCTTTTAAGAAGTTTAAATTTGAATTTGAATTTTGAAAAACAAAACTTATACAAAAAAGTTAAAATTAATACTTATAAATCTGGAGGTCTTTTAAATCAACTTGATCAAAACATTACTTTGTAAGCAGAATTCACGAGGAATATCATTCCACATCATCGAATAGTTTTTCGTCCAAAATTTGACCAAAAACGTCAAAGTATAGAATGTCGTCCAAAAAATTTAAAGATGTGAAAAACGTCATAGTAAAAATTATGTAATTACGTAAAATTACGACTTTAATCTCGTAATATTAGGACTTTATTCTCGTAATTATAACTTTTTTTCTCGAAATCTTTCAGATTTTTTTTCTCAGTGTGGCCCTAATACTCCGTCGTATAGTATATTATCGTCAAAAATAAAAAAATAAAAGACTGTATAGTATGTCGCCCAAAGTTGTCAAAAATCGTTGAAAAACGTCATAGTTTAGCATGTCATCCAAAATTTGACTAGACATAATATTTACTCCAAAAAATTCTTTTTTACAAGGTCAAAAGATCAAAAAAAAAAAACATCAGAAATGCGAATATATATGACTAAAGTGAAAAAAATGAATAAAATTGCTAATCACGATAACAATGATCGGCAACAGTCTAAAAGACTAATGAAAACAAGCAAAGACAAAGTTCAATAGCGGTGGTTGGAATGAGGTATATTTGGATATACCTTATTTCAGCAACCGCTATTGTACTTTGTATTGTATTGTCCATTCCTGAATGCCTTCTTTTAGAGTATTTTATTGTAGTTTGTTTCCAGGTTTGGGAGCTCCATCCTGGGTGGCGCTGTCTTTACCACATCGTGCAGATCTATTCTTTCCATAGCACAGCCACCTCCATACCTCGAAAAAAAATCCAAAACAAAACAAAAAAAACATCATAGTATAGTTTGTAATTTTGTAATTGTAAATTGTAAATTTGACCCGAATGTCAGGGCATAGTATGACGTCCAAAAATCGCAAACATTTGAAGAAAAGTATAATATTGTTTTCCAAAAAAAGTAGTTTCCTGTCTAAAAATGTCAAAAAAAAAAAAAACGTAATAGTATATTATGCTTTGCAGGGAGGGAGGTGGAGATCCGCACCGACGTAGCGCGCATTATTTCAATTGATGATTATTATTATATAAAAAACTAAATTGGACCAAAATGGCTTCGTATAGTATGTATTTCAAAAATGTAAGAAATAGCATGTCGTCAAAAAATTTCAAAAGGTCAAAAAAGGAAAAAAAAAAAGTCAACTGATGAATAAACATACAAAAAGCTGAATTATATGACCGAAGAAAACTGAAAAAATATATTTTTCAGTGTGTCGCTGAAAAATTTACCAAAAACATGCGAGTAACAAGTATAATATCTTGTTCAAAAATGTCAAAAAATCAAGCCAAAAGTCAAAAGATGCATGTAAACCACTGATCACTGAGGTGAGGAAAAGTGGAAAAGTTAACAAAAAAAAGAATTCAGTATATCGTCGAAGATTTGACAAGAAACATCATATAAATCAAAAGTTGCGTAAAAACATGTAAAAAAGTTAAAAAATATTTCAAAAAAGTAAAAAAAAAAGGAAAACTTCAAAGGATGCATAAAAACATGCAAAACACTCAAATATATGATTCAGATGAAGAAAATTGAAAAAAAAAAGAAATTCAGTTTGTCGTAATTCTTTTTTTTACCATAAGCGTCATAGGCATGTCGCTTAATTATGTCAAAAAGTCAATACATTTAAAAAAACATAAATTTGACAAGAAACATCACCGTACAGTATGTTGTCCAAAATGTCAAAAAGTCCAAAAAGAAAAAAAAAGTCAAATATAAATCAAAAGTTGCGTAAAAACATGTGAACGCTCAAATATATGACTGAGTTGAAGAAAAGTGAAAAAATATTTCCTTTAGTTTGTCATCAAAAATTTGACCAAAAACGTCATAGTATGGTATGTCGTCCAAAAAGGTTGGAAAGACGATAAATAAAAATAAATAAAAATATGCATAAAAACATGCATAAAAACATGCATAACGCTCTAATATATGACTCAGATGAAGAAAAGTGAAAAAAACATTTTTCAGTATGTTGTCTATAATTTGACCAAAAACATCATAGTAAAGTATGTCGTCCAAAAAAATAAATAAAGAAAAATAGGGAAAAAAATGAAAATAATGAAAATAATGAAAAATATGCATAAAAACATGCAACACTAATCACTGAGGTGAAGAAAAGTGAAAAAGTAAATAAAAAAAGAATTCAGTATATCGTCGAAGATTTGACAAGAAACATTATAGTATAATATGTCGTCCAAAATCTTCCAAAATCTTCCAAAAATGCCTAAAATGTCCTAAAATTTATGAAAAAATTTAAAAACTTCAAAAGATGCATAAAAACATGCGTTACGCCCAAATTATGACTATGAAAAAATGATAAAAAAAATTTTCAGATTGCCGTCGAAAATTTTACGAGAAACATCATAGTATAGTATGTTGTCCAATGTCCAAATGTGAAAAAGTCCAAAAATGAAAACAACTTCAAAAGGTACGTAAAAACAAGCGAAACGTTCAAATATATGACTCAGATGAAGAAAAGTTTAAAAAAACATTTTTCAGTATGTTGTCTATAATTTGACCAAAAACATCATAGTATGGTATGTCGTCCAAAAATTTAAAAGAAAAAGAAAATAGGAAAAAAAAAATGTTATTAAAATAATGAAAAATAATGAAAAATATGCATAAAAACATGCAACACTAATCACTGAGGTGAAGAAAAGTGAAAAAGTAAAAAAAAAAAAAAATTCAGTATATTGTTGAAAATTTGACAAGAAACATCATATAAATCAAAAGTTGCATAAAAACATGTAAACGCTCAAAGATTTCAAAAAAGTCAAAAAAAAATTGAAAACTTCAAAGGATGCATAAAAACATGCAAAACACTCAAATATATGATTCAGATGAAGAAAAGTGAAAAAAAAAAGAAATTCCGTTTGTCGTATTTTTTTTTTTACCAAAAGCGTCATAGGCATGTCGCTTAATTATGTCAAAAAGTCAATACATTTAAAAAACATCAAAATATGCATAAAAACATGCACAACACCCAAATATATGACCTTGAAGAAAAAAAGTGAAATAAACATCTTTTCAGATTGTCGTCGAACATTTGACAAGAAACATCACAGTATAGAATGTTGTGCAAAATGTCAAAAAGTCCAAAAAGAAAAAAAATGCCAAAGGTGCAAAAAAGCATGCAAAGTACTCAAATATATGACTGATGTGAAAAAAGTGCAAAAGAGAAATGTTTTACTATGTGGTTGAACATTTTACCAAAAACATCATAGTATAATATGCTGTCTAAAAATGTCAAATAAAAAAAATATATGTAAAAAAATGTTTTCTTTTTTTTAAGTAAAAAAAAACAGTCAAAAAATTCAACAAATAAAAAAACGCTTCTAAAGATGCATAAAAACATGCAAAAAGCTTAAATATATGACTGAGATGTAGCAAAGTGAAAGAAAAACATTTCAGTATGTTGTCTAAAATTTGACCAAAAACGTCATAGTAGAGTAGAGTTTTACCAAAAAAGGAAAAAAAATATATATATAGGAAAAAAATATATAAATAATGAAAAAAAAAAAAAAAAAATATGCATAAAAACATGCAACACTAATCACTGAGGTAAAGAAAAGTGAAAAAATATTTCTTTCAGTTTGTCATCAAAAATTTGACCAAAAATGTCATAGTATGGTATGTCGTCCAAAAAGGTTGGAAAGACGAAAAATAAAAATAAATCAAAAGATGCATAAAAACATGCATAACGCTCTAATATATGACTCAGATGAAAAAACATTTTTCAGTATGTTGTCTATAATTTGACCAAAAACGTCATAGTATAGTTTGTCGTTCAAAAATGTCAAAAAAATTACCAAAAACGTCATAGTATAGTTTGTCGTTCAAAAATGTAAAAAAATTTCAAAAAAGAAAAAAAATCAAAAAAAAATCAAAAAACAAAAAAAAAATCAAAAAATGTAAACTTCAAAGGATGCATACAAACATGCAAAACGCTAAAAAAGAATGAGATGAAGAGAAGTGAAAAAAAATGTTTTCAGTATGTCGTCGAAAATTTGACCAAAAACGTCATAGTATAGTATTTCCTCCAAAAACTCAAAAAATGTTAAAAAAAAAAATATTAAAAAAAAAGATTAAAAAAAGATTAAAAAGTGAAAAAAAATGTTTTCAGTATGTCGTCGAAAATTTGACCAAAAACGTCATAGTATAGTATTTCCTCCAAAAACTCAAAAAATGTTAAAAAAAAATATATAAAAAAAAAGATTAAAAAAAGATTAAAAAAAGATTAAAAAAAGGTTTAAAAAAAGTCAAAAAAGTCAAAAAAGTTAAAAAAGTCAAAAAAGTCAAAAATCTAAAAAATCTAAAAGAATTCAAAAGATGCATAACAGGTAAAACGATCAAATATATGACTCAGATGAAGAAAAGTGAAAAAAACATTTTCAGTATGTTGTCTATAATTTGACCAAAAACATCAAAGTATAGTATGTTGTCCAATGTCCAAATGTCAAAAAGTCCAAAAATGAAAACAACTTCAAAAGATACGTAAAAACATGCAAAACGTTCAAATATATAACTCAGATGAAGAAAAGTGAAAAAAAAAAAGTTAGTATAGTATATAGCATAGCACGTCGCTTAAAAATATCAAAAAGTCAATACATTTAAAAAACATCAAAATATGCATAAAAACATGCACAACACCCAAATATATGACCTAGAAGAAAAAAATTGAAAAAAACATCTTTTCAGATTGTCGTCGAACATTTGACAAGAAACATTACAGTATGTTGTCCAAAAATGTCAAAGGCCAAAAAGAAAAAAAAATGTTAAGGTGCAAAAAAGCATGCAAAATACTCAAATATATGACTGATGTGAAAAAAGGGCAAAAGAAAAATGTTTTACTATATGGTTGAAAATTTTACCAAAAACATCATAGTATAATATGCTGTCTAAAAATGTCAAATAAAAATAAAAATGTAAAAAAAAATGTCAAAAAATGTTTTATTTATTTTTTGTCAAAAAAAAAATCAAAACAGTCACAAAATTTAACAAAAAAAAAAAAATCTAAAGATGCATAAAAACATGCATAACACTCAAATGTATGACTGAGATGTAGAAAAGTGAAAGAAAAACATTTCAGTATGTTGTCTAAAATTTGACCAAAAACGTCATAGTAGAGTATGACGTCCAAAACTTCAAAAATCTTCAAAAGATGCATAAAATATGCAAAACACTCAAATATATGACGGAGGTGAAGAAAATTGAAAATTAAAAAAATTGGTTTGTCGTTGAAAACTTGACCAAAAACGTCATAGTATAGTATGTCATCCAAAAACGTCAAAAAATTCATAAAATGTTAAAAAATGTCAAAAACACAAAAAAAACTTCAAAAGATGCATAAAACATGCAAAACGCACCAACATAACAATGAGTTGAAGAAAAGACAAAAAATTCAAAATAAAATAAATTTCAGTATATCGTTGAATATTTGTCAAAAATTTCATAGTAAAGTATGTCGTCCAAAAATTTCAGAAAAAAAATTAGAAATTAAAATAAAAAAGAAAAAGAAAAAAGAAAAAAAAAGAAAACAATTTAATAATATAAAAATAATAAAATAATTCAATAGATGCATAAAAACATGCAAAACACTGATCACTGAGGTGAAGAAAAATACAAAAGTGAAAAAAAAAATTCAGTATATCATCGAAAATTTGACAAGAAACATCATAGTATAGTATGTCTTCCAAACCAGTTGGAAAGACGAAAAAATGTCAAAAAGTAAAAGAAACCTTTTTTTAGTTTGTCGTCAAAAATTTTACCAAAAGGGTCATGGTATAGCATGTTGTCCAAAAATGTAAAAGATTTAAAGAATTGAAAAAACTTCAAATCATGCATAAAAATATGCAAAACACTCAAATATATGACGGAGGTGAAGAAAATTGAAAATTAAAAAAATTGGTTTGTCGTTGAAAACTTGACCAAAAACGTCATAGTATAGTATGTCATCCAAAAACGTCAAAAAATTCATAAAATGTTAAAAAATGTCAAAAACACAAAAAAAACTTCAAAAGATGCATAAAACATGCAAAACGCAC